>CAXAMN010000425.1:494609-505453 GCA_963970005.1 Durusdinium trenchii | reverse complement strand
TTTGTTCCTAGTAGTAAGGCCAGGAGCCCCTAGTAGCTTCTTGTTTGCTCCTAGTAGTAAGGCCAAGAACCCCTAGTAGCTCCTTCTAGTAGCTTCTTGTTCCTAGTAGTAAGGCCAGGAGCCCCTAATGGCTTCTTGTTCCTAGTAGTAAGGCCAGGAGCCCCTAGTAGCTTTCTTGTTGCCAAACTCCTTATAATGCAACCGTTGAGATCGAACGGATATGTCGGTGCGAGATCAATTCGGATCAGCCGCCTCCAACGTTGAGTGACTCGAGTCACGTTTCTCAGCCGACCAGTGGACCAGTGAAAGAGGGCCAGAGTTGGGAAGCTACAGGAGTATAGAATAGTATAGGGCGGTGTTAGTTGCATGCATGAAAGCTACACAGAACACAATCATCTTTCTTCGATTCACTCATTGTTGTGCAACAATGCAAAGAGCTTTTTAGAAGTGGTCACATTGATGGCAATTGGATGTGTTGTGATTGGTGGCATGCGTTGCTGAACTTATACAGCTATCGGCAACAACAATGTGAGAACTCCTTTCGGATTCACTGGGTGCCCGCCCATAAATTGGAAGGGGTGCCAGATCAGCTCATGACAGATGAGCTTGCACTGGCCGCGGGCACCACAAACACACTTTACACAACCGAAGAGCAGACCTTACTGCAAAAGAGCTGGCCCACAGACTCGCACCTGTTGATTGCAAATTCCAGATGCAGGTCGATCGGGAAATTCGTCGACACCACAAGTGGCTGGTTGACCTCCACAGATTACTTCCTACACATGCCGAACATGAAGATGCTACCACCTCTTGTGCTACCAAGTGTCCCGATCAAGTCACGTCAGAACAGTGTCAGGCCAGATTTCCCCAGTGGATGTGGGGGCTGAGACCTTCACTGTTTACATGGAAACCTAAGATTCTTGCCAACATGCTGGAAGTGCTTTACAAGCACTAGGAGCTGCAGAAAGGGCAGGGGACGAAGCACCAAAGCCAGCGTGACAGTGACAAAGGGAGGGAACAGAAAAGGTATCCCACTTACTAGGGACTTCTTTGCGCTGTTGTCTTTAGGCTTCACTGGTTTCGGGTTTCTTTGGGCTCGGTTTCTTGTCTTTAGGGTTTCTTTAGGCTTCTTCCGGAAAAGGCGTCCCACTTAACGAAGGAGAAGTAGGAGTGAGGGAAGAGGAGAGAGGAACTATAATAGGGACTTCTTTGCGGTTGTCTTTCAGTGGATCGGGTTTCTTTGGGCTAAGCAAAGTAGAAATCCACCTTTGTGGCAGCGTCAACGCAAAGAAAATAGTAGTTGTGGTAACTGTGGTAAGATTCGTAGCGGGGTGGTCCGAGTGATAGAGGTATTGGAAATAGTAGGGGTGGTGGACGGTAGTGGGAACTACAAAAAAAAGCGGGAAGGGGTGCGGGGGAGGGCGCAGCGCCTCCCCCGCAATGCAAATCAAATATACCCAGCTCTGGGCTGCTTCGTTTCTTGATTGGTGTAATGGGGTATCAAAGCTCAAGGGGAAGGTCTTATCATCCAACTTTGTGGCAGTGTCAATGCAAAGAAGATAGTCAGCAGAAGCAAAAGCAGAAGCAAAAAGCAAAAGCAAAAGCAAAAAAAACAAAAGCAGAAGCAAAGGCAGAAGCAAAAAGCAAACGCAAAAGCAGAAGGAAAAGCAAAAAGCAAAAGCAAATGCGGAAGCAAAAGCAAAAAGCAAACAGCAAAAGCAGAAGCAAAAGCAGAAGCAGGAGCAAAAAGAAAAAACAGAAGCAAAAGCAAAAGCAGAAGCAAAAAGCAAAAACAGTAGTGGAAAAAAACAAAAAAAAACACATTCCCGGAAAAAAAAAGAACAGAGACATACCGGTTCCACTGGAAAACCCACGGCAAACCTGTGTACCTCGACTGTTGCCCGCAACCTCCTACCCACTTTTCACCCGCGTGGCTCTAAGAGCCACCCGCGTCTGCGATGCCTTGGTGGTGATCTCGCGATTGCCATGGAAGTGATTCACCGCCTGGCCACACTTCCCCCAGCTTCGATTCCGCCGTCATCGGCCAAGTGGACGGCGAAACCGACGCGACGACGGCTGAAGGTGGCATGTTGAAAAGACAAGGCACCCTGCCAGCTGGACAATGGTGGCTTTACTGCAGAAAACAAACAGTGTACGGATGGTGTGAACTTCGAATCCAGATTCCATCTTACAACTGAACTTGCCAACCTGAAACACGGCTTTCGACTCCCAAAGCCTTTTCGACTATACCAAGCACCAGCGCTTTGACCCGACTTCCGTACTTTGGCTCCTTTCAGCTCCAAGTTCCGTCTCAGCTCCGCCTGGTTCGGCAAGAGATGGTCGTGATCAATCGCCGAGGCCGGAGCCCACTTGAGGTCGAAGAAGCGAGACTCCTCGCACGCTGCACGGAGTCGCCCGGGCGAACCGTCGACCCGAAGAAAGCATGCGCTGCGCAGAACGCGTGCACTGCCCGGCACACACATTGCGCGAAGCGCAGGAGGGACTTTCCATGATAAGTTACCGCAGATCGATATTTCCTTCGGGGAAGACGCGGCAATCAAGTACAACAGTTGATGCACAACATTGCTTCCAATTGTGGAAATCATCACCCGGCCTTTGATACTTTTTGACACTCGGCCCAACAAAGTGGTTGAAATCAACAAGCCATGTCAATCTACATCATAAGATATCATAAGTACTGTAGCAGTGGGTCGCTGCTACAGGAGCATCTTCAACCGTCCACTGCCCATCACTCCGTTCGAACAGGCGTCCAACAGTAGCCACCGGTCAGCCACTGTCACTTGGTTTCCGCCGCTGAAATCGCTGCCGCCCGCCTTGTCTTCGTTCTGAAACCAACCTCTGGCTACCATGGCTTTCGTAAAGTCGGGATAGCCTCGCGACGGAGCACTGGGCAGCGCTGGGATGGCTCGATGGACCTGCAGGTGCCCAGTGAAGAATGGGATAAGCCGTCAGCCCCTAGCAGCCAGCTGCTGCATTCGCCTTATAGTAATTACCCTATTTCCTACGTTCGTATCTCCGCGGACCTCGAAGATCTGACTTGATATGAATGAACCCTCCAGTTGGAGTGTACAAGCTCATCATGGAGGGGGGTGATTCATTTCAGAGTCTATATGATTCTATATATGAAGAGTCTATATGGGAGTTGATCTAAATTCCTTTATCCGGGATCCGTCATTTTCGCCAAAAAAAAATACTTTCGCCAAACTTTCGCCTTCCTGCGTTTTATCTTTCGCCGAAGTACGTTGTGTTTATGTGTGCCATGTATGTTGTGTTTTGTTCACGTCAATGGCTTCTTCTTTACTGGCAAACACAAAATAGAAACTTCACTGTTTGTCAGCATGTGTCTTCTACTTAACTGTTGACACCCAGTACGTCTCTTTTGTTTCTCCTGGGTGTCAGCAAGAATCAAAATTGCAAGAATCACTGTAGTAGCCGGTCACTCAAACTTACTCATAATGGGCTGGGGGTCAGATGTGGCAGGGTGAACTTTCGCCAATCTTGAGCTGAACTTTCGCCAAACTTTCGCCTTTTGCGGGGTATATTATATATACAGTCTACATCTTCCTGGGTATTGGATTCTTTACGGTTTTTTTCCGTGTTGTCTTTCGGTATGGTTCTGTTCCTTCGGTGCACTCTGTCGAACCCCGCGACATCGAGAGTTCGGTCGCTGAAGATGTTTGAGGCGTCGGTCATTCGGCACATCACCTTTCAGAAACATCAAACGACATCAATGTGATTGAGTCTTGTAATTTCAATTCTACATACTCGGGACATCCTATAGGCTATAGGTATTGAACATGGCAACGCTTTTCCTGCAAACCAGTGGGTAGAGGCTGATCTTCTCGGAGGCAGAGATGGCACTCTGACCGACCCGGGTGGCGCGCCGTCGGTCAGGAAGCGTCCGAAAATCCAATTTAGTGGCCTTTGCTCTAGCCTTCCACAACAAATCAATCAATCATACAACCAAGCAACGAGTTAATCATCGTTTCGTGTGTCATGTAGTAGACTTGTGGGAACCCATAGGTGGTTCAGAACCTCTGAACATATACAATTTACCATGTCTGAAATCCCGCCATCCCGCGCCCTGGCCTCCTGCACAAATAAACACAGAAGTGGACTGTGGACAGCAGTTGAGACGCTTCCAATCCGACAAATGCCGCGCTGTCTTCCTGAGACGGATGTCAAGACTGTGTAAGACCCAACAAAACACAAGCACCAACCAGACCCACATCACCCGTAAAAAGACGCCAGCAAAAAACCTGGAACCTCCAAGGACATGCTAGGATAGACTACCAGTAGTATCCATCTTACATGTTCACACCTGCAGATCGAATATCTTGCGTTTGTATACAGAATCTAGAAAATTCCAGATGCCTTGGTGCATCTAAGAAGCATCAAACAAATCAAACTGACTGCATGTGAGAATGTCGTCCCGTGCTGTTCGCAGCCAAACAAAAACATCACGAACATCAGCACCTGCAACATCATGCAAGCATACAACACTTGTCATGCATCCAATGCATGACAAGGGAGTCGGAGGTCTCAGCATTGCAACGTTGAAGCTCTTAGGTCATGACAGGGCAATCTGCGCGCTTCGCATCCGTCCTCAAGCTGGATGAGTAAGCAATGCTAAGCGTCAAGGCATCATGGCCCTTCCAGACCCCAACGAGAATCTTCCAACCACAGGTCTTCTTACTCACTTCCAGTGTTGGATTGCTTTGAATGTGTAACACTGATGATGAACAGGACAATAACACGTCTAGTTACCTAGTTCTATCCAAAATGGAGGTTCTATCAATAATCTTTCCGAAAGTACCCCAAACGCCGTCGTTTACAAATCAATTTGGTACCTGGTCAATCAGTCAAACAGTTCATTCTGAACCACAGCCAACGATCAAATCCACCTCAAAGGCCGATTGTGTGGGGTGCACAAATGAAGAACTCATTAAGATGAACTCCCTGAGACTCCAAAACAAATTAGATTCCTTTGAGATCCTTTGAGGTGATCCAAAGAGGAATTTGTTTTGGAGTCTTAGGATCCTTAAATTTATTATGTTAACAGGAATATTATCACCCAATTTGATAAACTCATTAGAGATCTTTCGGTGATCCAAAGAGGAACTTTCTTTAATTAAATGCATCACACATCTACACGCATCAACTGCTCAGGTCGGCATCGTCGACACGCCATCCGTCACATGACAAAACGTGGTCCATCGTCTTTGGTTGCGTGGCCCAAATCGCACACAGGTATCACGAGGTTCGGTGTCTGCAGCTATTTATATAATAAGTCACTTGGAATCACTTGGATTTCAAGCAGTGTGTCAAGCAGTGTCTGCACTGACTAAAAGCTATGGCTTCTTTTGGGACATCTCAAACAGTTCTCATGTGTTGCCCAACACATGACTTCTCTCCGGCACCTCCTTCGCCCCCCCGGCGGCCCCGGCGCGGTCTGTGGCCCGGACGGACAAAGCGCGAGATCACGTCGGCCCGGGCGGCCACCTTCGGCCCCAGGGGACTGGCCACCATGGAACTCGTCGAGGGGCTGGCCTGGAAGGCGAACCAAACGGAGCCCCGGAGCGACTGAGGGGCGAAGGAAGCCCGGGACTGAAGGAAGCCCGGGCGAAGGAAGCCGTGGGGGGGAGGCGAAGGCCTTCGAGGCTGGCCTTGCAAGGCCTGGCGCCAAGAGTCTAAGAGGGGGGGAGGGGGCGTCTCGCAGAAAGCGGACATGGAGGGAGTGCGGCAGCGTCGCCACGTATGAACCAGGGGAACCAGTGTCCTGAACCAGCAGCGGTGTGTACATTCGCCAACCCCGAAACGCGGGTCCTGGGAGAGATTAAGTTCAGTCAATCACATGGAGATTGATCTTTTTTGTTTGAGTCAGAAACACCCAGTGGGTGAGGAGGGATCAGCATTTGGGGCCTTGAGCACGCGGTCCCAACTGCAAAAAAAGATCCAATGCAGGAGCTGCAAGACTGTTTGACGATACCCAACATGAACAGATCTACTCTTTGGGCCATGTTGAGGCATCTTCGCTGAGAACTGGTCCAACACCGTTGAGATCTTGTCCGGTACGGTGTAATCATTAATCACTGTGACAGCAGCTCTGACAGCATGTGCCGCAAGGAATGTCACTCAACAAAGGCTGGAAGAAGATCAAGGACAGAACACACAAGTAATTTCACGGTCATGACCTTTTCAACCACAACAATTGACAATCATAAGAACAAAGACGAGGACATGAGCACCCACAAAACAGCAACAACCAGCTGCATCCGCCCAAAAAAACACATGTTCAGGCAATCTGTAGGAAGAACGTGCAAAGCTCAGTAGAAACTCCACCCTATGTCTTGTAACAACGTCATGCAATCAACTCGTTGCCTAAGTCAAAAGGACGTCCACGTCCGACATTTGTTTGGCTCCGTGTTGCACGATGCGTTTGACCTCTCAAGTGCACCTGTTTTTATCGACCCTGATCAACTGTTATATACTTGTTTATGGACTATAAAGACATATGTTGTTTATACATTTATATGCTTGTTTAGCCCTTTTATACTTTTCTTATATGTGTTGTAAATATATGTTTAACAGTTTAACACGTTTGTAATATTTTGTATTTTAAAGATGAAAATCACACACGCTTCATGAGTACAGTTTGGTGGCAGCCGGGTGTGGAGTGGTGTCCCAATTCAGATCTTTTAATGATGCCAGGCTCAAGATCCAAAGAAACAGGATTTGGACAACCTTTCTTAGAACATAGGGTTGCCCAGACTGGACCAATGTGGAGGGTGGGGATTGTGGAAGGCGTGGTGGCTTTTGTGAGCTAGAGTGGACCACGGAGAGGCCGTCACCTGACAGATCTGGCATGTGACAGGTCATTGTTTCGGAGGGAAAAAGAGGCACACGCAGTTCAGCAAGGAATTTGGAGTGTGACGGTGTTCCAACTTGTTTATACATGGTATTAAACACTTTTTGGATGGGCGCACTTAGTGGCAAAGCAGTCCCAGGAAAAAAGGCAAAGCTGACGCGACGGGTCATCCCAACGACGAATAGATTAGATGGGGAAGGGGGTGCATTCAACACAAGCGTTCAGTACTTAGTGATTCCCTGAACATACATCCTAATCATTCAAAGAGTGCTGAAGGCCTTGAACACGAGTATGGTCTTTGGGACCAAAGGATGTCCCAGGATGGTCCTGGACACTTAAAGGGTATATAGATTGTACAAATACACACACTTACAAACGTGACCTCTGTTTTGATAGGAAAACAACCTCGTTTGGGTGGTTGGTGGTCTAGAATAAAGGTCTTTTACGGTCTAGGTTTAGGATGGTTAGGTATGTATAGCGTATATGACCTCTGTCATACGACAACATCCATTCGCAGGAGTAATGGTACGTACTACGTACGTACGGACATTGACCCTTGCGTTCTGCGAAATCGCTCGGCTCTTCATCCGGCTCCAACCGCAAAGTCACGCGCAACTCACGTCCACAATCACCAAGCAGGTTGAACAAAAAGGGACATGGGGTGATGCCTGGAGCAAGTCGATTGACGGTTTCGTGCCACCTTTCTCCCCTTGACGGAGTGCCAATGTTCGAAAGGAAACACCGCAGGTGTTTGCAGTGCGGCTAGCCATTTTCGGGGTGGAGAGCCAGCTCATTGATGTAGTCTTGGGTGTTTTAGTGAAAAAGACCAGCTGCTCAAGTGATGCTCAAATTCAAGCATATAATAAGAACTTCAGCTCACACAGAACAACCAAAGAAGAAGCGGAACCGCCACACCTCGCAGAGTTGGTCCATTTCCTCCATGTCCTGTGTTGCGAAACATGCCGCATGAGCAAAACAACCCCAGGTCAAGGCCCCATATCACCCCGGTTGCTTGGGGTATTGAAAATAACGAACCCTTACAAACGCACAGTGGGGCCTAGTAGGGATTCTGAATGATAGATCATTAATGGTTATGATAGATCTGTCAGTGCCAGGAACATCCTGATCATAGGGCTCAATGATCATGACAGATCTGTTCAAACGTTCACGGCATCTAGCTATGGATACTCCTTTAAACAGATGTCCTCTTTTTGCCATGCTATAAAAGAATGACTGACGTTTATGTTGGCAAGATCCTTGCCATAGCAATTACTCCACCTTGTAGCCCTGGTTGATGGAAATGCTCCCCAAGGCAGTGCATGTTCCTCAACGGTTGCCTTGGTCGCCTCGGATTCTTTTGATCCTTTTGGTCGCCAAGGATTCGATCCATGCGGCATGCAGTTCCATGATGCTTCTGAAACCATTCTTTTGACATTCCGAACTTTTAGAATACATCTAAATCCCATCTGTTCTGAAAATCACAACTCTGCTTCTTGAATGTCCGAGATCTCACACTGACCCTGTCTCCCATCGCTTTCCCCACCCAGGTGAAGAACTCGATTGCATCCAGCTATGGACTCAGAACATGGACTCTTCTCCCTTTTTACCTTGTGCCCATCTGTCTTTTCTGCGTTTTCCCCTTTTTTTTTGGAACACGCGCCACCGGCCACAGTGTCTTCGTTGTGTTCAGATCGTCCCACCAACCCGCCTCCTCACGCTCCATCAGGGTGACCGTGTTTCGGGGAGTCTCCGGGGGAGTCGGACCTGGAGATGGGCACGGACGCGACGTTGCTTGAGCGGGAGGCAGGTCATAGGGTGGGCCGTGGTTCGGTGACCGTGTTGGGATGACAAACTCATCTTCCAGCTCTTCAATCCTGCCGGCAAAACCATCCCCAGCTTCACATGTGCCACTGCGTCACTGCAAAAAAAGAAAGTTCTCGCGTTATATATATATATATATATCTTTATATCATGAAAACGCACATGGTTTTGGGTTCCGCAGGCCCCGTCACCGCCGATACTACCGGGCTCTCGCACTGGCATCTCGATCAACCTCGCTGAAGGCCGTCACACCCGCCCCGAGCCTTCCAACTACACCTATATATAGAGATATTTCACACGATGTTTCACCTATCTACAACTGCTGACAGGGAACTTGAAGTGACACTCTTAATTGTTGTCCTGCCAAGTAAAATACGGGCTTCTGAGTGGCCAAAAGGGAACTGTCCTTTTCAGAGAAAGTCAGGACGATTCAGCCGAGCGTGAGACCTTTGAGGGTTTGGACCATTTTGCCCAACAGTGGGTGGATGTCACAGATCAAGAACCATATGCCAACGTCGCGGCGCGTCGCGCCAAAAGCCTTGAAACGTGATACTGCACGAGGAAACATATGATATAACAATGATATAAGTCTTTGCCAGCACCAAGAAGATCACTTGAATGGGAGGTGTTGTGCGTATGATGGGTGTCCTGCACGGCACACACACACAGGGTGCGTTCGAGTCATCATTGCCAAAGGCCGGCCTCTTCTGCTTGAGACAATGGTTCAACTATGGGAGATGGTGCAATTGCAGGATAGGAACATACTTGTTCAGAAAAGTCAACAATCAACCTTTCATCATTGAGCAACAATGACTTAATATTATGACAAAGTGCCAAGGAAACGATGGATTTCTTCTGGATTCTTGTACTTCTATACCTTCAAAACCTAGGAAATAATAAGATACAGGCGCTGGAGAAGTAAGTTCATGAGGATTCTGGCAATGTTGAGTGCCGCCCTTCTTCCTGTGAAAAAACTTCAGAAGGGATTTGGACATCCCTAGGCAAGAACTCAGGAAAGTGATCGCCCAAATCATAAATCTCTCACAAGCGACGCCAGTTCTCAATGGGTGGATTTTTCCCTCTGGAGGTGTATCCCAGTTCACTGGTATTTGTAACTGCACAATCACAAGAAACCCTATGGGTTTGGGGTGGGAGCACCTATATATGTCCAATTCAAATCCAAGGTCGGCCAAAGTCATCAAGGGAACTCACAACAAAAGGTTCAGGTTAACGGTCCCACAAACATTGCTCAAAGTAAACAGGACAAGAACACAGTCTGCCTTTGTGACAACCTCCAGAGCCAATACATTACACACCAGTTCAGTGAAAACAGGCTGTATTCCAAAATCAATGCCATTTCAAGGGTTGCAAACATTTTATCAAGATCCATGGATGGGGAAAGTCGCTGTTTGGATGCCTAAACATGCCGTTTGGACACGCCTAAAAACTGTACCAACAAAAACGCAATTGTTTGCAAAAACACGCTGTAAGTGCATGTTGTTTCTGAAATGTCATTGTTTTGTGCCGTTTCGAATGTCCAGGTATACAATGTATACCTAGATATTCCAACAAATTATGCCCTTTGGCGGGTTTTATAGATGAAAACGCAAAAGCTCTGCACAGATAGAAGATCCACTATATTCTTGATCGTTCGTGAAACATCAAAATCTGGTCCTCATCAATCGAATCATTCAGATTGAACAAAAAGCATGAACAAACCAGATCTACACATGTGATTCCCTCCATCCCAACCCTTCCGCCGCGCGCACGGGCAGCCTCCGACTCGGACTCGGTGCGCTTGGACGCCACCCGAGTTGCCGAAAGGGAGGCCTCCCCAGGCGACTCGCTCGCTCCGTTCGACTCGATGGAGCCTTTGTCCTAGAGGTGAAACGATTCCCTTTTGGAAGCGACGAACGTAGCTTCTTGTTGCGAGTATAGTACCTAGAAGCTTATTCCAGTCCTTATATTCCCAGGTCCGGGTACCTCCTGAGGATGGTCTTGGAGGTGAAAGTACTTCCTGAGAATGGTCTTTGGGACCAAAGGATGTCCTCAGGATGGTCCTGGACCCTTAGGGATTGTATATATGTAAACACGACCACAGTTTACTTTTCCCACGCGTTGCAGAAAGTTTGTC
>CAXAMN010000425.1:445407-485573 GCA_963970005.1 Durusdinium trenchii | reverse complement strand
TTTCATTGACCCTTACCCTGTTAAGGATATGCAACCTCGATCAGCAACACTTTGACCTTTGAAAAAAGTGTACTTTCAGAGCTTATTTGCCATGACCTTGCCAAGCTGAAGGAACCAAACCTCTTTTCAGAGAAGGCAAGGCTTGTCAACAAAGGTGCTGCAAGCAAGGCTTTGAAAGCCATTGTGTTAAATGCCTTTGAGTTGCCTGCTGACACCATTGTGCACAGCTCTTCACAGGCACACCTCCAACCAGCAGGTATTTGCAGCAAAGGTGATTTTTGTTTCCTTCACAGTTCGACCAACAGCCTGCAAGTTTGCCAAGTCTGGATGCATGTGGACATTGACAACATTGCTTACTCTTTGGTTTCCATGCTCGAAGTCCTTCAAGTGGACAAGACTGGATGCTTTGCTACTGTTAGACAGAATGAGATTGCAAAGTTTGTGCATACTTCTTCCTTGGCTTGCACCACTGCACATTCACACTTTGAAAACAAGGGCTTCAGAATCCTTGTGCCACTTCAAATGAAGTGAGCAAAAGAGCGCATTCCAGCAGGTTTCAAAACATCCTGGTGGTACTAGTGTGTTCTTGCATGTGTTCTTGCCAGTGTCCTCATGGCACATAGATTTCACATAGCATGTCATTGACTACTTGTTGCAAGCCTGATGGCTTCATGTGGGTGGTTCTCATGCCCCATGCAAGGGCCAATCAGCCAAAGATAGAGTCATGCTACTTCATGGTAAGGTGTGTTCATTTGCATGATCAAGAATTTTGATGCTTAAAGTTTACCTATATTTCACAGAACATGTCATGGACTACTTGTTGCAAGCCTGATGGCTTCATGTGGGTGATTTTCATGTCCCATTCAAGGGCCAACCAGGCCAAAGATAGGTTCATGCTAATTCATGGTAAGATATGTTCGTTTGCATGATCAAGAGTTTTGGTGTTTAAGGTTGTCCATATCAATCAGTGGACATTTGTTGGACTAGCTACTTTGACATAAAACCTGGAGAACAGCTCTTGAGGGGATCTGCAGATGATCCAATGCCAGATGCCTGATAGGCCCAATGAAAGGATCAAGTCCTGGATCTATCATAGAGTGGGCAGGCTCAACCAAAGTGCCATTTGGGAATTCATGGAGGTGCCATTTGGAAGTCCATTTGGGCTAATATAGCTATGCCCCATGCTGTACTGGATTCATTTGGTGGTCAAACCCACTGGCACTCACCAAGTTTAGAGTCCAGCAGAGTGTTCTCCAAATAGCACAATGAGTGATCCAATCTTACACCCATGTCCATCCTCCTATACATACTACACCTGGAACCAAAACCAAAATATTTTACACTAACTAGATATTAACTCTGTAGAGAAAGGGTACATGGCAAAGGCCATTGCCCTATGTGTTGCTCTGGATTTGGGGTTGCATGAGTGATCCAATCTTATGGAGAATGCACCCATGTCCATCCTCCTATACATACTACACCTGGAACCAAAACCAAAATATTTTACACTAACACAAATAGAGATTAACTCTGTTTGTGTTTGGAAACAACAAAGCCTGGACAATGGATTCACATTCCAAGGCACACTTGAATGTGTTTTCACATGAACACACAAAATTGTTTTTGCTTTTTGAAGCAGAAAACAGTCAATTCACAAGCATGTCTATCATGGAGAATATACAAAGACACTGTGAATATTTATGTAAATGTATATTTTTTGATTAAGAAAACACAAAAACCTAACCGAGGTGCATTTTTATATACAAACTGTTAACCAGTTAGCTAACCAGTTAGCAAACCTGCTAAGTTGCTAGCTTTTCACTCACAACTTAACCACTTAGCTAAGTCCTGTAAACTTTATAACTTCTTTAGTAACTCCTGATAAACAATAAGATCTTCAGGGGACATCCCAGCACCGCCCCTGGACAAGGAGGGCGTCGAACGATCCGTGGTGGTTAAAGTGGAACGTCGCCCCACCCCGTCTCAAACTGTAAGGTCTGAAATGCTGATCAGTCAGGTGCAGTGCATCAATGGCTCGAGCAAACAATGCTCGCCAAGCATGAGGTTTGAGAGTTAAAAAGGCTGTTGGAGGATTGGACTGTTTCCAACGCCACAACGCTGGGAGGATGGATTGCTCATGTAAGGTGACGCTTTCGGCCGCTCCTTGGCGTGCTCCTCCCTTAGTAAGGCCTAGAGACAGCACTGCCGGTCCCTTTGGTCCAGGGATGAACACATCCTTTGCCCGGAGGCTCAAGAGTTCTCCTGTACGCAACAAACCGAAAAACGCGACACGCAGCGACAACCCGAAGGTGGGGCATTCATTAAAAATTGACCACCCACAGAGAGCATCCAGAACCTGAAGGGTGAGTGGCGGTGCCCGATTAGGGATCTCCACCGACGTCCAAGCTTTCAACAACCGCCAACTGGCAGGGAGTTTTCGCTTAAGAGACGGATCACGGTCTTGGAGAGCTGCCAGAGTGTTGTTGGCAATCGACTTTCCCTCACCTGTGGCCCACAAATGTTCAAGGTAGTCACTGACCAAGCCATCGAGGAGGTTTTGCCGCTTTGGGAGGAATAACCCCTCCCCTGCCAACCAGTCAAAAAAGCGGTTTAAGCAGTCTGTATATCGTTCTCTTGTGCGAGGTTGAACTGTGAGCCCTTTGAGTGAACCTAATTTGCTTCGGACTTTCTTGCGCTCCTGTTGACTTTTGCCTTCCATCACTTTTGTGGTCTTTTTCCCCATTTCCGATGTAATGGTCTCCGCGAAGGCCGATCGGCCGGGTTCTGGTGCGTGTCCACGTAGGCCCACACACCAACTAGTCCACTAGCCAACTGAAGCGCTCCAATCCTACACAAGGTTCTTCTCAACCGGCGGCTCGACGATCTTCCTCTCGACAACGCATGCAACACCACAAGAGAATCGGTGAGATGTAGAAAGCGACATGCTCCTTCTTCCAGCTCCTTCAACCTCCAAACTATGGCTGTCTTGACAGCACGCAGCTCTAAGGCGTTGATGTGCTCGGCGTCACCTGTCCAGCGCCACCCTGCCACATCCTTCCATCGCCAGAGCTTGCTGGGGATCGAAGCTCGTAACCTGTGGTATCTGGCTGGGAGATCTGTCCCCAATTGAAGCAAGATGTCTTCTCCCTTGACGGAAACTTGACCTAACAGCCGCGGCACCAACCCCACAGGGGGCGCCCCTGCCTTGGTGGTTTGACGAATGGGAGGACGAAGCAGGAGGCTTCCAAGGTTCTGTTCCTTTCCCGGGGTCAACTGTAGAACCAGCGTCTCCACGTCAAGGACTGGCAAGAGGCCAAGGGTGCGAAACAAGCAGTAAAGCAAGTAGACAACCACCGGAATCGACCAACTGTTGCCCAACAAGCGGAGCCGACAATCATTGTGAGCTGGCTTCCCTTCCATGCTTTTGACCATGCATCGACGGGTATAGTCCATGGGGAACCCAAGAATGGCCTCCCTCTCCTTGACGGATGGAACCCGAATTTGGCCTGCACGGTTCACCACACAATTTTCGGCTCGGTATTGGTAAGGCGGGAAGCGGTGAAGATCCGCCTGCCATCGGGCAACTGCGTCCGGTGGGCACAAACTAAGGCCCGCAGGTCTGCGTCCCGGCTGAGGAGACGGCCTAGCAGTTGTAAACGTGGGAAAGGGACTGTCCGCGCGAACACGATGCCATCCAGCCTCCAGGAAATCTTGCTCATCTATCGTCGCCGCCAAGTCAACGCGTCCCTGCACTGGGAGAGGACCTTCCCTCCCGTGAACCACAGTTGCGCCCGGCATGCTCCAAGGATCCCAGCTGCACCAATACAACCTAGGTCGCCTTGCAAGACTCACTTTTCCTGCATCTATCAACCACGGAGTAGTCCCGTACGCCTGCGACATGGTCTCACAGTCCTGGACGTCCATAGAAGCGACATTCTCAATGAGCCGGTGCACCGGGCACCAACTGAAATGCTTTCGAATCAAGGCTTCAACCCTAGGGATGTGTTGAAAGAGGTTAGATCTCAGATCTCGAAGCGCTCCCTTCCGATCGACATTGAGCCCTGACACGCCTTGGCATGGCGGCCCAGCTCCTAGAAGCACAAGCCCTACGCTGGCAAAACGCAGCCTCCATTCAATCACCTGCTCCTCCGTGATCGCGGCGACATCCTCAATCCAGACGACATCCGGGAAATACGACTCCACAACACGATTGGCCTCGGGTGAAATCTCAACGGACACATATCCCCCCACGGGCACGCGCAGCGCGTCCAGAGCTACCCTCAGGGCACCTATCCCATCGAAGAGCGACACAACGAGAACCTGGTCTATCTCTTCCGGTTCAACGGCGTCTCCACGACATTCTGCCTGACAAGCTGCAACGCCAAAGGGGCTAAGCTCTCGACTAACACACAGTCCACCTCCAGTAGTAGAGGCATCACTGGCCGTGACCAGCTCTGAAGTGCTCAACCTAAAGTCCATGTAAGCCAACGGGGTCAAGGCAATGAACCGCATCAATTCAAGCACCACTGCCACGGGCAGGGGTCGCCTACACCTGGGTCCCCAGGTACCCAGCTCAGTCACCTGCCTCCAGATGGCATTCAGCCCTGACAGCAAAGGTCGTCGGAACATCGCAATGTAGACGAAGCCACCTCCAACTACCTGCAACTCCCTCTGTGACGCTTTCCCTGCAATACAGAGCTCCAAGGCGAACCTCACATACCTACCTACCTTGTCGACCTTGGGTGACGCACGGCCCAGGTCCCCATCAACCCAGGCTCCCTGTACTTCAGCTTGCACTTGTTGAGTGACGCCTTTCTTGCTATGACGTGGAGGCCCAATTGCTGGTAGGTCTCCCTTACTGCCAGAGTCCAGGCTGACGGAGTTCCCCTCAAGGTCTCTGCTAGCGCCCTATCCACTTTGTGCAGCTCGTCATAGTTGTCCAGGTACACGCGGTACTGGTGAGGTGCTGTGCTCTGATGACGATCTCGGCGAATCTCCTGTTGTCGGCCTGCCAACTGCCTTTCTCCTCCCAATGCCTGCTGAATGACTCTGCGGTGGACATGCTGAGCAATTGCCACAGAGTTTATGAACCCCATGGGCAACACTCTGCTCACCAAATGCCAGCCTGTGCCCGAATAACCTGCTGGGAGACCCTCTGGCGGGACCTCCCTTGCAAATCTCATGAAACGGTGCCATTCAACTGGAGTCCGAAATAGGTAGAAAAAACACCTCACGTCTTCTGACGACGTGAGGAGGAGTTCTCCGTCACTTAAAACGGTGCCAGCCATCCCCGTGACAGTGGGTAATGTGGAGGTGTCTCCGACAAGGTTTCGACAAAGACCGTTGGTTGGGACAAGGTTCATGATTAATCGGCATACCTCGAATTCTTCTCCTTTGTCATCCAACGCCCTTTCTCCCTTCTCAACTGCAAACAGACCGTTAAGTACAGGCCTATCACCAACATGGTAAAGCTGCTCTCGCTTCATGAGCCCACACACTCCCCGCTCGATCAATCCCAGGCACACCTCGGCCCAGTTCGTCTGGCTCACCATCACGGCTGGCGTCTTGCTCAAGCGCTGATCCTGAGGCGGGAGCAGAAATTTCTCGAACTCAGACACGTACGAGAGGGTTCCGCCATCACAGAAGTCCCCCAGCTCTAAACTCCCTACCCCCTCGGGAAAGGCGGCTGCTATCATCTTCCACTCGAAAGCTCGAGCGACGCGAACCTCCTCACCAGAATAGTCAATACCCTTTGTGGCAAAGAACTGGTCAAGACAAACTGGGGGAAGCACCAACCGGGAAATCTCACTGCTCTCCACCACCCTCTTGAGTCTCTCAATTATCCTCCTCTGCACCTTGTTGACCTTCTTCAGACCCCTCGACTCAACCCCATAAAGGCTGTTCAAACCCCTCACGACCAAATGCAAGGTGGGACACGCTTCCAAGCACTCCTTCAACCCCTCAGGAAGTGGGAGAGGAAAAACCCCCTCCGTGGACTGCCCGCAACGCGTGGTCTGTGACAACACCTCCAGGGATTGCGATAGTGCCGGCCCCACATCCTTCAACAAGCATTCCTTTTTTGCGCACAAGTTCTGCAAGATCATTCGACATTGGCTCCATTGTCCAGGCTCTGTCTTCTGATCCTCCCCACGGCACGGCGTCAAAGCCAGTCGTGGAGCCACTTCACATGCAGGTTGGGAGTGATTGCTCAACTCCCCTGTACTTTCCTCAAAAACCTCATCTTCAGAGCTTCGGCGCTGTCCGTGGCCCATGCCTACAGATTGCTTCCTCTTCCACCCTGAATGGGAGGGTTCCTCCTCCTCCCCTGCCCAGCCTAAGGAGCTTTGCGACCTCTTACGGACCTCCAGCTCCTCCCCAGGCTCATACAGCCCTTCTTTCTCCCAGCTGTCGCTGGCCTTCCGGCGGCATTCCACCAAAAGCTCATCAATCGCTCTCTCAAGCCTCTCCTCTTGCTTCTTCTCTTCACCCTCTTCATTCCTGGCATCCTGACTCCTCTCATCTGACAACCCTTCTTCTCTTTGCCTCCTTTTGGACGTGCTCAAAACCTTTCCTCCCTCAGCCTCCCTTCCTAATTGTCGTCTTTTTGCTTCTTTCCCCATTTCTGTTTTTTCTTTTCCTTTGCCCTTCTCACCTCCTTTTGGCCTTTGGGATGGGTCTGAGGTAGGATAGGCCTTTCCACGTCCTTTGGGTTGTCCTTCTGCTTCTGCTTTCTGACCGAGACCATGGGGGCGACTTCCAACTGTCCGGTTGCGAAAGTCATCCCTCGCGCTGCGAGCGGCCTCCATCTGCTCAGCTGGTTCTGCCATGCGAACACGCTCCGAATTGACCAACTCCAGCTGGCGAGAAACTGAGTAGTGCCCCCCACGCAAGGTCGACTCTAGGCTCTTTGCCCTCTGAACAAGCATGTCGAGCGCAGCTGCCACCTTCCGGCGTAGGAGCAGGTCTGAGACCTGAGCGACAGTCAGGATCTCCTGCCAAAGCACCGGACTTGCCAAGCTCTGTAAGTGCTGGTGCACGTACATCGAGAACAGCGGGCTCAGCTGGTCTTTTGACATGCTATGAAGCTCACCGCGCGAGGACAGGAGATGCTCCCGAACGTTGTCAAGCGCCTGCGAGGTGAGCGCCCCTGGACATCGCTCGCTCAACTTCCGCACCCTCCTGGTTTCTTCGAAAAGGGGTCCGTCCTCCTCCGACCCCGTCTTGTCCTCGGTGCTCGATGAAGAGGATGAACCTGATTCGCTTGACTCGGACCTCTTTTTCTTCTTTTCCTTCTTCTTGCTAACCCTGCGCGCCTTCTTCATCAATCTCCTCCTCCGTGGCACGTTCGGATCAAGGCATGTATGCCCAAAGATCGCCCGGGCTGTTTTCTGCCCTTTCTCTAGCTCCTCAGTCTCCTCCTTTTTGGCCAGGAGCTCATCGAACTCTCCCTCGGCCGTTCGCTCCTTTCTCTTTCGCTTCTTTCTTTTCTTCTTCACCTCCTGCTCCTCTGCAACCTCCTTGGCGGGCTTGTCCACCTCTTTGGGAGGCACGTCACCTCCCCTCCCTTTGCCTCTTGCCACTGCCATCTCTCTCAAGCCAGCCAGCTCGTCAACCTCCTCTTCAACTCTGCTCTTCGCTGGGGTCAAGTTTGTATGCCATGGCTTTGTGGCTATAGATGTGTCCCAATACCCTTTGGCATGGAAGTAACCATCTCCTGTGGTCAGCTGCCCGCACTCCTTAGGGCACACATGGACCCGAACCTTCCGGGCTCCTCCTCCACCATAGCGCTCCAGGATCTTATCCGTCAAAGTTCCCGTCAACTCGAAGTCCATCTCCTCCTTGCTTGGCCTCAGGCCGACCACTCGCCCTGCAATCTTCACATGCCCCCCATAGTGCGAGGCCTCTCCAAGTTCAATGATGTCAAGCTTCCTCAAATTGTCTATTGTCAATGATGCCAACGAATGATATTCTTCTACCACTGGTTTTTCTTCTTCTTCAATCTCCTCCGCTCTGCCGCGTGCAGGTCTCCTCATAGATCTACCCCGTGACAAAGCCGCGGATGGCCTTCTCATCTTGGGAGCCATGACTCCCTTCACCAACGCCCTCTGTACTGCTTCCTTTCGTGCAGCTCCTGTTTGGCGCGTTTGGTTATCCCCTTGTTGGTGCTCTCAGTCCAACGCGGGTGATGCGAATAAGGGATGCTTCCTCGCCACCCTGAACCCTGAGTTGCTCCACGTCCTCCTCCTGGCTGAACAGGCGGCACTCTAGGTGGTGGGTGATCTGGCGTCCTCGGTGACCTAGGCTCTCGACGACTTGGCCTTGGCCTCAAATAGGTCTCACGCTGAATCCCGCTGCTGGGTCTGGCGGAACCGGGGGCCTCTTCACACACTGGCCTCTGGGAGATATAATCTTCCCTTTTCTTCTTTCTCACTACCGAACCACTAACAGATCTCGACTTGGAGTCCTTCTTCTTATCTTTCCTCTTCTCCTTCTCCTTCTGATGCTTCGGAGTCCTCGATCTGCTCCTCTTCGACTTGTCCTCTTCTTTCCTCTTGGGCAATGTCTTCTTCTCCTCAACCACGTGCACTGTTTTCTCCCGGACCTCTTTCTTCTCTGCTCCTTCGGCCTCCTCACGCTCTTCCTTCTCCTTTGACCTCGGCTTCTCCTCCTTTGGAACTGCCTTCCTACCTCTGTCCTCTCCGTGAGCTTTGGAACTCTTCTCCTTCTTTTCGCCCTCAGTTGGTTTGGGAGATCCCTCTCCCTTCGAAGCCTTACTGGGAGATGACTCTCCCTTTGCAGGCTCGTCCTCCTCCTCCTGGACCAAGCGACCAACTGAGTAGAAGGCAGTGTCCAGGATTTTTGTCACCTTGGCCTCGGCTTCTCGGGTTGGAGGAATGCGAGGGCTCGAAATTAACGCCCAAAGCCGGTCCGCGCTGCCGCACACCGTACAGCGCCCTGCCAGTAAGTCCCACTTCGCGCAAGTGGAACAAACAGGCATGAACCCGTTTGAGCCCAATGCTACGTGGAACATTCAACTGTTTCGTGTTTAGTCATGTGGTCATTAAACCATATATTTATATATAAGCTATATAAAATATAGACCTCCAATCTATATAAAATATAGACCTCCAAATTGGAACGTTGCTTTGGAAACATGATGCTGCACGAGCACGACTATCCTTCTTTGTCTGCAACGAAGCCATTGGTGCAGTGTGGCAGTCACTTGACCAAGCAGCCCCTTGTGTAAGTGTGTGAATGACATGAAGACATTGATGCCACATGAAACATACTTAACTGACAAGTGGCTGTCCGAAATCATCCCTAGCCAAATATAATATATATATATACCTAGAACCTGGATGTCCTTTGTTTTGATCATTGGACCCATATTACGCTAGTCTCCTCATTGCTAGCATGCAAAATACGCCCCTTTGTCCAAAATACGGGTTTTACGTATTTTCATGTTTTTCCAAGCATCCACCAAACCCATCCCAGCACACCAATCTCAACTTGGACCTCCTGTTTTCCAGTGCTTGCTCAAGTCTCCCTTAGATCATTTCTGATCTTTTACGCTTGTTGCAAGCTCCCTCCAGCCCCCTTCTATCAAAAGCTGCTGCGTCTAAAGCACGTTGGACTAGGATCAGAACTCTGCACAAAACATTTCGGTGAACTTGTCTGATGCTCACACGGCGTGACACACGGCTAGGACGCCCTATGTAGTCCTCCTGGCACTGAACCGATGTTGCCAGTGGGTTCTGGACCCAAAGAAGGACCTCACTTTGCCTTTTCATTTTCAAGGCCAAGTGAGCCAAAAAGTGTGCCTTTGGCATGATTGGGAACCGCCTCTTCTTGAGCCGCAGAGTCAAGTGGGCACAAGTCTGGTATGCACCCAAGAAGAAGAAGAGGCATCGCACTAGGCATCTCGCATCTGCTTGTCGGAGCCAGAAGCCACTGCAGTAGAATGCAGACAATGCCAGGTTCATGAACTTGGTGGCTTCAGCCTACCAATGCAAGCAAGCAAAACATCCATGAAACCGTGCCCACAATGTGCAACAACAAAAAACACAGAATGCAAAAACTACAAAGGGAAACACCTATACAATTAATCTTTCTAACGAAGGGACAACCAACAGAAGAACTCGATCGTCAGTCTTGCCAACAACAGCTTCTTGGCAAAAGTGGTCCAAAAAGAGCATCATTGTCGTGGAACAGCTTCCCTTGTTCCACTTGCCCACAGGGCAGGCACTGCTTTGCGGCCAGCACAGAGTATCTCGGGTGATCTCTGTGACCCACATCGCTATCTTTCTTTGTCGACAGAATGCTCGATACTGAGTTGAAATGCCTTCAAATTTGCTTTCGACAGACGTTTCTGGCAAAAGATTGGATTCAACAATGCAAGCATATGCGGAGGCAACCCAATGCTTCGCAACGCCAAGGTGGAAGCAATGCCACAAATCCACATTGAACCAAGCAGCGATTTCCTTTCTGTTCAAAGGAATGCCTCGAAGAAATACCGGTTCTTCCTCCCATGGCACAGCTGCATTCAACGTCTCTTCCCAGCAAGGTGTATCACTCAGATCTTCAAACGGGTAATGCACCGCACCTGTCCTCGCACATGCTTCCTGTCCTCCAAGACACAAGTGGCATATGCCTTCACTTGCAGTCCTTGACGAGGGTCTTTTTGGTACATGTGAGAAAGACCGAAAGAACCAACCAAGCTTTCCTAGAGCAGGAAGGTCGCCAGTAGTTCCAAGGTGTACCACTCTAACATGTTGGCCACCAGCGGAAACTCCTTCATGGATCAACCTCGACATGTCCTCTGCCACCACTTCAAGCAATTTCTCAAGAGCCTCTGGGTGGTCATTTGAACATCGCTTCTGCATGGTAGCCAGCAAGAAGTTCGAAGTCAATGAAGAGCCGATGAAATTCATCCCCAGCTCATTGGATTCCAAAGGCTCCAAATGCTTCCGCTGCTTGAGAAAGCCCTGTGTACCACGACCCAAGGCTCCGTGGCATGAAATCACCAGAAGCGGCTCCTTCTTCAAGGATCTGCCCTCGTCTGTGTGACTATAAACTGGAATGCACCGGCACAGATCTACTTCCAGCAGGCGAGCCATCTCGAACAGTTCATGTTCAGGAGAAACTTTTTCATACCTGTCCCAGAATTCCTGCAGCAAGTATTCCATGTCCTCGAACCCCTCTACACCACAAACATGGAGGGGAAGCCGCCGAGTCTCTAGCAAATGCCTGACCCAGCTGGACATTTTGATAAAAGGAAATTCCTTCACCATTGGACCCTCGCCCAGACAGGCATGATCAATCGGAACATTTGGAACAAGGTTGTTCCGTCTCAAAAGTGCGTGCACAGCCACCTCTGCATCATCCGGTCTAATTCGTGCAAACTCTTTCACCAGTCTACTTGACTGGGGATTGCTGAGAACATCAGCCCGAGCAAGCTCCACAATGTGCTTGCAAGGGACCTTGGCGAGCGATAGAGGGACCATCAGGTCCTATCAAGTAGATTGGGCTTCTGAGGAGGTTTTCGAGGGGTAAGTGGGTTTGGTTGGATGCCTGCAAAAAATGTTTAAGTTCAGCCTTCAAAGATTGTTTGTTTTTTCCCCCGCACGAATCACAATGTTACAAGCAAATTTTGTGGAGATGCTCCACAAGTCTAATTTTTAGACACCAAGTTCACCAGTTAAAGCCTCCAACATGGATAAGATCTACATTGTTGGCAAGCATGGATGATCCACGTGGAGCGCATGGAGCGGTGGCCATTTTTGATACACAGTGCAAAACAGCTCGGTGGATGTGCAGTGCCAACCTTGACACCAAATAGCTAAATACCACATTTCCCTCTAACAGAGATTGCTAGTGCTTTCGCATGGGATAGGATGGTACCGAGGGAAGGCTTTTGGTCATGGCTCAGGGATCCAATGTGTTCACTTGTTTCCAGTCGAAGGGCACGGAGAAAGGGCAGGATCCCTTGAGATGATCCCCTCACCAGGTGTATGTTCTTTGGCTATAGCTTATCATGTGCATGTGACAAACAAGCATTCAGGAAATTAAGAGATTCCTTTTGCAGTCTACATTGCTTGATGTTGGCTTGCGCTTACTGCCTGGTGGCCTGGTGGGCGGTGGCAATGGAGCTGGTTCAGGACTGCTTGCAGGACAGTTCCCTACCAGAAAAAAACTAATTAAACTTTTTCAAGAACACCCACCACTGTGACCCACAGTGCACCAAGAATTGGTTGAAACCCTTTTGGTTTCCCACAAAAAACTTCCATTAAAGCAAGAGATGTGAACATGATGGGCAGTCTCATCACATCTAGTTTGTGAGCACTCTACGTAAGAAGAACCACAAAGAAGTTGTTTTCATCCAGTTATGTCTAAACACGACCGCTGCGAGAATTGTGCAGAACATCTAAACGCCAGTTTGCTGTTCAACATCTATATTTGTGCCATGTGGCCACTGCACAGGGACACAGGCCATAACTATGTTGCACGACCATGAAACAAAACATGTTCTTTCGTGATGCTTCTCCAGGATCCCAAAGGCCCTGGCTCCATCACCGATCAAGCGCATGTACTGGTCCACAAGGCGGTCGGGTTGACCTGGCGCATCCAATCCTCCTTTCCAGGAAACAAGGTTAGGTAGTTAGCAGTTAGCTAGTGCCAGATTGATCACGCTGCATCAAGATTTTTGCAGCGCTCGCAAAAAGTCAGACACTCATTCAAGTGTCCTTGACACCCTGAAACCCCAAAGCAAAGCCTATCACGTGCTGTTTGCACATGTTCGTAGGCTCCTCCCCCCACAAAATCCCTGGTGCCCTTCAAGAGGCACCAAACAAATCAGCAATCACTCCAAACCATATCACTCACTCGCTGGCGAGCTTTTTGAGGGTCTTCAGCAAAGCCCTTAGATACCAAAGTAAAAGGACAGCTAGCCAAACTACAAGTTAAGCAGGGAGATTGCCAGCTTCATATTTTCATTAACAACCTGATGGCTAGCAAGAAACAAACCACTTTGCCCTGACGAGAGTCTTTGCGGTACTCTCCCGAGTCGTAACCTTTGAGCACCTCAAATCGGGCATTGGTGTGAATACTGTAAAATGTCCTGGGCACCGTTTGCGGCAGGTAGTGCAAACAGCGACTATGAAGACCAGGCACTTTGTCGAGGACGCTTGCATTTGCTTGTCGGTCTTCTGAAGAAGCCTGGGTTGGATGATGCTAGAATTATTATTGTATATATGTTTTCTGAGGGCTATCAATGAAAGAGTTTAAGTACGACTCTGTGCAAACAAAGGGCTCTTTTTCACCTGGGCTGCCTTTGGTGGCCTTCTTGTGCTTTTCGATCTCACATCGCACGCCCTCACATGCCTCATACTCAGCCTCAAGGATTCCAATGGCACTCTCCAGGTTGTCGACAGACCTGGGCACCACAAAGGGGTAAAAGATGATTACCAGACATGAAATGAAATTAGTGACTAAGACTAAGACTGTGAAACACGCTTTCCTTCAGAACTGTCTGATGCTTTGCCAGAGTTGTCAAGGGCCGATCCCAAGTCGGTAATCAACTCTGATAGCTTGGTCGTTCTTGAAAGAAGGCTATCCGAGAACTTCTTGAAACGGTGGTACTCCTACACAACAAACTCCAGGAAACAAAAATAGCATTACGATGTTCTTTGCGTTCACAGATTCCATCTTACAATTGTGCAAACAATTACCAGTCCTGCTGGGCACCATTGGAAACATCAGGTTCTGACCCCGAACCATCCGGATCAGACTCGGGTTCTGCAGGCACGTTCTTCCCCTTGACCTTCCCCAGCGTGCGGAAGTCGAAGTCCTCCGCCTCAGGATAGCGGCTCGGACATGCAGAGGCTATCCCACGTGGCATGCCAATGCTGATGAAGGCAGCTGGGGCACAGTTTCCTCTTTGATGTTTTGCTCAACTTCCTCATCCTCGGACACGTCGGTGTCGTTCTCGTCCACAACCACGTAGAACTTTTCAAGGTTCTTGTTGTAGATGTCCTTCCTTGCAAAATGAAACAGGAAGCTATGAAGACACCCCATAGGTATTATTATTGCTGATATGATTTGAGGTTCAATGTTCGATGCCAATGAGTGAGGAAATATCAACTCAGCAGTTGAATTCACTCACACCCCCAATGCAAAAAAGAGTCTTGATAAGGCGTTCATTGCCCTTGCGTCGGCAGTAAGCAACCACAGACTTGATGTAGGACCTGGGCTGTTGAGGTTCGTAGATTCCTTTTGTCTTGAACCATGCAATGAACTTTCAAACTGAATCATCAAAGAAGCTTGCTCCAACCAAGCTTTGTTTTCATCTGTTCCTCTGTGTACCAGCCCCGTTTTTTTCTTCCTGGTAAGCTTGTTCGTTTTGGTCTGAATCTTGGTGCGCTTGACGAAGGTCTCCTAGAGCCACAGTAATCAACACAGTTTGAGATTCCAAAAAGTAGTGTGCTATTATAGCTACAGATGGTTTATATCTCATATATTTCCTGTTGAACAAAGTTGAGCAGCACACAAAACATGGGGTCAATCCTTGTCCCACCCAGCAGCTTCTAGCTCGTCGCACATGGCCACACGCTCATCGTGATTGGCCGTGCGCCAACGATTGTGCACTTCCTCTGGGACCATCAGTTTGCCACTGGGCTTACGCTCGCAAACCCTCCTGAGACGAGCCATCTTTGCTGCCTCAGTTTCCGGAGGAGGTTTGCCTTGGCTCTCAGGTTCAGAACTCACCTTCTTAGCAGGTGCAGACTTAGGAGCAGGTGGAGACTTAGGAGCAGGTGCAGACTTAGCAGCAGCTGCTTTTGACTTAGCAGCAGCTGCTTTTGCCTTAGGAGCGGGTGCCCCCTTGGCCTGTTCCAACTCCACCTTGAGCTTCTCAATCTCGAGTTGCATCTTTGAACCTGCCTAGACAGGGCCACCAAACAAATAAGTAGAGCTCAATGTGCAGGACCATGTCCAGTCCAAAAGAAACAAAACAAATGCGCATCTAATCCAATCTCTCTAGCCTTGGTCAACTCTGCAATTGCCCTATCCTTGTCAGGATCTGGCTGCTTTTGCTTCAACCGCTTTGACTCGGCAGGGTTGCCCGAGCCACCGACATGGGGGGCAGTGACTCTGGCTGGGGTGGCCACAGGTCTCTCAGCCCGCTTTTTCTTGGCAGCCGCCAGTTGTGATGGGGTGGCCTTGGAGAAGATCGAAAAAGTGGTGATGTCCATGGACCAATAAACCTTGTGGGTAAGCATTTCATTTTGTTTTATCGAACGAAGGGGTCGATAATGCAGCCTGATGGCTGGTTGGGTCTCATCATCAGCACCCGCTTCTGCCTCCTTAGCAGGAGGGAGGTGAAGTTGGCACCTTGTTTTTGTAGTTAAAAAAGGTTGGTGGAATTGAACCTTTCCTAAAAAGGACAGGGAACTGGTTCATCTCCTTGGCTGGCCTTGAGCTTTGCAATTTCTGCTTCGTAGTCCTTCCAGGGGGAATCAATATGTATGATTCATTTTGGCGAAGAAAGAGATGAAGATAAGATATCTCCCAAACATTTCAACATCATGTGCTCATCGCAGTGCCCAAACCTTGAAATAGAAAGTTGGGAGAAAGCTTGCCCCCCCCCCCCCACAAAGCATGTTGGATACCTGGAAGGGTTGCGCCATTCAAACATAACAGTGGTCCTGGATCTTCTTTTGCAGTTCATCGTCTTTTTCCTTCTTGGTCGCTATAAGTTTGGCATGTTTCCTTGTCATATCACCACAGCTCCAGGATTTAGAGAGCAATTTATTTGCCATGCAAACCTTTTCTCAACAGTCACCAGGAGCGGCCGCTGTAAGCCATCACGACGAGATCTACATCCAATGATTGGGAAGAGTGAACACATCTAACTAACAAGGTGACCCCTTGAATCCACTAGTAGGTCTATAGGATCCCCTGTGCCCAATTGCATGTTATGGCATGTTATGTTATTTTGTTACCCTATCAGTGCCACAAACCCATAGTTTGTTTCCAATTGCAACCAAGATGATCTCAAAGTCTTCAAAACCACCCAGACACCACTAAAAAAGCACTATGTCAGCTCAAAACCACCTAAGTCCAAATATAGCCTAATTACGGGAAAAATACGTATTCTCGTACGCCAAAAAACGGGTCCATTACGCCAAAACACGTCCCTTTTACGGGTTCCCCTTTGATACGTATTTAATACGTAAATGTTACATAGAAAATACGTATTTCATGATTTTTCCAAAAAGTTATGAAATAGCATTAAAACAATATAAAACACTCTATAAAGGCAAGTGAAAGACCTTTGATGTTGAAGAGAACTTTCTTTCAAGTGTCCCAAAGTTAAATATGACATTCTAAAGGTTCTGTTTGACTATGTTTGACTCACCACTGCTTTTTTTTCAATCCCATCAGGCTGCCACATGCCCACAGCCGACGTTCTCCTAAAGTCTTCCCAACCACCATGGTCCATACTATGGTTTGTAAATGGTTGTAAGTTGTAAGTTACTGTTGCAACTTGATTGTATCTGTCTAATTTTTGGAGGGTCAAGGTTCATCCACGGGTATGTTTGCACAAGAAGGAACAACCACAATCCCAAATCCATTAAATCATTCTTGCCCCAAAGGTCTTCAACACATTTAGGAATTAAAGCATGGTTGGGAAGAAGGGGCGCCAGTCTCCCAGATCAAGACCAGTCGCTCCCCGAAGATAAATGAACAGGGACCTCAACCCAGCATCGTCCCAAGGATCATCTTCCCAAGACATATGCTGGAAGATCCTCTTTGCAGAGACTTGTGCTCTGTCTGCTTCAGGGGGGAAATGGTTCACAAGAAGCACAGAACCTATCATAGTATTTGGCGATCCGTAGAGCAAATCTTGGAGGATAGGTCCTCAGATCAGAGGAACATGACCCATAGCCCAAATGCTTCTGTTCGTGCAGTCTTGGATGGGCCCCAAAGAAAATAACATATTAAATCAAGGAAAGAGAGTCTGTGTGGAGCGTAGGTGCTTTGTCCCAACAAATGCTTTTTTTTCCTCGTTTATTGATGTAGGTCTTTGCACTCTTCCTACCATGTCTAGAAAGCTTGTTCATAGCCTCCCTGGACATGGTCCCCAAATCCAGGAGCTTCACAGCAGTAGCATTGGAAAAGGCAATGTGCCTCTTTGGTGTCAAGGCATTGTAGAGGCCCATCCACCAGGAGGCCGAATACACCTGGGCGGTAGTCTTGGACATGTCCAACCCTCTCACTCCCACCCTGTTGTTGCATGAACCTCAAACCACGAACCACTGTGAAGCAAGCAACGCACGGTGCTTTTGGGGGGGTTCCTGTTCAAACCCATTCCCTTGTGGGCACCTTTGGGAGCAAGCGCCACAAGTGTCGCGTACGGGGATGGTAAAGGATGAGGCTTGTCCGTGGCTGCTCCAGCAACCAGCAACCACCCATGGCGGATATCACCATGATCAGCAAAGTCACCCTTAGATGCAGAACGCTTCCAAAAAATGCAAAGACATGGGTTGTCCATAGGTTGTATTATTGTTTGGCGGGGTTGTACAGGCCACCTTGATCCATGTCAAATCCCACAGGGTTGCAAACCAAGATCCCAACTGCTCTATCTTTGTTGAACCTTACTGAAGCGTGTGGGATCTTTGTTCACAAACAAGTACTTGAATGGCAATCAAAGGTCCGTGAGAGGAGTCCATTGCCCTCTTGCACCATTGCCACCCGCTCATCCCCCAAAGGCCGCCATGGTGTTCTCTTGTGGGTGCCAGAAGAAATAGTGACAAAGCTTCGACAAACAAGACCGATTACTGCCAGAAAGGATCCCATCTTTGCGTTCAAGACAGTCAACAATGCTAACCTTGGTAGAAAGTAGGGCAAATGCCAAATGTATTCCAAAAGGGAGTAGGACTGAAACAACGCCTTGTGTTTTTCCTCAAAAAAACATCAGTTATACAACATTTCACCAAAGGAACCCAAATCCAGCATCCGACAAGAGGTCCATGGCCGGGCTCACTTTACCCTCCTGACCTTCTTCATGAAAGCGGATATCGAAAGAAGCAGTTGGCACCTCACGCCACCGCATTACTTTTGAGACCCAAGCCTCTCCAGCAAAGAATTCAAGAAACCCATAGGCCTGTGCGCAGGGTTGCGCAAATGAAAGCCCAGACCATATAGTTATGTAATGTTTGGGGTGGTGAGCCTCCAAAACACACATCTCTAGACTCTAGGCTGGCCATGTTGTCGGAAGAAGTTGAGGCAGGATAAAGCCTGAAAGTCTGCTAGTCGCCAGCCTCTGAAAACGTGGAGACGTCCTGGTTGAGGGCCAGAAGAACCACGGCACCCAGCAAGAGCTGACAGGGATCAAACATGAAGTGCAAACAAAACAGAGGAGGCACACATCCATGCACATTAAATAAAACAATCCAGCCTTTGGTGCTCCCATCAGGTGGAGGCGATTGATCACAGTATTAAGCTTCCCCAGTTTCACTGGGTCCATGGCCAAACCACCCACGCACCCACAAACAAGTAAGGAGACTTTGGGCAAAATCTGGCTGGGTGCTATGAAGTTTCAGTGCATTGCATTGCATCTTTAAAGCTTTGCCACCCCCGAGTAGACATGCCAAGCGCACCGTTCCATCTGTCATTGATCAATCGCCTCGCCATCCATGAGGTGCCTCAGACCGGGCAGCAGCAGCGCTGGCATTGTTGAGGCAAGGAGGGTGGGTCAGAGGGAAAGGTGTGGGGGGAGTTCGCGGAGAAGTCTGGGATGGAAGCCGCCTATTTGGAAACCCAACTCTGACTCCCTTTATAACTTCATAGATACATCCTGACTCAAATAACAATTGACATGTATAAGACTAGCCAACAAGAAGATACAAGTGAAAGCGTACTCCCTTTTGAGGACTCATCCATAACTAGAAAGCTGCATTGCCGCATGTTTTTTCCACCAGGAAGGCACGTGGTTTTGAGCACTGAGCTGGCTCTCCATCTGCCAGTGTTACCCAAAGTTGTGGTGCAGAAACAAAAGCTCTTTCTCCTAGGTTGGAAACGGCGTCACAGTCACCGGCAGACTTTGAAACCCCTTCCAGCCAGAGCTGCAATCTAGCACCTGCGCTACCCTTCACTAGAAAGCATTGGTGTTTAGAAACACCAGGCCGATAGATTGGTTCACGGGGTTTTTGTAGACCCCATTCAAGACAATTGCATTGCGCCACCTGAAATGTCATTTTGGAATCATCCAATATGTGAATACCAACATTTGTAAAACCATCCCACAAAGGACAAAGGAATCATTGAGACTGGTAGAACGACTAAGAACCTTCAGGAATTTTTGGGGCCACAATTCTTGTACGAGCTCCCTTTAGCAATTGGAGCAAAACATGAAGACATCTAAGCACTCTCACGAGTAGGTGGAATTGTCCCTATCTTCACCATCAAGTCCACATACAATGAAGCAGCAGATGAAGCCTGTGCATCGATGTTGTGGTCGAGCACCGGCTCCCCTTTGGCAAACTGTTCACTCGCAAATGCCCAGAATGAGTTCTGGTCAGGGTGAAGGGGATTGACAAATTGGTATCAAAAAGGTCAAACGAAGGTACCTACAGAAACCAAGTGCACCCACGTATCCCAAACATAAATTCCTGAGTGTTCTTTAAAGGGGCTTGGTGGACCTCATACTCAGCAACCCCAAGAGTCCTCGTGGGCACTGTAGGCTTTGAGCTCGGATTTGATGTAGGTCTCGAATGCCCTCCTCAGGGCTTCCCACTTCATCTTGCCATTCACGCTTTTTGGGCATGCTCTTCGAGCAAAGGTTGCCGCAACCGCTGAACGCTGCCTTTTAGGCTTTACTTCAGGGATTTCTGCGTCATCATCGGCTTCATTGTTCCCACTTGCTTTCATCTTCTCCTGTTCTTCAGGACCCTCCTTGCTGCTTGCTTGTCTTAGTCTTTTCCTCAACTTCCTTTCTGCAAGTGGCTGAGCAGAGCCTCCACTTTCCGCTTCCTTTGACAGGTTTTTGTTTTTTCCGCCCTTGGGCTTGGTTGCTTTTGGCTGTGACTCCATTCCTTCATCTTCAATGTCCTCCCGCCCACCCGTTGCCACCTTTGGCTCATCATCATTTCCATCCTTAATCTCTTCCTTGTCTGCTTTATTGTTTCTCCTTGTTTTCGTCTCCTGTCCATTTTCTGGCTTGTTTGGCTTTCTTGCTTTTCGCTTTCTTGTGTCCCCTTCCGGTGCAGCTTCATTTGTAGTTTCACCTCCAGAACCTGTCTTGCCCAAACCCACCTCTTCAACAGCGGGAGTCTTGGATTTCTCTTCTTCCGCCTTTTTTTCATGCACATCCTCAGGTCTCTTCATTGGCTTCTCAGGCTCCTTTGTTTCCTCCACCTTTGTGCTCTCAATCGAGGCTGCCTTTCCATTCATCTTCACATCTTTGGGCCTTTCACTCGAAGCCACTTCCACCTCCTTGTCTTCATTAGTTTCTTCCTTTTTGGACTTCCTCGCCCTCTTGTTCATGCTTTGTGCTTTTGCCGCAGCACCTCCGGCCTCATCCTTTTTGTTGTCCTCCAAGGTGACAGGCGCTTTCTCTGCCTTTGCCTCTGTCTTGTCACAAACGATGCCCTTCACATTCTTCATATCATCCTTGCTTGCCTCCTCATCGATCGTATCTTCATGCTTGGTAGCATCGGCCTGAACTTGTCCATGGTTCTTTTCAGGCATCTCTTCCCCGCCTTCACCACCACCACAGCTTTCACCTTCAAGCTGCGATGTTTTCCTTTTTCCTGTTCGGGACTTGTTCTTCATATCATGATCCTCGTCATCCTCCTCATTTGCACTTTCCTTGTTGCTCTTTCCTTCACTTGCTTTGCGTGTTTTCTTCCCTTTGCCTCTTCCTTTGCCTTTGCCTCTGCCCCTACCCCTGCCACCATCCTTTCCCTCCTCAGCCTTCCCATTCTTCTCAGTTCCTTTTTCTTCTTCAGGGTCATCTGTCTTGAGAGCAAGCTGCTGACGTCGCAGAACCTGAAAGCAAACAGTTGTCAAGTTTAGAGAGGGTACACTCTTTATGGTATGGGGAAATCAAAACAAAACAGTAAAACAAATCAATCACATACATGGTTGACAAGTAGCTGTTGGGGCCGATGGTATCTCTTCGATGTTCATCATTGCTTGATATCGATTCGCGAGCTCCTCGATCATGGGGTCGAATTGGGTATCAAAATCGTCTTCAGCGTAAGCCAAGGCGGTCTTGTCAGAGGCTTGTTCGTGTTTGAGGGAATCTCGGGCTTGCCTGAGACACAAATTCAGATCTTAAAACAAACAACATTTCCACCAACAGGGTGCAAAGAAACACAAAAGCGAAGAAAAAGTATACAACTGGCGTATTGAAAACCAAGACACTTTGCCGTCCATGCTTTTTTCAATTTAGCAATTTGCTCCTTTAGCGCATCGATCCTAGCCTCTTTCCACCCCTTCTCTTGTTTGGTCTCTTCTTCTTCGCTAGCATTTTTCTCTGGGATCTTCTCATCACAAAGCGGTTCAGGAGAAGGAGTTTCATCAATTTCAATGACTTCATCCTCCACCAATGCATTCTGGGATGGCACGGTTTCAGGTAGCTGGGATTCAAGTACCTGGGAATCCTCGTAGTCAAAAAGCGGTTGGGAATCAGGTGACACGGGACGCACTTTTGTTTCCTCCTCCACCTCCGCCAATTCCACTTTGTCCTCACTATCTTCTTGAGTGTCTGCTGCTTCCTGAGTTTCTGGATCCTCATTTTCCTCTTCCTCTTCCTCTTCAATTTCAACCTCACTCTCTTCTAGGTCCTCACCTGTTTCCTCAATATCCTCACAAACTGGCTCCTGAAGGGACATTTGGAAAATGAAGTAAAAAAAAGGTAAGACCATGTGGACCATATAGATTGAAACCTATCGGGTTGAACCACACCAGAATCAGGTGTTTTTCAACAAAGGTGTCCTTCTCATCGGGATCGAACACCATGCTCAACAACCTTCGGAAGAGATAAGATCTGCAAAGCTGTTGGCGTTGCAACTTCCTCTTGACCAAGACAAGAAACTTCTTCATGGTTTTCGCTTCCTGTTTGATGTCCTTCTTGCGGGGGAGGCTGAGGTTCATGAGAGTGTACAATTTCATCATCCTTACACCCACTAAGATTCCAGAAAAAAAAAACACGCACATACATAAGAAAACAATAACAATACACATAATGAACACTTCTTTGTCCCACCAGGATTCTCAGAGATGATGTGTGGAATTGTAAGCATGCTGACGTTCCCCCCTTCGTCACGCAAGCGGCGAACCAAAACCCGAAGAACAGGAAAGTTCATTTCTGCATGGCGGACATCAATCTTCACGTGTTCATCCCATAGCTCTTTTCGCAGCAAGCATCGGTGCTCACGCATGTGGGCTCTAATTTCTTCACTCTCTTCCCATTCTTTCGCTACACCTTCTAAGGGTGAAGCTGACTGCATGCTTCAGTAAAGAAGCAGCTGGTAAGAGAAGACTTGACCTGATCCAAAATGCCTCTGGAGGTCGCAGGGGTGATTGTAGGACAAAGTTGTTTTTGAGAGTGTGGACACCCTCAAGTAAAAAAAACACTATTGGAACATGAATGCCCTCAAACTTAAACCCAATACACATCTATTATATTAGTTTGCTTGATTATGGGTGTGGGATAAGGTTGCTGGGCAATGTTCTGAACCCATTGGGTTCCCTTTGGTTGCCCTTGATCCTTCCACGGCTAGGCTTCCCACCTCTTGCTCTTCAAGATCTTGTCCACGTCGCCCCAAGAAAATGCTCGCTGAGCGTGCGGATGGCTGCTGGAAGTGTGGATGAGTGGAGGGATTAGAGTTGAATCCTTCTTTGAATGTCATCAATTTAAGTTGACCAAAGCTGATAATTCAAAATACGGGTCGATTGTCAGAATACGTCCCTTTCATGAAAAACCAGGTTTTCAGACCTTGGACCCATATTCTTGAAGAGACCTTCCAAAAGGAAGGACCTAGAGGCCCTAGGTATATATATAATTATACATGGTATATGTATATTACATAATGGATAATATCGATAAAACGGATGATGGATGGTCTTATGAGTCTTATGAATCAGTGAACATGGAGTGTTGTCATTGGACTGAGCCGCTTCCTTTCAGCGATTGAATACCGGTCATTCGCCGGTGCCACGACACTCCGGTGTCCGATGACCGCGAGCCGCGAGCGATTTGGGTGACAACAAAAGCGGACTCCCAGGACCAATCGTGCACAAGTTCAAGGCTGGCTGATGGGACCCTCGACCCGTGATCGTTTTGTGTGGCAATGTAGCTACAGATGATTAGATCATCCCATCCAAAAGAGCTTGGTACTTATAAGTTAATTATTGCTAATGAATGCTAATTAGTTCCGAGTATGTTCCGAGAATCAAGTATGTTGACACAATCATGCAACGATATATTTAACGACGCCAGGATAGTTCTAATTTTGAACATAACCGGACAGCCTTTGCCAATCGCTTCACAGCTATAGGATTCAATTCTGCCTAGCTGGCTGGACCAGGGGTATGGCAACCAATACCCGCTCCACCCCAGTGCTTGGTGAGCTTTCAAATGATGTAATTAGAGACCTCAGAAAGGAGCTCATAGGAGTTCCAATGTCCAACCACCTGCACCCCTCAATCCAACTGTCAGCTCCACCTCTCGAGGTGGAAGTCGGGGAAGTGCTCGTGGCTTCTCCTGGCGCTCCGGAAAAGCGGCGGCTTCCGCGACCACGGTGCCGACGTCTTTGAAGGACTGGAGTCAGAGCTTGCCGCGAAAGTCGTCAGGGACGTGAACATCGACGGTCGAACCAGTTCATTTCGTCATGAGTTGGGCTGGATGATTCATTGATTGAGAAGGGCATGACAGCCAACAAATAGTTAATTAATGGTAGTCCAGCGTGATACGGATTAGTGTCTCTCCAAATCTGAGCCAATTTGACCCTGATCTGAGGCAAGCTCTGGCCCTCCAAGAATAGTCATGTGTCACTACTGATGCATCATACTCATACAGTAACATTATGACTTATGACCCCCTCATTGTCTGGTCGAATCATGATCGACAATGCCACCGATTCCTACTTTGCAGGTCGAGCCCCTCCTGCTTTTAAGAGTCTCTCATCAAAAACAACTAGACTCTGGTCTAGACTTAAGGTCCTAATAGGATCTTCTTGGTTGGTCCTGGGTTGTTCCAGCGACATCCAGCAACCCTCTCCGCATAGGTTCGCGAACCCTCCTTGGACTCCAAGTACTCTTTCAGGTCGGTGTTTTGGCATTGCTCCAGCAAATAGCTCTTTGCTCGATGGGCACGCCACTGCCCTGGGCACGCCACTTGTGCGGACGAAACGCGCGCACAAGTAAGCCCTGGGCGGACCAAAAACGAATGGCTGCACGAGGGAAATCGGGATAAAACACTTCTCAGTACATCGATTCTAGTACTTGTAGACTTAGAGGTCCAACATCGAGCCTAACATCTTGGAGCCACACATGTCATTGATTGTCAGACGTCACATGTCGGGTTTAACACCTGGGAAACGAAGAACGGTCACTCTGCTCAGCACCATGCTGCGAAACGCTGCCCCAAAGATGCTACGAAACGCTGCAGCCACCCAGCGTACGCTGCTGTCCAAGAAAGAAACATGGCAAGCCACAAATCTTGGCAGATTGATTGTATGACATCCACAACACTTTGTCGTTCTCTTTGGAACCGTTCCGCACTTGTGGTCAAAACAGCAGCCCAAGCACGATACACGTTGAAAACAAGGAAACGCCAACCCAAACAATTATATACCCTAGAGCTAAACAATAGCAGCAAATCCCACACCTATCCACACCTGCCCTTTCTTTGTAGCCCCACTACATTACCTGAGGTCTTCCGTCTACTAAGATTCTAAAACCCAAATATAAAACACAAACCAACGGCGCGCCGGCGCGGGCGCATTTGCGTGGTCTGCATTTGCGGCGCAGAAGTTGCGGCGGCCACTGAGGTTTCCCACGCTTGAGTTGCTCTCGCTCCAGCTTCAGGCTCTTCACCCTTTGGAACTCCTCCAGTGGATCGGTGGCCCTTTGTTGGACGATCGTGGTAACGATCATTTTTCGATCGTTTGCGGGCCGTTGGTGATCTCGGATCGTTTGCAAAAGGTGATAACTCATGTTTCATGTTGTAAAGTGGTATAAGTAAGGTGTTTTGTAAGGTGTATAAGTGTTTCATTTTGCTTATGTAAGGTGTTATTGTATAGACTATTTACATCTATCAAACAAACAACTCTGCTCATATGATGTCATATGCGCAACAACAGTTGCTTGAATGATGGAGATGCATGCGTGTTTGCACACCACCATCCTTCGGGTTTGCAGTGTCTGAGCGAAAGCGCGCAGTTTTCACCCTGCCTTAAACCATCCTAAAATGGTAAACACAGGTGTCTACAGTCTTCAGCTACACTCCGAGTAACATGGAAGTTCACCACCTCTTTGTACGGGATTTCATCCAAGGCTTGAAGGGTGAAAGTTACACCTCCATGATGATTTCAGGGAGTGTACAAACATCATCAAATATCTAGTCCCCTGGCGCGACAGGCTTCTGAAGCGCATTCCAAAACCAGAGGGGCGAGGTCCCGCTGCATCGCAGACTGCGGTGTTTTCCTCCCAGCCCCCGAAGATGCTGGACGTGTCCGGCGTGAAACCACATCCCCTCCTGCAGCCGCTGGATGGCTTCTTGCTGCCGTCGCTCAATATCCATGTTGCACTTCAACTGGCCGCAACACGCTGCGCGTGCAGCGCCAAAAAGCACGTGCCGCGCGCGCTTTTTGCGCATGCCAAGTAGAAGCGCTACTGTGACATGTCCAACGTGTCTGATTTTGTGTCCGGGGGGGGCAAAGTGGCCACTGAGTTCCAAGAAAACAATCAAAAGCGCCACCAGGGGTACCAAAACAAGGTGTCTTTCAGGCACTGAGATGAAGATGATGAAGATCGTGTGTCGCTTGGATAGACCGAGACCTTCCATGAGGATCTTGGATCCATTTGATTGCATCGTTTGGACCTCAACTGTGGTATTTTGCCATGAAAGCAAACCTGCCCATGCCTCTCATTCTTTGGGGTTAGATGGATCATGGATAGAATGTCTCTATCTCTGCCTCTTTTCCAGCCCTTGGTAGCAGAGCTTCATGGTCATGTAGCAGTTTGATTGACCTTGTGAAGAGCAGTCCAAAGCCCGTTGTGAACTCGTCGCGCAACTTGGGGATGCGATGTGGTGGGGCGTCTTTGCTGGTCTTGCACGGCCCTGCTACCCATCGACATGCGATCTGAAGCTCGACAACAAGAAGCTGCCCGACAACACGCAGGTCAACATCCACAAACAGGATATCTGTTTTTGGCTGGAGAGTTCGGAGTTTGCATGGTTTTGTGATGGTTCTGTGGGTGTGACATGGTGTGTCCATACTTAGTTTTATCACTCGTGTGAGTCCGCATGAAAGGAACTGGCACCTTCCATAGTCTTCTCTCGTCGGCTGATGCCGTCCTTGGACCATCACACGTGCAACCAACTGAAACTCGAACAAAATGCCAACTTCAAGTGCGAGTGTTTCTTACCACCTGCATGTGTCCATCAACTAAGTACAAATTCATGGGTTCCATGCTCTTGAACCCCCGAACGCTACCAGAGAACATGTGAAGGACATGGAATTTGTTTTCAACACTGGATTGGGATACCTATAGTCACAAAGAAAAAATGGGAAGACTGTTGAAATGGAAGGCCCCTCCAGTTGAACATGAAAAAGACGAGATGCTTTTTCCGCTGCCCCAACTGGCCTGATCCTAGTGACTGAGCACATGCATCTGTCAGGACAATCAAGAGCATTTGTTCCAATCTTTGCTCACAATGAGGGGCCCACACAGGGCACCCTCAAAACACAACAACATGAAACGTTTTGTAACAAAACACAAATAACCTTTAAAAACATACTCTACTTCTGATGTGTTGTTTTCAGCCTCGACTAAGCGAGCGGACTCATCCGGTGGAAGGCTGGGATAATCAGCTTTGTCCAACTTCTCATCATCATCACCTGGGTCTAGTCCGCCCGACCGTCGCGTCACGCGAGGTCACACTCAGGAGTTGTTTCCGGCACGAGTCTTTCGAGGGTTCTTCAGGGTGGGACTCTGCAGTCCTTGTTGTCCTTGTTGTCCTTGTTACGTTCGTAGTTTCTTGTTCTTAGTAGTAATGGCCTCCGACCTACTAGCGATGGCCTCCGACCTAGTAGCGTCCTTGTTACCATGATAGAGTCCAACCTGACGATTGAGCTGCATGTTGCTTTAGCGTGCTTTAACTGCAGCCTGTCAGACTGAGTCTGTGTATATATATATATACAAAGTTTGCTCATCAACGGATGAGCACTCTTCTGACAACAGAAAAAACAAGGATATTCTACGAATCAGCGAGGCACGGTAACAACTATTGCAATTGCTTGGCATCATGTACCTGGCTTTGTCCGCAACCCCTGGAGAATTGTCATTGATCTGGGTGCTTCCAGCTGTTCACGAGAGCCTGAAGATTATTCACACAAGGAGTATGAGTCCAAGCGACACTTTGCAGTGATTTGTAGTGGGCTGTCCTCGTGGGGGGGGTGTCACTGGGAAATGTTCAAAGATCTTCAAAGTAAGTAGATACCAGGCACATCCACAAATAACTTCCAAGTCTTGATGCCATTTGTCATGCTCTTCTTCACCGTCCAAGGTCCCAAGGTCCCGACCCATCCGCGCCAGGATTCGTGTGCGTAGGGAGCTCTCCCTTTTGCGTTGCCGTTGCTCATCTTTCTTTAACTGTTCCTGAAGCGGACCGCAGGAGAGCTACACTCTGGAACAAAGAAATGGGGTTTCATGAGCTTTCGCATGTATGTTCCTAGACCCACTTTCCATGCTCATCTCCATGTTCCTAGGGAGAAAACATAACAGTCAAAACATGTCCAAACCCTAGAACTCATCTTAGATTCGATATCGACTCCTTGCGTCGGGTCCGGTCCGGGAAGACGTGGCGAACATGGAGCGACCGACACCACCGCAGCAGACGTGGCGAACATGGAGCGACGGTGCAGACCGCTGCGGAAGAGACCGTCCAGGACTCTGTTCCCCTACACGGCAACGTGGATGCCTCCGGGCCCTGCGATGATCCAAATCCGCTGAAACAGGTGGTCGTTCCACCTCACCATGATGTGTTTTAGACGCTACGAACGGGGCGAACTTGGCATCGCGAGACAGACACGGAGCTCCGGGCATCGCGAGACAGACCACCTCATTGGGTCCTGCTTTCAAGAAGTCTCGGTCGAAATCGGACCGGCCTCCTTCACATCGACAGCTGTGCGAGCTCGACAGGGACCGGCCTCCTTTTCGCGATTCTTCGCGCTCAACTCCCGGATGAGCTCCAAATGTCTTGCCTCGGTGGGCAGGGGCGGGTCGACGGCCCGCAGGCTTGAACGGTCGAAGGTCAACCGAAGACCAGATCCTTGAAACATCTGCATCTGAATTATTTTCAGTAATAAAATCATCATACTGTAAACATCAAAGAACCATGCGTTCGTTCATGAGTTTTTCTTCCGAACACTGCCATAGTCGGACACGTGGCGGATCTCCCATGATCCTTTGGGTCAGTCATCCTTGAAGCAAACCCAGGAAACGGTTGACCAGTAGGGGTCCGAACAAGAAGCTACTAGTATTTAGCAAAGGGCATCGCTACTAGGAGCAAGACGCTACTTTAGTAGCTCCTGGCATTACTACTAGTAGCTAGAAGCCATAAGAAACGGTTTTGCTTGAAGCACCAAGGACCAATTGACCCGTTTTGACCAGTGGATTCTGACCAGCTTCGACGCCGAGCAAAGACTGTCAACAGCTTCCGCAAAGCAGCTTCCATTCGCGTTTTGCCTTGTGCAGGATGATTTAGATCTTGCAGCCAAGCCACACTCATCCGCTGCACCAACTTAGTGACTTTCCTCAAGTTCCACAATGTGAGCACGCAATGAGGAAATCGCCGGGGGGGGCCTTCATGTGTTTCGCAACGCGTGCTACGCATGCGAAGGGAATCAAGCTCATCCACCAAATCTTTTGGATTCTTGTGGCATGATGGGCCTGCCGTCCTCAAATTTCGAAAGCCCTGAGATGCCGCTGGTCCAGATCCGAACATGTCTCCGGGATTCTGGCACAAAAACCGGCCACCACCCGCTCCTATCCCAAACCATTCCAAGGAGTGGACTAAACCATCCCAAGGAGTGGATTTGTCCAAAACGAGCCTGGCCCAAAAAGGGAGCGCCACAAACCCTCCGAGCCCGAGAGGCTCATCGTTGCTGCTCGTGGTCTTCAAGGCCGGAGAGGCCTCGCCGTGGCTCAAACAGACGGTAGCGCCACGAGCCATGGATTTCACTGGTTGAGGTCGGGATGGGTTGTCTATGAGACGAGGAGAAGGCTCTGCCCATCTTCTTAAGTCAACTCATTTGATCCTGAAGTCTTCGGTTTCATCTTCTGTTCGGCGTGCCACAACCACTCAAAACTGCTCCTTTGGGTTAACTTGCCTAGTGTGATTCGTTGGTTGTCGGTTCCCTGGGGAGTGATAATGTTGATTTGATAAACGCCAATTTGGCCAATCTTCGTCATGCAGGATTGGGCTTTTGGTGTTGATCTCAAAAGAGGTGTTCTCGTCATCCAAGTGGTCAAGTCTCTCCCACAAACCTCAGCCGGAACTAAGCAAGCCATGTATGGCTACATGTGTATAAATATATATATATATAGTACAGTATATTGTAATGTAATATGTTTGCAATTTAATATACTATATATAATATAGTTGTTATATGCACTACATGTTTTGTCATCCTGAAGTAGAGAACCAAACATGAGGAAACAAAACCGCGTTCTTAAGTGAAATGCTTGATGTTCTATCTCCAAAAAGATTCGGTTCCCATCTCGTGCCCTGCCGAGCTGCCTTCGCATTCTCAGCTGTGGAAGCTGACTCCTGTTGGATCCAATGCTGTGGAGTTAGTACTTTCTAGGTCTTCGTCTGTCCTCACAGGTGCTTGGGGAGGCCAGCATTCTGGAAACTGTTTCATCATGTTTCAACAACTTTTTCTTCAAACACTCTTTGACAAGTGCATGAACAACAAAACAGCAACGCAAGTGAGTTACTCCCCTCCAAATCGTGGCTGCATAGGCTATAAGTCACTTCCAAATCCAACAGGGGCGTGTAAGTCACTTCCAAACCTTAGTGTGTTGCTTGTGGCTGTTGTTACTGCCAGTTGTGGACTTCACCTGTGAACACATCCCAAAAAGTACCCAACTTTGCTCCATTCTGGGTCCTGTAGCCTTGTCATCACTGACCTGCCTCGTGGTTTGCCACCCAAGCCACCCCCCAAAAAGATTCTAATCTAAAAAACAACAAGTAACGGCCCCAACCACCCCCCCACCCATCAGTTTCAACCAGCCAACTCATCATCTTCGCCCCATCCCCTCTTCCAACACTGAACCCACCCCTCAGCTTGGCCCTCGAGCCGTGGAAGAACCTCGGAGAAATCAAACGATTGAACGCCGCTTGAAGGAAACAAATATCAACAAAAACGCTTTACGGGATGATCAACACTTTTGTGTGAAACTATGGAACATATTTCATATTCCATATGTACAATATGAGTCCCCTCAAGTTATGATATATAACTCTGTTAACTGGGAGGACACATGTCGCAAAGTACTGCTGAGCTGAACCCTTTCAAGAACCGGATCGCCCCGGCGGGGTAGGGACGCCTGGGAGGTCTCTCCCCCATTGAAGAATGCCCGCTCATACGGCTGTGGGGAACTAGGCACAAGGAGACCGGCCGGTTGACCTACCATAGGTGAGGTGGTTCGCTAGATGGTGGACTGGTTGGGCTCCAGGTTGAACGACCCATTTCCACAATACCCTCCAACCGCATCCTCAGGTGGTTGAGGTGGCTTCTGAGGATGTGGGCCAGGAGAGATAGTGGCCTAGCCCTCGGACGTGTTCACCATGATTGCCGTCCGCACTGAAGGATTTCATGGGGGTATTGGAAGCTTCCATACACAGTCATCGGAAAACAAACCGTCTTCATGGGCCACAAACCTGAGAGAAGAGGATGATGCTCACTTACAAAGCCTGTAAAAAAGGTTGGAGAAGAACAGCGAGTTCATCCTGATGCTCTTCGAGTAATAAGTCATGTTTGTGTTTTCCTAGTTTGTCCTCTATCAGAAGCGGCAAAGTCAGAGATGCAGTGCCGTTTCCAAGCAACAATGGAGGCCAAGGTCAAAAAGCTACCACGCCTACCCAAGAAACCAAAAAAACACATGGCTGTGGACCTTCTGCCTAAGGGCCACAGTTCTTCACCACAAGCTCCGCAACAATCATGAAAGTGGATGCATGGGCCCTTGGATAGCTTTGCATTGGATGACCATGAAAGCCTCGACAAACAGGTGGTGAACTCCACTTCCGTGTTTGTTGGCGCGCAAGTACCTCACACATTTGTTGAGTTTCCCGGAACTGAGCTCAGCGCTACACCTCTGGACGAACTCTGAGGAGAGTAACATGCATGGAAAGCAATGTGTCTGCGCTGCAGGTTATTGCGAAATTAGAGGAACATGGAGAATCAGATGTTCTGCTGCTATTCTTTGTTTTTCTATTTTTTTCTTTTTTTAAATATAGTTGAACATGTGTCGCAATTATATAGCTGTTCTATGCTGTTCTGACGTTTGAGTGTAGGCTGTAGGGTCCTAAGCTGTATAGAGGCAACAAACCCTCAAGCGGGTCCTAAGCTGGTTGGAACGCTAGTGTTCACGTGAAATCTAGATATATATAGTCCTGTGTAGTCCTGTGGAAACGACGTTCGCTGGTGTCCTTTCTCCATCTTTGAACATCGAAACTCTGCCGTTGGATTGCACAATGGCGACATGTGTCGGTGTCAAAAGCAATCAAATGGGTTTCACAACGGAACCGTGGAAGCCATGAGTGGCCAAAAGAATATGCAATTTTGCAATATGTGCCCACAGGAATAAAACTACCATTTGCTCCAGGAGTGAAAACCAACACATCATAGTACCTCTTCACAGGAAAAACCCCCTACAACTCACTGACGAACACATCAAATACATATGAGCGGAGACATTTATATTTTAACGCACATACACTAACCCCGGATGCTCCATGGGACTGCCATATATGCCGATCAGTTGGGGTGGTTTGGGGGGTCAATGTATGCATATATGCCAGTCCCGTTTGCATGGGGGCCATATCTCGTTCACCAGCGAATACTGATGTTGGACAAAGAAATTGAGCATGCCGTAGGCTACATTTGTCAACACCAAATAACAGTGGTCGCTCATATGACCAGAAACTTGAAGTAATTATTTCATGAAACATTTAGCATCTATCAGCAGTTTTGTGTTTGCATCGCCCCCAGCCAGAAAGGTTTGCCTTCTTCGCTGTTTGGTTTTGCTGTCACCACCAACCACCAGCACCACCACGACCTGTACGAACCAGCGTCACTTCGTTCCACACACGGAACCGTGCGCAGACCGTCTTGATATTTCAACTGCCCAAATGTACGAACCCAGGAGGGGGGGCTGAGCAGCGTATCAGCGTTTCTGTTGTTATTTTGTTGCAGCAAATTTGTTCTGTTTGGAGAGCTGAGTAGCGTTGGTTCATGTCGCTCACATCCCTGTTCAGCAAAGGCTATTAATGAGTGTTCATTGTTCAAAGATGTTCAAAGCTATATTGTTGCTGTAGGAACCCTATGTTGTTGTTGTGTTTTGATTAGTGATGTTTCAACCTTCAACCTCGCTGTTCATTGGATTTGCGATCTGTGCTGAACCAAGAAAAAGGTCAGGGAAGTAGAAAGAAGACGACACCATGGTGTCCAAGGAACGTATTTTGCAACATCCAGAAACCTGTGTTCTTCCGGAAATCCACGAAACCTTGTCATGAAACACCACCCTTGTTTTACAAACTTCACGATGTTTTGCGCACTCTGCAGAAAGTCGTCTAGAAACCCTGCATCTTCAGCATCTTTGCATGGGGTATCAAGCGAATCAAACAAGAGGTATTTCAATCAAATGTACATTGTTGGTTTTTCTTGGTGGCTTGGACTCGTGGGCCAACTGTATCTATTTGGAAAGGCATCTTCGGCATCTTCCACAAACATGGAATTTATCACGCGTGACTTCCAAGCAACTTGCTCAAGAAGCCTCAAAAGATTACTAACTCCAGTAAATCAAAACATCATGCGTCAGCAACTAGGCTACGGCGTGGTTGTTGACTCTTGGGTGTTTCTATAGGTGTTTAAAAGTGGTAAGTGGTTTTAAGAAGAGCTTCCTTAACTAGACATGTTGATGTTATTATAACAGTGTTTAACAGAGTGTGTAAAAGTGGGACGCTTTTTACAAGACTCTGCACTCCATCCTTTGGCGTTCTCGGTCACCCTCCAGGCTCAAGTCGTGGGACACTTCGTTTTTCTGGTCTCATGGATCTGGATTGATGACCAGCGCATCGCCGCGCAGGGTATCGATCGTCCGGAGGAGGTTGCACCTTGGAGGTTTGCACGGTTGCACACCTCGTGTATTTGGAGTGTGTCGTGCCGTGGACGGTGGGTGTTACGTGCAGGGAGAGTAGACTGAAATTGAAATTGCCACACAAACTGAAGTAGAACTCATCGAAAGGAAAAGCACGTGATTTTCGGTGAAACAACCGATTCACCGTTTTGGAATCCGCACCACGTGAACCCGTGTCCTTACGGCCCGTACAAGAAGCGAGCGTAGGCGTAGGAGAGGAACCGGAGGAAGAACACCAGCAAGTTGAAACGGTTCTGGCACAGAAAGGGTGTTTCAAGATCTCCTGAGTATACAGTATGCCTAATAATCACAGCGCGCAAGGATCAAGTGATGCTTTATATCTTAAGTGATGCTGGAACATGATAGAGACCAGTGCCGGTGAGAAGTGAAACTGCCAAGTATATAGTAATGTTATGCATAAGTAATCCTGGAGTAGAAGATTATGTGAACATCCAAAAACAAAGGGACACAAAAAGCCTTTTGCCCCAACTCACCACAGACAGCGCACCAACTCCCTGCAGCCAGTGCCCATAGTGCCCAAAGAGAACCAAACGTTTTACCAAAGCACGCTCTTCACCTTGAACCCAAGGCCCTGCCACCCAGGTGGTCTTTAAACGTGACGGGGATGGCCAAGTACGCCATCGGAAGCTGGCCTCAGCAGCGGGGATGCTGGTGATGCCCTCGCCATCTTGGCACTCTTTTGGATCTTCAGGCCTTTAGGCTCATCATAAGGCTTGCACCAACTCCTTCAGGCTCAGCCTCATTCAAATCGTCAAGAAGAACCTGACACCTTGGCTAGGTGTGCAAACACCTTGCAACATCTGCCAAGTCTAACCCCGATATCCCTCATGGACGTAGTTCACGAATTTCGCACCAAGAATTACCTTGTCCCACCAAAACCCGGAAATTCCATCTTGCTCCTTACCGTCGAAGGGACTGCCGACCATCCAGCGACCCAGGTCATCCGCCCGGGTGACCCAGGTCTCCGCACCTAAGGTGCCAATCAACGCGACCAAAGCAAACCTCCCATGCGAACGAGCGAGCGACCAGGTTTGTGGGTGATGTTGAATCCAGGACCCGAAGGAGAAATGCTCGAAATGGAGGATTGCTGTGGAAGAAGGTTGGTGTCTGGTAAGACTTATATATATATATATATGTGAAACTCCAAACAAACATGAAACTGACATATATAGATCATATGTTTTGTCTATGAAATAGGTTGACTTCAATGAAACACATGAACTGATTCATGTCAATATGTGTCATCCGTTTTGTCTACCTCTTCGTGCAACCTGCCAATCCCTCCCTGCAGATTTCAGGCATGCCCTTTTCATTCAGGAATGGTGGTCCCTCAAGGGTCCTATGCACCTGTTTCGGCCACCTTCCTTGTCAACTTCAGATCCCACAAAGGACCCAGAGTGGTCCTTTTGGCCGGCAGCGGACGTTGGCCGAGCTGTGCCACAACAAGCCCCGTGGTCATGATTTGAGATAGCTCACCTAGTGCTCAAAACCAGCAAGTGTTTGTGTTTTATCGTATTTGTTCCAGCTACTTTCAGCTGTGCCTGGCGTACAATGCTGGCTTCGCCAGACAAGCGCACACCACGCCTGGGAGGTGGTTGGGCTGGAAAAGCACTCCAATAGGGCAACTGGGTTCGCTCTTCCATCAGAATATGTTCCCAAATGTTCACATCAACTGCTGAGAGGGTCTCTCTCTATATATATATACTGTATGTACATATATTGATATGAAAACTCAACTGTATATTCAACATTTACAAAATCCAAAAATAATTGAGTGATTCTCGCCATGGCATTTCGGGTTCGGCGGTGTCCACTGCACTCTAGTGATGAGTGTGGACCCGATATCTTCTGTCAGCACTTCCGGCACCCTACTTGGCACACCTCCCGCATTCTTTCTGGCACGCTGTCTGGCATACATGTTGAAATATAATCTGGTTTTTATGGTGACGACTTATCTGGCATCTATTCTGACGTTGTAATTGACATCTATTGTATCATTCTATTGAAGGGCATCTATTGTGACATGCTACTTTGCATGTATGGTGGCCTTCTATCTGACACATATTCTGACACTCAGTCCGCCATCCTATCTATAGCATCTATACTGGCTCTTCTCGCGCATATTTTCTGACAGTCTACAGTATCTGGCATACTGGCATTATAATTGGCATATATTCTGGCCATCTATCTGGCATATATATTCTGGCATTCTTTCCGACATCAGCGAAGCTGGCTCACTGCAATCTGGCACTCGTGCTTCAGGTCCGGCGGTGCCCACTGAGCTCCCCGGAAAAAGGAAGGAAGGAAGGAGCGCCAGGAGCGCCAGGAGGATGAGTTGACAGCTGAGATCAAATCTAACAACCCCACCAGGGAGGTGAGAATAAATCAGTGACACCAGCAGGACTCACAAGGGGTTTTAGTGGGGGATAGGAGTGCCTCACTTAGCAAGGGACTCAAAAACCTTTCGGTTTGGAACTGTTGGCATTCTCCAAGTTGGACCCCCCCCTGCTGACTAACATGGACCCTGAGAAGAAAGACCCGTGTAGGGTGGATCCATTTCCTCAAAATTTCTCAGCGGTGTTGAAATTCCATGTGGTTTCATGTGCATCTGCAGAAGAAGGTATTCTTGGTCGCCTTTCTTTTGGGCCGAAGCAGCCCGGGTCAGGGCTGGGTCAAGAGTCCCACGAACAACGACGCATCGATCGTCCAGAGTCCATGAACAGAGGACCTCTGAGAGCTGTAAAGCCAGAGGGACGTGTCATCCACCTCGTATCAAACAACTCTTAAGACCCCAGTCTGACCCTACTCATGAACCATTTGTGTGCAATCTGATCCCCCAAAAAAAACCTTTAAACAGGTGGTTTGGAGTGACGGCATGGATGCGATGCTTCTTTTTGTTGCCAGGTCCAGTAAAATTGAGATCCTTGACCTGTAGGGAGTGATTTCTTGGAACATAAAAAACACACACATTTAAAAACTGTAGGTTTCGGGTCATGATACTTTCTTCCAACCTGTATAGGGGTCATGGCTTGGAAAACAAACACCAAAAACAGCTGAACCACGGACCGGTTCTTCCGTATCAAAAAGAACCACGGACCGTGGAAGGTCCCAACTAGGTGATGCGAAAGCGGCAATGCCAATGCCACTGGAGAAGCGATGTATCGCTCCAGACATGACAGTTCTCTAAGTAGTGTTGGGGGTCTATAGGTATCCGATCAAAGTTGAATTTGAAAATCGTCAATCAATCATCATTCAAAGGTCCAGACAGATTTGACATGTCCTGTCTTTTGATGTACTCAAGGCCCCTTCATCTTCTTTCCTATGTCCCCCAGTTCTTCCTCACCGTTCTTCCCTACCCTTCAACCTGCTGGGGTCATTCTTTTTGTCGAGAGCCAAGTCGCCAAGGCCAAAAAAAGGCGATGGAATAGCTCGCCTCGCCTCAGTTCGGGTGGGCCCTGTGATAGGGCGAATCGCGGACATCTCTCGTTGACTCACAGTGAGTAACGCAGTTCGTTTCGCGCTTCGCTGGGAGTTTCGGGGCTGTTTTGCTTCGGGTCCGGTCCCCATCCTGGAGGCTGAAAAGGAGGCTCCGGGGCTTGAAGATATCGAACACGTCGTTTCCAGTGAAACAAATCAACTCACATTGCTGCATGGGTGATATACATGTTTTTGCACAAACCTCACAAGTCGGGACACGTTGGAAAGAAATGACCGATCTGGCATTGATTATATACATGCGTGGAGTCTCAAGGTACCTCGGAAGACGGGTACAAGGTACAAGTTGGGGTCATGTCCCATTTTCAAAGGTACGTTCGAGGGTCCAGGTATACGTTCTTCTAGTTCGCTGGCTGACAACAACGTGTGCGAGTTTCTGCTGAGGTGCACGTGTTCGACAGTTGGAGATCTGGCAGTCCATCTGGACCACGATTTGTCGTTGCTTCACTGAAGCACCGCTTGGGGTATTGATTTCTTCATACCTGGATCTTTTCTTGGATGAAAACGCAGAAACATTGCACGCCAGTTTGACGAAAGTTCTTCTTTTGAGGAGTCTAGGAGTCTAGGGGTTTAGATGGGTAGATGGGTTTAGGGAGGTGATCTGAGTTGGAAAAAACACTTCAACAAGACTGCAGCGAACACCTGGACCCCGGGACAGTTTTGGAGTATATAAGTCGGTGTGGCTTTCAACCCGCTGCTGGGGTGGTCACACCCGAACATCTTCCCCACGATCACTTCAAAGGCACCGGGAGTAGAGATAAACCAACCAATATTTACCAAATCTCTGTTCTCATGGTTCACCACATCTGATGCCAAATTTCACCACGTTGTGAGAAAAACCATCAGGTTCACCAGATCCCACTCCTGCTTTGTTCTCAAATCTCACAAAGAGTGGATCTGGTGAACCTCATGTGCTTCGCCCGGCTTCGCCGTCCTCTTCTTTGGGCCCTTGGAAGACCGACTTCACACCACCGACCGACTTTTCGAAGTAGCAAGGTCCAACACCTGATGGGTGCATGTATTTTGAACAACAAGCAAATTCCTTTTCTCAATTATTATCCCCCGCACTGTGTGTGCGCGCGAAACTCTGGTTTTGCACCATGTTGACTTTTATTTTGACCAGCACAATGGTGTTTCAAAATCTCTCATCACCCACCATCTCGGTCCCACCTTCCCCCCCGGCCGCGTCACCGACGTTTTCCCCTCCCCCCCACCTGCCCACCCGCCCACCCGCTCCCGGGTCCACGGGTCCGTTCTGAGGCTTTGGACCCACAAAGGCCAACCAATGAAGTGATCGAAGAGCTGGCCGAGTCCGGTCGTCGAGTCGAGTCCGTACTCCAAGGGATCGGCGGACTCGATCCGTCTGTGGTCCGTTTTTCGAGCTGGCGCTGGCAGGGGGGATCTTCATGAGAAGATTGAGAAGGGGAGAAGGGGGGTGCCTTATAAGATCCTTATAAGGGCCTAGGGCTAGGGCATAAGGTGAAGGGCATGCGGCATAGGTGCACTTCATAGGGTGTGTGCTGTCTTTTTGGGGGGTCGGAAGCGGTGTGCGAGCGATTCGGAGCCGACCCAGTGATCGAGGACGTGTTGTTGCAAAAACGACAAGAGGATTCGGACCCAACTGTAGGGGGACCCTGAGGGACGACGGCGTCGGGACCCTAATTGCATTGTGGGCGGCATAAGACAGCACTTTTCACAGAATTCTACAGCTGGCAGGCGACCACAGCCAAGGTCCACCAAGCTCCAAGAGTGTGGTTCCACAGTGTTGCTCTCCGGAGGTAGGTACCGTTTCAGGTATTCCAATGGTTCCAAATACTCGAAATGGGATAGGAACTCCATGGAATTCTAGATCCTTACAGTACATAGTATCAAGATGCACCAACTGGGATGCACTTGGTTCTGACAACAGTGGCCAGGAGCACTGCTTTCAGCCAGGTCTGGATAGATCAATGACAGCTCCAGCACCGCGTCATCCTCATACCTGGTGATGTCAGGAAACCAACCGGTGTGAGACCCCTTACAGTACTGAGCAATGATGTCCTGACTTGGGAATCACAGAGAGGTCGCATGCCAGGTACCACATACTGAACTTGTTTGTTCACCACCGGGGTATCCCCTCTATTACAACAAATTGGTAAAGGCTATCTATGATTCTAAGCTGATGTCTTTAAGCACAGTTGAATTACGTGCATCAGCGATTTCACAGCACTTTCGCTGCATCGTGCCACTCATCTGAACTTGCCGGTCACCCAATTGGTGTCTCTGGTATGGGGTCTAGAGTCTATCATCTACTACCCTCCTTTGACCAAGCCCCATGAGGTGTTCGACACACTGAGGGGCACTGGAGCTCAATGTACTGGAAGGTACAAACCGCCAGCAAGTGCGTCAGCTGAGCGTCTTCGGTTTGTTCGAGTTCCTTTCCGTCTTCCCTTTCGTCGGCGACGGAGCAGCAGGCTACGTTAGAAGTAATCCCTCACTGGTATTCCCCAAACATGTCCAAAGCACGCAAACCCAGTCTGAATGGCTTTTGAGAAAAAGAACGCACTCCAGAACCAGAGTTTCGACCACTCAAGAATGGCAGGCTCCGACCAAGTCCCCCAGAAACACCCATATTTTTTGGCATATCGTTTTAACGGATGCGTTGAAAAGGATGTGGGTGTCTTAAAATAGGGAGACCTCCCAGTTCGACCCCCTCCAAACAAGGAAATAGAGCAGTCTACCCGGTCTACCCATTGGGGGTGGGGGTTTCCATCTTAGAATACACACCCCATTTCTGGCAGTGCTGTTGGACCCGAGGCACGGACCATCAAGGCCAAGAAGACCGCTTCATGTCGCGCCAAGACACGTACGATATCTGCGCCTGGGCAAGATGTGGGTTTGCGGAGGCCATCGAAAAGGAAAAAGACAATTGGAGGCCATCGCTCTTAGGTTGGAGGCCATCGCTATTAGGTTGGAGGCCATCGCTATTAGGTTGGAGGCCATCGCTCTTAGGT
>CAXAMN010000425.1:402824-439513 GCA_963970005.1 Durusdinium trenchii | reverse complement strand
CGACGACGACGACGACGACGACGACGACGACGACGACGACGACGACGCACCAATTCCGACAGATTGGTATCCTCTATAATTGCTTTAAATCCAAATGTTCAGTTGAACCCAGCTCGGACATCTTCAACTTCCCACCCAGGACCCAGCGATTTTTTCGACCTCCACCACCATCCATCTCTACTGAGGACTGTGCAAGCAGGGCAGCGCTTTGGGACACGAAGCGCCACCGAGGAGGGAACCTTGACCTGAGGACGATGGGTGGAGGATCCAGTCAGTGCACTAACAGTGCACTGACAGAGTGGCCTCGTAACCCATGTGCCAAAAAATCATAGGCGTGGGTGGTCCTCTGGTTCATACGCCTGTCGGGAAGAACGAGCCTGTGGCTGCTTCTTCGACTGAAAATACATTATGAAACCTTTGAATACCTTTTGAATACCGAAACTATTTGGCAGAAGTTCTTTCACCAACATGAAACCGAACTTCCTCCATCGAGTTTGGCCTGTCTGCCATGCTTTTCGGACGGACTCCCCATCCACTCGACCTGAGCCTCCCGCAAAGAATTCTCTACCTCAGGCAATGAAGAAATGAGCAGGGACTTCGACCTTACTGTTACAGGGACTTCGACCTTCCAGTCACCTATCACCAGGAGAGCTGAAGAAACATGTCGAGACTGCCTCCGCCCACCTGCAAACTTCTGGTGATTGAAACTGTCCATAGGGAAAACATGGGAAAACCCTGGGGAAAAGGTTCGACAAAACGTTGCAAAAGGAAACACCAACTACCATGAGAAAATGTGTCGAAATGTGTCGAATACCCTTCCAAACACTTGGGCCGTCGCCCAGCCCTGAACACTAACTTGGATGGGGGCAAAGTGAATTGACATGTGCATCACTTCCGGGGTAATTGAGCCCCAAATCCGAAAATCCCTGACAACCCAAATTGGAGGTATCGCCGTGAGCGATACGTGAATGGGGTCCATAGTTTGCAAATGTCTTGAATGGGGTCTTGAGATGTCTTGAGATGGTGGGCAGGGATGGGTTTCCTATTGGTTTTGATTATGAAAAATATTCTATAGGATCTTAAGATGTCTTGAGGTTGGGAAATCACTCAACGGATCAAAGGTCAGCTGTGTTATTAGGTTGGAGGCCATTGCTATTAACAAAACAAGATCGTGTATCTCCCTCGGGCCGCCACCGGATGCTCCCCATTGGGAAGGCCACCGAGAAGAACGGTAACCGGGGGGGCTGGAGCCAAGAAAGCGGATTCAAACGATTCAGGAATGTTCCAATCACCCTGATCCTCTGATTCTCTGATGGTATTTTGAAGAGGACCTTCTCTCCTGGGCTAGATGTTGACCTTCATTGCTGTTGGCATTCTTGTTGCTATGGTTGTCTTGTTAAGCAGAATCGTCGAGTCGATATCATGATCGGCGTGTTCCAATTCGTTCTCTGCCAAGTTCTCTGTATGGTTACATTGTCTAATGTAGCACTTTTCTGGTCATAAGGCCAGTGAGGGAATCTCCAAATCTCTCCGAAATGACCCTGGGTTCTTCGGCACTCATCCACCAACCAATTTGCGTAGGACATGCTTCGAAGGATTTGCTGCGACCGCATAAGAAGCTGAAGTTAGGCCATGCCGAAGCTGAAGTCAGGCGCAGCTTTGGCACCAAACCTCTAGCTTTGCCCAAAAAAAACTGCAGGCACCCATCGCTATCTAGCTTGGAGGCCCTCGCAATTAGGTTGGAGGCCATCGCTAATTCGGTTGGAGGCAAAAACCAATGTCGATGTTGGCCCATACCTGACAGCGGAATGGGGCTGATGCCACGAAAAGCATCCTCCCCCCACGGTCTGATGCATCCTTGTCGTTGTGTGGCACACGCCCCTCATGCACACAAGGAATTGCAGCATGGTTCAGGCCTGCATGCATGTAAAAAATCACGAGCAATCAATCTAAACCTGCCCCACTCTCTCCAATGGAGAATACACTAAACACCACGACCATACCCACCACAATCTTAACTTAAAATCATGTGTAGACGTCCTGTTTTGATTAGAATGTGAACGTGTCTCGCCAGGCTGTAGTCACCTAGTCACCCCACCCGAAACAAACCAAGCTACCGACAGTGGTCGGTCCCATTTGTCAGCCGTGCGTCGCATCGTGTAGCACGGATAGCACAGAGTAGCGGTTCGATGTGTCCGGACGACTTTTCTTCTCACGGAGACCTTGCACCACTTCAAGAATGCTTGTTTCTTTAAGACCGGGAAGTTTGAAGGATAGGCCGCTAGAAGAGGTAGCTACAGTAGCCATTAAGTAGGACGCTACTACCTAGGACCTTCTTCAAAGAAACTCCCCCAGCCTGAGGCGGGGGGGGAGCTTCTCTGAAGAATCGCGCTCGCACTAATAATTTGGTTCCTAAATTTTTAGGGACACTTGAGACCACCTAAATGAACCTTCAATACAAAGGTCGCAGAGACCTTGTACCACTTCAAGAAGTATCATTGATGGAAGCACTCACTGCCCAGATTGATCTTCGATAGTACATGACTTCTGCCATCACGTCTCATACTTCTACCTGGGGAGCACCGCCTCAAACGGCGGAGCAGCTCCGCTCCGGAACGATCGATACGCCAAGTCGGCCAAGTGAAATCTCACTGATCGTTGGACCTTCCCGTGCTGAATTGGCCGAGGGTGAGGTATGCCCGGTATGACCATGGTGACCATGGCATGTTCAGAAGGTACCAAAACATTTGTCATTCTGAAGAATACAGCGATCATGTATAAAACCAGTCTACCTTGCCAGGCACAGTCACCACATACCCCAAGTCTTGCATGTTGAATAATGTTTACTGTCATAAATTCTGAGACAAGCCCAGAATCTTGAAACCATCGTGAAATTGATGTCAGGCAACCACCTCAGTAAACACAGAAATTGAGAATCTCAAATGCAGGACAGTTGACTTGGCTAAAGATTGTAAAATCGTGTTAGCCATATTTGAAATCCTGCACCACCTTCCGGGCAGTTCTTGTGACGGACGCGTGAAGTTACTTACTCTCCTCACACTCGCATTGAAAGCCAAGGATGGTGTGAAAGGGGACGAACTACTTTAGCTCCTTTCATGCCGCGCCGAATGCAGAGGTCTGTCCCACCATCTGTGCCCACAGTTGCGGGTCTGCAAGTGGAGAGCCCTTAGTGCTGAAATACTGCAGTGAAAGAACTATTTGGTGGACCATTGTTGGCAAGATCCTTATATTATGCTCTGGGAAAAATGGAAGAAGACCAAGCAAGTGAACCACCTCACCAACCACTTGGAATGGCGATTGCTCAATTATTGCAGGGGCGAGCCTGCTATCCTAGAACTCTGGCATGTTCTGGTACCGTTCATGAATAGTCAGATCTAGGCCACACTCGAAATAGGGGTAGTGGATCTCCATTCGCTCCTTTGCGCTATGCTCGGTACTGGCTAAAAAGGAAGAATGCCATGCCAAAATAGGATTAGCGGCTATAGTGGTCTCTCTCTTGAACCTCACCAATGTTGACTGGTGGAACAACCAAAGCACTTTCGCTTTTGTTCGAAAGTCCGGCGTGACCTGACGCCGCGTCTTGCGGCCTCAAGCAGCGGCACCTGCCAAAGATCAAATTCAAAAGGCCAAGTCGACAGTCCACTCCATGGGGGTCCACGCGATCCAAATCTGTCCCTAGTTGACCTTCGAATCCCTCAGAGTTGTCGCACCTTCTTCTTAAAAAGGATGGGTACATGGCCTTTCAGATTCAAAGTGACTTTCGGAACGCAGTCTGCGGAGTGACCGCAGTCTGAGGGTTGAGAACCGTATGCGACGTGTACACCAATCGAACACGTGAAAAACGCGTGTTTGGAGATGTCATGAACACGTGTTTCAATATCTGTATCAGTGGGATGAAAGGCTAGGTTTTTTTCTTTGATTCCGATTGACCCAATGAAACAATTCCTGACTTCAACCTATTTACACTAGTCAAGGTCCTTTGCAGAATCGAAGATCCAAACTGAAGGAGCAACACCTTCAATCAATGCCGCCATTCAACATCAAAGACATAACTCAGTCGGAACTATGCAGCCGGTGTCCAAGTCGAAAGCAGCCATAAATGATGCTTCCATCGCTTTGTGTCCACGTTGTGGATGCCAAAACCAGTGTCTGATGAATCCAAACACGTCTTGCAGCCTTGCAAATCCAACTCGTATGCCTTATGAACAGCTTCCCCTGGTGCCCCGGATCCAAGTGCCCAGGATCCACAAGACCCTTGGGAGGTCCACTACTAGTCACTAGACCCTCTCCTATTCTGCCTCCTGGCTTGCTTTGGAATGAAAGCAACAAAAAGCAGAATGAAAGCAAAATGGAAGCAAAGTGGAAGCAAAAAAAAGCAGAATGAAAGCAGAATGAAAGCACCATGGAAGCAAATGAAAGCCACATGAAAGCCACATGAAAGCAAATGAAAGCAGAATGATAGAAAGTGGAAGCAACAATAAAGAATACTGAAAGCAAATAGAGCAAACTGCAGAAGAGAGCATTATTTACAGTATACAAGTACCAAAAAATCCTTCCTTGCCGCCCAAACAACGCGTTACCCCGCTTATTCTTACGAATCTCACTCACATTACAATATGTTTCGAAGAAATATCTTCAGCAATAACGGATTGCTTGTTGATAGACGGCTCTGGATCAAGCCTTCTCCCTCCACTCAGTGCACGCCTTGGTCTGCATCTTCTCTGCCTCACCTGCAGAGAAGCTGCTCCCGAGCACGGCCAAGGGGTTCATTTGCTTAAGGATCTTAATTGAAATCCAGAAAGCTTCAGGTACCAGGTGGGATCTTTCAGTCTTTCAGCAAACGTACCTCAAATAGGGTGGGTCGCACTACTGCTATCACTGAACGGTGCTGGTTACTATCCTTGGTCCGTGTCAAAATATGGTTTCTTTGGGGGGGCAAAAAAAACAGCGTCCAGTCGTCCCTCGCATCTTGAGTTGAGAAAACAACCTGCAGTGAACCCACATGTATCAACATCTGCATGGAGTGCTCTTCACATATTTTCACGGCAGCATCTCTCAAGTCACTCAGAAAGGGCGTGCGGCCAAGACATTCTACAATTTAGACGGAGCGCTTGCAGCATGGCTGAGATGCCTTTTTGCAGAAACAAACAAAGTATCTCAAAACACCTCTCTACCCATGACAATCAAATCGAACCAAACATATCCTTCGCTTACCTCCTGCCTGGGAAGCAGTGAATGCAGAATGGAATTCAAACACATGTTCAAACAAAACACCTGAGTTTAACAAGTCGTTTTGGCTTCCAATCTGTTTCAGTTCCCTTTCCCTCTCCACTCGCCCCTGCGCAGAGAAATCCTCTGCGCACTGACGAACCCGCTCCCAACTGCGCCTCGTGGGTGGTCTTGGCCCAGAGGAGGTCGTAGGCGCTTTTCCCACATCGCCCAAGCGCCACCAAATGCGTGACCTCACGGTACTCGCTGCACCATGAAGAAAGAGTCAAAGCCGTGCCGGTTCGCGGAGTTCGCGGAGTTTTCGCATCCCAAATGGGTGCGTGTGGAGTGGACACCGGTGAAACAAGGGCCTGAAGTTGATGCAAAAGAACAGAACTCTGATGAATCTGGATTATGATTTTGGGCATTTTGGGCCTGCAAGCAGGATTGATGTGGGAGTTGTCAACACTGTTTACAACATTGGAAGCGAAAACATTCGGAGAATTGTCAGACTCTTCCAACTTCTTGTGCTAGAACATGTTTAGAACACATTCTCTTTGAAGCTACCTCCCCGATTTCTCCAATCTTCAGAGCTTCTAGCCCTGAAAGAGGCCGGACTGAGGATGCTCCGTACAGAGCAACTGAGGGCCTCGCAGCAATGCATCCATCTCTTCTCGATCTGAGCCAGCCGGTCGCGCTCTGCGAGGAATGCCGCTCTTCCCAAAAGAGGTGGCGTTTATACAAAGTCACGAGTTGATATATATATATATATATGTAGCTACATCATAGCTACATCTTCCAACTACATCATTTCCGCCTTTTCATCTATCAAGCGTGCCAAAATGCGGAAACTTTACATAATATCCAAACATCTATCCTAGTCTTTCCTATTGATGGTGCTGGACAATTGAGAGAGCCCACAGCCTGCAAACAGAAATTGCTTGGGGCGCAAGAAAAAAGAAAGGGTTCTTTGCCAACAGCGGGCCTTTCAAGAAACCGTTGCTTTAAACACGGGCTGTACATCCGGGGTGCCGGACTGTAGAAGCCTCGCAGCATCCCATCGACTCCGTCGGACGTGTAGACCTCGACCGGAGCCAGCTCCCCGTTCGGTTCGGCGGTCCGAAATGGCTCCGGACTCGGTTCTGTCGCGATGGCTTGTCAGTTGGAGCCCCGGAACTCGTAGCTTCTGGTTGAGATTCCCTAGTTTCTGGCTGGGTAGACTCGAGAAAAGATGCAGCTACTCGGAGCAAGGACGCTATTCGGTGGGGGCCATCGCTAGTAGGTTGGAGGCCGTCGCTATTAGTAACAAGAAGCTACTATATAGTAACCTTCCAAGGGTCTTTGGGAAAACTCAGGTCTCGACGGTCTCCCCATTTTAACACACAGATTTTTGTTGAAAACGGTCCAACCCACAGGTCGTTCTTCTCAGAGTTCCATGATGTTCCACGTTGGTTTCGTAGACGTCCATGTGGGTCACTCGCAGGCAGTGGATTCCAAAAGAATCACAGCAACCCTGCGTGCGATCAACCTGTTTCGTCTGCTGAGATGGTGGCATTATTGGCTTCGGCCTTTTGCAAGAGCTGGTCTTTCAATGTCTCCGTGCGACCTTCAATGACCTGGCGAACACAAGGGACGAGTCTGCTGAATGGTCAACACTCCTGGGCGGAAGGAGGGTCATCCTATCCTTGGTTCAGGCCACCCTACGGTGGGTTGATGCGGGTGGTGTAAAAGTTCCCGTCGAAATCCATGGCGCATTTCATTCACTACGGACCCAAGAGTGTTCAGACCATTTTCATGGCACACATGAGACAAGATGCTCGTCTGACCAAGGAGCCTGCAAATATCGGCTACCTGCTGATCATATACAAACATGCACAAACCCACGAATCCTATTTTATAAATATATCCTGAATCCTGCTCCAATCTGCACAGATCGCGTCATGCTTTCGGCAAAAAGAGAACTCTCACAGAAATCAGAAAGGCTACTGCCCAGCTAACCAACACCAACACCAAGCGATCACGAAACCACCACACACCTCTTCCAGTACATCACATGGCTTCCACGGATCCTTCCGTCGCCGCCTCGACACGGCCATGCTGGTCTCGAACTTGGCTGGACACAGACTCCAGCTGTCGCGCCTGGCCCAACACGTCGACCCGCGCGCGGTTCGACCACGTGGTGGAATCGAGCTTATCTTTTGAGGGTCGTGGATGCCATTGTTTTGGGTAATTTGTTGTTATATATGTTGTGATTGATCTCTTCAGTTTAAGGCGGAAAGACTCACTTTTATTGCAACACCAGGAGGTGTCATCCTGCATGGGGTTTTGAACAACGCAGGGCTTCGGACAAGCCATGCATCTGTTCACCGTTCGGAAAAGGCAAACAACTGGGATTCAGTGGAATCAACAACTGAAAGTCTGAATATGTAAGCTATAAGTACTATATAGATGGTACTGGCATCTAATGCAACTTCTTCACACTTCCGCCAAACAATGCACACTCTTGGCATCTTGCCGGCGACAAGTAGGGCATTGGAACTTCGAACATGATCCCACCGATTCCCCACTTGATTACATTCACCTTTATCACCACTGAAGAAAGCTGATACCGATACCGATACCGAAATCCATCTAAATCACCAAATCTTGTTGCAAAAATACTAAGGAATACATGTCCCAAATTGATGATGTTGTAGCACATGTTGCAAATTCCAAAGAACATGTGACACCACCAAGCAAGTCGAAGAATCGCTCCAAAACTGTGCCAAATCTTGCTGCAGTCTGCAGGCTGCTATGGACTTGCGACTGCGAAACCACCTGGCACGTTGTCCTCTTTCTGGATAGCCACCCAAGGTTGCCCGTTCCTGTCCCCGGTCCTGCTCAGTCACCGCTTGTGATAGCTTTCCCAAGGTCTCACTGTCCGCCTTCCTGATGACCGAGACCTGTTCAGTTTTGGCTTCGAAGGATATTTGTCCTATTTCAAACGGCCTATCGGTTGGAGGTCAGTGCCCATATCCCCAAACGGTTAAGGTGTGTTTCCTATTAAAACACACATGTTTCCAACCAGATCTTTCTCGCATTTCATCTCACAAGCCTCCATAACTTTAATTGAGGCGCTCAAGGATGTATATCCATCAGAGGTGTACAAAAGCATTTGGGTTCTGGCAATTGATGCTCAGTAACATCCTTTGGATCACCGCCCTGTTGTTTGCAGGGTGGCCAAAACTAAACTCAAAGTGCAGATTTGGTGCCAAGGATTCTGAGGAATTGATCAGATTTACTTCCGGAAAGCGTTCAATTGTGTCCTGATCACCCGGTCAAACCCTGCAGACATCCAAAGAGACTTGAGACATGAGACCGTGAGACTTGAGACCGACCCGGTCAAACCCCTGTCGGGAAGCGAAATCAGTTGGCCTCCAACCTACTAGCGCCCTATGACACAACAACAACAACAACAACAACAACACATGTTACGGGGCGTCACACGTATGACTCCAAGCCTCCATCGTGTCAATGCGAGCCTGTCGGACGGCCAAGACGCAATTCCGTACCAGAAAATTGACATAGACAATATCATACAATATATGAATATACTTCAGCAGCTATCTGGTTGAAATTGAGAGTTCTCCTCCTCCTCCTCCTAATTGTCTTTTCGGCGATATAATTATTGTGAGTGATTCTCCATGAAGCTTGATTCCAGTGCCACTGCAGGAGCTCAAACCACAACAGCATGTCTCTTCTACTGGACGACTGTACCCATCTCTTCTACTGGGAGATGTACAGTATCTGACTAGGCAACCCGCTCAACGCCAACTGGGGTTCCCATTGTGACGTGTTGTGATGGCAAAGTCTGTGACATGACATTGTAGTCACTTCGATCAACATATGCACGGCAAAGCCTAAGATCAACCAAATCACATCCCCAGCTGACTGGCCCCCTTTTGTGCCTCGACTATGTCAGAGTCTCGAAAGAGCATGGCACGCACAAGGATTTTATGGTTTGAGGAGGCAATCAAAAACAATCTTTTGAGGCTTTCCATCCGAGCTGATTGACCTGCAACAGCTGGGAATGTCTCACATGTTGCACGTCGCGTGGGCTTCATCCCAGGTTTCATGCACGCAAAAGGACAGTAGCTGGAGTTCCAACTCCGGGCCGCCCCACGCGTCGCTCTCCGCTTCGCTCCCCCACCCAACCGAGCGCTCGGACCGAGCGAACGGAGCGCTTTCACGGCCTGGAGCCGTTCGAAGGTCTCCGAGGAGACTTTCGTCGTGGCCAGGGTCTCCAGCCTGGAGCGGTTCCGGTCTGTCGGCGTCGACTGCGATGGCGCAGGGAGAGTCCATGGGCCATGAAGAGGTGCAGTCTGAGGTTTGGAACATCATCTTTGCGATTCATCGGTCCATCTGCTCATCATTTAATGGAACGAATCTCCGTAAAGAAGGGTTGAAGGATGTTAAAGCTTATCCACTGACTGGGTGGGCATTGGAACAAAACAGCACATTGCAAGGGTGCTCTAAAGTGGACTAGAGTATGCTCGGATATAAAGTTCCCCCGTGAACATTGCAAGGGACATGCAAAGGTGTTCAAAAAGCCTTTCATGGTTCATGTCATTCATGTCTACAAAATTCTACGTACAAAATGTGACATTCAATGTCAAAGCTGTGAAACTCTGCACGTGTCACGGGACATTCTGCCGGATTGCCAGGCGGACCAGGGTCCTCCATAGCCCTTCCCATTGGTTCTGGCTGGGATTCAGCCCGGGTGTGATTGATTTAATACCTACCGAATTGCTTTTTCTAGAGGGGGAGTGTTATTCATCAACGCAACTTTGCGTTATTTCCAACAAACATATACATGACATGTCAGTTATTTCGATCCTGGTTTCAACAAAAGCTGTGATCCCTTTGCACGTTTCAAATCGAGGGTTAGACTCCAGACCCCAAACAACCTGGTTTAGAGCAAGGATTCCTCCAACAGCCAATTAAATCCCACCCACACAAAAGACCTTTTGTGATGTCAAAGCAACCAATCCCGCGTGGACCGCCCTTTTCCCGGGTCCACTCCTGCAACGGAATGTCTGACCGAGGTGCCGTTGGATGGCGTTGGAGGCCGTGGTGAGGCGCGCGTTCACCGTATCCGTCTCCGCTGAACTGGTCTTCGTGGCAATCTCCTGGCAGCGACGCAGTGGACGAAGCAGAGGAAACCCGCCAAGCGGACGCGCCAAGCGGACGCAGGCGGCCGGGCCTTTTCGCATTCGGATGGAGAGCCACTTGGATCCCAAGTGAAAGCCAAAATCAAAACCAGACTGTGGCTCTGGGGGGGCTTTGAGTTGAAGGAGAATGAAAGAATCCTACCGCTTTTGGGAGGGCTTTTGCCGGCGAGAAACTTGGGGCGTCGCCCAACAGGGAACGTCAATGGAGTCGCTGCCAGGTCTGTTATCATGAACTGCTGCATTTGCCACTCAGCATGAGATGCTATGTCTAGTCACCCGCTGCTGGGTGACGAGTTTTTCCCGGATCGAACTTTTAGGATCAAAAAGGCTGCCCTCAATCCAATCATATTCTGATTCCAGATGCAACATCGGGGGATCAGAACTGGAAAGCTTCAGTTTGGCTCTAACTGGAACACCAAGCACATGGCATCGCATTCGCGAGCAAACCCTCACTAAGATCGTCTCCCTTTCAGGGATTTGGCGAGTCAGGCATGCTGATTCCAACTGTTTCCTCATGAATGAAAGGTACAGTATGGTACAGTATATGCTGCCACACCTCTCCTAAAAGCAAAAGAGACTAGAATATCAGAGCCCATGTGACCTATTCTACAGTCGATATTTCATGACATTTCATCCACGACAGGCAGCCTGTCTTTGCATCGCAGTGGTCTCAAAACGAAGGACATGGAAAATAAGGCTTTGAAGAAGACAAAGCAGAAGAAGAAGAAGAAGAAAAAAAAAAGAAGGAGACGGAGAAGGAGAAGGAGAAGAAGAAAACGAAGAATTAAATGATGATGAGGATGGTGATGCACACGGTTCCTATCGCAGCTTTATTTGGAGAAATACAGAGAAGCAACTGGAGAAGCGATCAATCCACACATAACTGCTGATGTTTCGTGTGTTCACGCGAGGAAACACCGGTTCTCCGGCCAAAGACTTGTCAACTGCGAGATCCCAGATTTCATCTGCCAGGTTCCTGCAGGTTCATAAAAATGTTGGATGGATTGAGGTGAGTTTGGAGTGAATCCGCTTCAATCCATCTTTCATTTCTTCACCTCAATTCCTTTCATGCCCGAAGCCACCTCAATCCACACCGACCTGAAGAAGCCCAAGCCCTTCTCCGGCGCTTCGTCATCTTCGTCCAAGGGTTCCCGGCCATCGCCGGCCGATCAGGGCAGCGCAACGCTGCGCTTCAGCCGGCGCTTCTCTCGGTCACGTGTCTCATCCACCACGGGGGGACCTCAGCTGCGCGTCCCGGTCCCGGCGCCTTCAGGGCTTGGGGCGCGTTGGGCGGTTCCATAAGGCCCAAGGAGTCTTCATTTCATGTGACGCGAAGTGTTCGGGTACAAGCTCAGCGTCTTGCAGAGCGGCATTCATGAATTTGGGGGGTTGATCGTAAACTCTAGCACAAAAAGAGGAGTCGTTTGATATCTTTGCTCGGGCAAAATTGCCAAGCACCCTGCAAGTCTTTCGTTGTCGGATAAAGAACCATCCGTGGCTTGACCAAGCTCGTTGGACTCTTTCGTTGGCCTCCCGGGAACTTCCTCCCCTTGCATGGAATCTAGCTGCTTCGGTCGTGTTCACGTGGGTTTGCCTCAACCAAGACAGGAGCGACATGGACCGACACAAAAAATAAAAGCCCTCACACAGAGCGGTTTCCTGCCAGAACGAGTGAACGCAAACAGAATTGGTCAATTTCATGAGAGGGTCTCCTACCAACCACTGTTTTGGATGAGAGGTTTGAGCCAGGCTCGGGTCCAAATGAGGTGTTGGAACGTCCGCCAGTCGTTGCTTGGGGGAATCGCCTCGGACGCAGGTCGCACCGAAGCACCGCGAAGCACCCCCTACGCAGGTCCCCCGCTGGGTCCGTCGAATGGATTTGGGTCTCCCTGTCTAGACTCCACAGGTCTGTCATATCCATATCTGATCTTTTGGACATCTTTCTAAGCAAGTGATGTCCTGAAAACACCTCTTTGACTAAATGCCATGCAGCACGGTGTTCTTTTATTTTGGTCTCACTTGCTCCCCCAACTCCCCCAACATCCCCCTGATGCGGCCGCCCCGGACAGCGCCCCCAGGACAGCCGACCCAAGTCAGTCCGTCAAGCTTCTGATCGATTCCAGTTGCAGACCCATCCAGGGCACGCTCCAGGAGTCCAATGTACTCTGCAGCGTCGCCTTTCTGCGTCGGATGCGAACGCACCGCGAACGAGGACACGGGACGACACTGACAGTCCCATGCATCCGACGCATGGATCCAGGCGGTGTTGGGTGCCAGTTCCGCGAAGTGTTTGTTTTTGGATGGGGCTGGAAGGAAGGATAAATAATTAACAAAAACAATCACCTTCTTGAGTCTTCAGAAAGGTGCCATCATCTCTTGTGGACTTCACGTATACGGTGTCAGAAAGACTGACATCTCCAGCTGCCAAGTGTTCGTGGACAGAAGCCTTTATCTGGTTCCAGACTGTCATCATGACAAATGGACTTGATGATCATTCTTTCACCTCCATAATCGAAGAAAACTAAAGGACCTGTTCGTGGCGAACGGGGCAGCTGGGCTCTGCTCGCCACTAGAGCGCCAGGCCTGGAAGTGACTCGCTGGTGTTGAGAACATGGTGAGCTGCATCTGTGTGGCATTCATGGCAGGATCCACCAAGAAAATCTGAAAAGCTCCATACACGATGCCAATGTCGAAGAGCCATTCCTCAGTTATTCCCATCCATCCCACATCCGTCCCAACGGAGGCCGCATACAAACGTGTGCCGCCCAAATCCCAACACGCCTGGGGAGCCTGGGCGGAACGGACGGAACGGACGGACCGCATGGAGGGCCCGAGGATTCTGGACTCGATGTGTCTGCAACACACCATGGGACTAGAATATGTACCCATTGATCTCCCTTTAACCACCCCAATGTATCTAATTATATAGAAATCATATATGTCCTTTACATGGCGTGTCTGGGTTGGTGGAAGCGTTGAATGAGTTTACTCTCCTGAAGTTGCGAAGTGGACCAATCCGCCCCCGTCTGAAGAAGAGAGTGACACATCTCTTCTCGCAGTCTATACTGGAAGAAATCCTGGACCCCTTTTCAGAGAAGGACCCGGCTTGATCTCCGAACAGTTCTCTTGGTACTAACCTTTGGGTCTTCAGGGGTGTCTCCCTATTTAATTACAGCTGGAAGGAGTCCTGCATCAACTACAAATTCAAACATATACAGTAACAATAACGCATCTAATAAATTCATATCATAAGTAGGACTGCGACCCATCTCACCTGGTTCAGCTTCAGGAATTCGCATAGAGCTCCTGATGGCACACCTGAACTCATTCTCACACTTCAAGTATCAGGCACAATGGTATCCGGATGAAGCGCTTGAGAATGACCCGCATGTTCGGCGATCGCCACTTTCATGGCATTCACCAAAGACCAGTAGTACTCGGACCTGCTCGGACGAAAGAGGTCGAGTCGTTGAAGGAAAACCTGCAAAGAAGACTCACCTGTTTTTGCCTCGTTTTGGGCGTTTTGGATTGAACTTCCAAATACCTGGGTACATCTGGGTACCTACTGAAATTCACCCGCTGAAACACTCAGGCAGGGGTATGCAGGAGTCACTTTTTTTGTGGCATTGCTTCATGCCATGTCCCTGTAGATTTGTCACAAGGTTGTCTTCAAAATCCCGTTCCGAGGCAAACACATCATTCTTGGAATGATAAGATAATTGAATTCGACTCAGGCATGGGGGACACTCCAATCATCTGAAGCAAATCCAATGATCTTTGATATTCGTTGATGATTGTTGATCTATACCAAGATCCAGGTGAGTTTGAAAATTCCGGCTCTGTCGTTTCTTTGGAGGGATCTTCCCAGATATCTCTCCGTTTGGGCACCAGTTCTGGTCCTCCACTTCTCGTGTTTTCCGTTTCACCCTCCAATGTGATTGAAAGAAAGTGCTTCCAAACGAACTTCTCAAGCTCACCGAGATACAAGACCCCGACATGTGAATAGTTGTAGGACATGGTGAATTCTCCGTAGATGACCTCCACATAGGGTGGGCAGTAATGTTGCTCATTCCAAGTGAGGCAATGCCATAAGCCATCACAGCTGAAGCCATATGGCAACGGGCAGCCCGTATACGCTCTGTGGGTCTCGGAACAGCCACAGGTGATCGGGCAAAAGGCTTCCACCGTCTTGAACTCCCAGTTGAACGTACTACTCCATGCAAAGCAGCTTCCCCATGAGATGTTTTGATCTGTCAAGTTTTGCATAAATCCACAGCCATTCTCCCACATGGCATTGGCGATCAAGAGTGCATCGGCTTGGCGATCCAACTGGGCTGGTGAGAGACCATAGGCTCGGATTGTCTCCACCCAGGCAACCCACGGTGCGAAACGTCGCAAACGCGAGGCGTTCTTCTCGATGCAAACGCTGCCTGACAGAAGGAGGATTGTTCTAGCGAAAGAAACCAAGCACACTGCCCAAAACAAAATACACACAAAGGCACAAAGTCTTCTCATACAGTTGTGCTTTTTAACTGTAACACTTCTTCACTTGCTCAGGGACTTTCTCTGAAGCTGGTGAAGTCCGGGGTAGCTCGACAGTCATCTGCTGGGCATCCTTGCAAAGAAATGCCTTCACCGCCCGGGTTTCGACATCCGCAACTCTCGGCGCATAAGTAGCGCGTCGCCCAGCCACGTCCTTAGATGCACGGTCGACAAGGGTACCGGCTAGGGTTGATGGCGCAAATAGGACTGCTAAGGCACAAAGCACTGCAAAGCAAGCCCAATGATGTCTTTTGGAGGGGGGGTCCACATAAGCCACCTTCTAAAAGGTGGATTGTATGGGATTGTTCCACCATGTTCCACCTATTCTCAATCCACTATATGACGAGTGTTCTGCCATGGAAACAAATAAAAGGAGGAAGCCGAATTCAAGTGCAAAACGGTGCCTCTTGGGGCAAGTGACATCAACAGCCCAACTTTGCTCCACCAAGGGAAGATCAATCTCCCGAATGAAAGAACAGCCTAATGCCTAATCATAGTCATAGTGCCCTTCAAAAAGCTCTCCAAGTAGGAAAGAGAGCCCAGAAGTGCTGCATATCAGCATATCTATGCCTATGCTATCTACTTACAGTATCTTTCTATCTACGCGTTTCCAGGTGCTCCAATGTCTTCAGCTCCCCACACCTTTGATCACCTCCCACCTCACCGTGTCATGTGGTGCGGCCGACCGGTCCTGTTTTTGGGGTTCCCGGTGTCACCGGCAGTACCAACCTCCTGCCGTTCGTTGAAACGAAGACATCTTCCAATGTTCTCTTGCACCTGTAGGTGAGCAAGAACAGCCTATAACACGGAGAGAACATCACCAAAGACCATGTGAATATGAGTACATCACCGTCTTCGCAAAGTCCCAGGTGCCCTCATCTCCGCCATACTCAGGCATCTTCGTCACAGAATTGCAATAGGGCAAGGCATCTGCGCAGCTTTGAATACTATCATTTTGCAGAAAATATCCTGAGACTCGGCTGAAAACGAGAGCCTCCGAGAAACGGAGGTAAGATTAACACAGGCCGAGTAAACAATCCCTGCAGTGAACAAATCCCATTGGTTCTGTGAAACTAGGCAAGTCACGGTTTGGGTATGTTTGTGTCCACCAGGCGAAGGATGTGCGATGGGACGTTTCTTCGCGGATGGCCAGCTCGGTGATTTACTTACACTTGGTGACTCGATGCACAAACGAAACCTGTTAACTTCCACCAAGTCCGATGAACCTCACCGGACACGATCCCGTTATGGCCGGCGATGATCGAGCTCGCCCCACCGGGGTTGGCTGGGGTCGCTCCGGTCGCTGGTCGCTGCAGGATGACGGATGGATTCCACCTTCGTTCCTTGGCCCGAAATCACTCTCCAAGATGCGAAGGTAGTTCAAGAGAGGCTCTTGGTTGGCCAAATCTCCACAAGAAGGGTTGCTCGCTTGGACCAATTCTGGATGGCTCATGGCAGCAATATCGCCTTGGCAGGGCCAGATTGGCCCTGTGGCCGACCGTGGGACCTGTCGAGTTGCCATGCAACGTTGGTCAAACAGAACGGGGGGGCGATGCCGTCGGACCGGCCCCCTGCTCGGAAGGCCCTCGGCACGGGGGGCCTGATGGTGATCACAAGTCGCATCCTTCCCATGTGCTCTTGGAAACTAAAGCCATTTTGATCAACACGGTCCAACAAAATGAATTTGAATTTAAAGTTTGAACCGAATGACATGAAATCTCTGGATTGGTGACAGAGGGACATCACGACGTGACCGTGACTCCACCGACGACGTCCCGTCACGTCCGTCACCGTCGCGTTCATCGAACGAACGCGGTTTGGTCGAAACCTGGTCGAAGTCACTGAGAACGCTCACCTCGGACTCCCAGAGGCCGAAGCGAGTTTGATTGATGGAAGAGCCGTAACCAATCCTCTCGGCCTCCTCAATGGCCCTGGTCCTGGAAGAGCCGACCAAGTCACTTGGAGGCCGCGAAGGGGTTTTTCGCGGGGGCCGATGTGATCGAAAGGTCTAGACCGACCGGGGGAGTGTGGCAGGTGAAGAAGTTTCAGGTCCATTCCAAAGGGACAGCCTGAGGTGAGGAAACATGATCATATGGTGCTCAAAAGTTCCACATGGGCCTGGCTTGGGGTGGATTTTTAGATATGTTTAGACTCGAGTGAGAAATTTGGTGGTTGGGTCACGCTGGGTCTATCACTCACAATGTCTGAAATAATCATAGTGACAGCCTTTCAACATCTGCTTTTTTTGATCCGGGCTGTATGTTGTTTTTGCCTGTCACTAGTCAAGCCAAAAAGACTAGCAGAAGGTCAAACCGATCATCCATTGGCCGAGGCTGAGATTTCAGAATTTCAGTGACTCCACCTAGCCTAGGAAACCCATGGAGGATTTCAGTGGGTGTGATCAGTGTTTTCGATGACTCCGCTCCGCGCCTGGTAATTCCTAGTTGTTCCTTTCACCGAACATATCAGAAACCCATTCCAGCCCAAAATCCAGCTAAGCGTCTTGATGCTGTCTTCTTCTTCGTCCCAACCACCACCAACGGTGGGTGATAAGCGGGTGATCCGATTCTTGTCCAAGGTCCATACAAAGTCGACGTTTCCACCACCTTGACGTCCGGGGACTACGGAGGTTCGGGAACCCAAGAGCCGACCAGAATTTGATCCCAATCCAAGAAGCCATGCAAATTGGAACAACCAGTGTTCCACTAAGGGCTTTTGCCTAGGAAAAACCCGGGTGAACCAGTTCTTTTATAGATAGTCGAACTGAAGGCCAGGGGCCACCGCTGCGTTGGTGGTGCACTGCACTACTTCTTCTTCCCTGACCGCGGGTCTTCACGCGGGTCGAGCGCTCGCGTCTGGCGCGGCGGTCTGGCCATGAGACACATGGCCGACTTCACCTCTTCAAGCGTTTGCACCATAGGTCCCAGCATGGTGAAGTAAACAAAGAGCGTGAGCCCAGGAATGGCCAGGCTCATAAAGACGGATTTGGCATCTGCCCCTGGCGTTTTTGGGGGAAGAACATGGGGAAGAAAAGCTTTCCAGATACCCAGGAAATCTGTTCAGGAATCCCATCAGTGCTTCTTCAGCTGCCTGGTTTAGTGATAGCAAAAAGGACATGTCCCAACATCCTCTGACACCTTGGTCTCGGCGGTTCTTCGGACCGTTGGGTGATCGCCTTGAAGGACAGTCCATGAAGGACTCCCCTTGGTCTGGCAGGAATCCCTCAGCAAAAAGATGACAAGCACAAACAGCCTTAGACTTATCACCTTTTCATCAACTAAGGTCAACTCATTCCAGCTCACATTCCTTGTTCTATCTTCTTCATCTCCAAATGAGATCCCAGCATCGCGCTGGACAAAACAAGCATATGGTTTTTTTGGTGCTGTCGCCTCGAATCCTGGGCAAGGACGGCATGGGCAGTGGATCCAGTTGATGAACCAAATGCCTCCCTGGAGTCGTGGCTAAGGCGTCGAACAAGAGATCATCGATGTCCTCAGGGTGATTGTTAACCCTCGCGGCGAGCGGACAGATGTCCTTCGGTGGCGAATGGAAGACAAATGTCGGTGGAAGAAAACAGGACCTCCGTCCTCGAGGATCTCCCAGTGCCTGAAAAAGGTCAGCTCCCCCCCCAAAAAAAAAAGTTGTTAGCTCCCCCCCAAAGGTCAGCTCCCCCCCCATATGGAGTACTTCAGTGAAGCAACCAAGTTGAACAGTCTCTTTCTTCCCCTCGGCTTCTGGCGATGGGATTCAGTTTTGGCGTTCAATGTGTGTCACCCGTTCTGTCGTGACGTGTATTGTTCGAATGGGTACCCTTTTGGCCCACTGGATGTTCCAATGGTACCCATTCGTTCGAGGTGTTTTGGGATGCGTCCACCTTTGCTCCAATATGACCCGAAAAACCTTCCAGCCTGCCGATTCTTTCAGTCTTGAACAAGGGGGATCATCTCGAAGGGGAAAGAGATCCCCAAACACTTCCTCAGCTCAGTCTCCAAGATAATCCCCAAGGCCACGGCGTTTAAAATGAGCTCTGTGACGCTCACCTGGAGAAACACCAACACGGTAGGAGAAAACGAAACATGGGAGACCAAAATCCCGAAAGAGATCAATTTATGATCAAATTCAAGGGAATCCCATTCAGAATATGTATGTTGCACAGTTGTTCAATCAAAGTTAACATCCTTCTTTTGAAGCCTCAACGATGGACACGTCCAACGACCACGTTGCACACGTCGCCGGCGAAGAGTGAAAGGCTGTGGTTGAGGGTTCTCAAATCACTCAGAAGTAGGCTAACGTGTGCTGTTTTTTCAACCAGTGTGGTTGAGAGCTGTAAAATCATATATATATATATTATATATATAATTATATTGTATATCTCCAGTTGTTGCATGCTAAAAAACATTGAAGGTGTTTTGAGGGTTTGGTAGGATGGTTTGGATGATGGACGTGCAAATAATGCATCTCGTAGAGAACACATCCCAGAACATCTGGACTCTTGTGTTATAGCCAGCTGCTGGGCGAAGCAAGACATGGCACCTCTTTGAGCTTTCCTTTCAGACTCTCCCCTGTTGAAACCTCTCTTCTCTCCTCAAGCCTCGAACCCCTCGCATGTCATCCAATCCTGACCCCGACTAGTGGCTCAGGTTCTCTTTAAAAGGAAGTTTAGAACAAGTTGAAGTCAAAAGGAAGTTTAAACATGCTAGGAAGATGGTCAAACTCCCACTCTGACCCCATCTGTGGCTGGACTAACTAGTGGCACAAGTTTTTGACATTTCCCCAGATAGCTGAAAGGTATTCTAGGCTATAGGGTCTTTAAATGTTTTCTACTTCTCTCATTACTTCTCAATTCTCAATGATTCTGAATGACTGGGTGGCTGATCGGCGTTTTGATCCACCACTGCCGCTGCTGCCTTGTTTCCGCGCATGTCTCCCCACTTGTCTGCTTGTGATCGACATGTTTGACGCTGCTGCCTCTCCTAACTTGTCTCCGAAATGGTTTTTCCATGGGACCGAAATGGTGTTCAACTTCTTTCCCCACTTCGAAGAGGACCACATTGCTAGAGCCATTCCGACCTTGTTGGACCCACTCCGTTCGAGTCGCGATGCACATGCTCCGTTCGTAGCATCCTTGTTGCTAGTAGTAAGGCCAGGAGCCCCGTTCGTAGCTTCTTGTTCTTATTGATGTGTTAGTTTCAGGTGTTTTCATTTTGTTTTTAGATGTTTTTAGGCGTTGTCAGTATCTGGGGTCTATGTCGGTGTAGTTTGAACATGCGTCGGAAAACTGTGTATGGGAGCTGAAATCCGCTCTCCCGAGGGCCCCAAAGACATCATGGTTTTGAGATCGGAGGCTCAACTGTAAAATCTGGAATTCCGCTCTACGGCTATACGGCTCATGTCAAAGACTACAGACTCTACAGACTACAGACTACAGCTGGTGCAAACCTCGGGCATACCCAATGGTTCATCCCACCGAATCATTCCTTTCGGCCAGTCACTGTGTAGACCAGAAAGTAGGTCCCCACCATGACCAGCAGCCCGGCGGCCACCAGGCGGTATAGCAAGAGCAGTCCACTGGCAAGCTTGCGGCTGAAGGTCACCGCACGAAGCCGGTAATGCACCACCTCCGCGGCGCACGATGCACGCGGACACGTCACACGGTCGGGTGTGTCAGGGCCAGCGTGATGAGCGACCGCGGGAGGAACCTGTGGCGCAAAAAATAACATACGGAAGGCAGCCCTTGGCGGAACATTGGGGTCGCTCGTAGAATGATGTGGAGATCGGTTTGCCCTGTCAGCCCTTTGGCCCACCTTCCAACGCAATGCTGACCGGAATGGACGAGACGCGGATGAACAGGCGATCTATTACCAGGAGCCTGTGACAAGTGATGACCCCCGAACATCTCCAGGCAAACAATTCTCTCAAATGGACCTGTTGACCAGGCTATGTCAGGCCCGGGCAGGCAGCCAGTCTGTAGGATTGAGCTGCATTCATCGAAGAAATGGCATCACAAATACTGGTGTAGATCGTTCCAGTAGTGATCCGGACTTCTGGAATGCGCTGGTGACGTCACTTGTCTCTATTCTTTGGTAGACCGAGCAGAGCTTCGACCGACCTATGACCTAAGTGTGTATCTGCATGGTATTCAGAAATCCTCACCGAATGCATCTGTTTGTGTGGGCTTCCAGGAGCCCAAAGAAGAACAGAAGGACAGCAAGACAGCACTTGACAAGGGTTGCCCCAGGCTGGGGATAGGGGCTTGAATTTCTCGAAGCTGCAGCAGTTAGTTGCTGGTAGAGGTGGACATATTTTTCAATCGGAGAAATATGCACTGCTTCGCCCCATTTTGTCTGGATCTTTTCTGTGTTAAAGGTCAATACTCAGCAAAAGACGAATGACTTGACCTGCTAGTATTGGAGGTCCCTGTGCCTGAGGTGCTGTTGGCCTTTGCATCAATCCCTGACCTCAGTTTGAAACATGCTTGGGATACCAAGTAGTAGGTATCAACTTAGAGCACCTCTAAACCATCCCAAAAGGTGGATGGTCGCAATTCCACGCCAACTGAACCGTGGAAGCTCAACCCGGAAGCGGAATGCGCCCGTCGAACTCGCCTGCGTGAAGGGGTTCTCCCGCTGGTCCAGCTTCGTAAGCCCCCGAGGCATGGCCATAACGCCGCGGTGCAAGGCCAAAGCATGACTCACCTCAGGGAGGAATGGGAGAGAAGAAAGGGAGGACAAAGCGAACAAGAGAGCAAAAACAAAAAGAGAGGAAAAGAGGAAGAGGACCTCACAAACAACCACCAAGGGGGAAGGGGGTTTATCCCGAACTCACTTCCGGAGCATGACCTGAGTGGTTTGCATCGGTTTCGCCCGGTTGCCAAGTCAGGTGATCTGAACTGAGTGACCCCTCGAATCGTCTGATCATTTCAAAACATGACATCCTGAGGAGATATGTTCGGATATGATATGTTCCTATAGTTGATCTTTCAATGTCCCACTGTTCATGCTTACTACTCTCTTGCCACAATGCACACACCCGAGAATAGTCGCTGCTTGGTGACACATGTATTCATGTTGGGATCATTAATTAAGTGTTTGCGCGGCTTGAGCAAAACATCGCAAACATGTATATACCTGGACCATCCAATGGGTGTCCAATAGACTACCATGCCCTACTTATGGCCCTCCACTGGGCACCCATTGGAAGTGCTAGGTATAACTTTCTCGCATTTGGATGGGGGTCACATGTACGTATACCGCGGTTCCTTACCGCGGTTCTGTTAAGTCACGGTCGTTTTTACCGCCGGAAGACACATCGTGGACACATCGTGGACACATCGTATTCGATTTGGTCAAAGTGGTTCAGGAGTTCAGGCATTAAACTGTTGTGGACATACAGTAATATAGAACTATATAGAAATGGTCAGTCCTCCAACAATGACAAGAATTCAAGAAAAAATAGTGGTTCAAACACCTGAGATGGTTCGGCCAGGCGCTGCGCCAGCGACAGTGTCCCAACAAGTCCCGATTTTGAAAGCTTGGAAGCCTCCTTTGCCACCATCAAATACCAACAAACCAGCGCCACAATGCAGAGGATTTGGCCTGTGAAGAAGCCTTCCATGCCCGCTGCGTCGGACTTCAGGTACTTGTTGATATCCCTCAGTTGGGAACAGGTTTAAAGCCGGCCTCGAAATACGTTCAACTTCCGCAACGGGTCCCCTATGTCTTGAAGAAAGCAAAACACGTGTGCGTCTTGTGATGCTAGTTGACATGAAGACGTTCGCATAATGCTTTAAAAAGGGACAGGGATCAAACAAACTCAAACGGATCAACCTGTTAATGTTTAGGAACTGAATGGAACTATAGGGGATCAAAATACGACGAATACGGATCACACAAACTGAACTGCTGGTATTTACAGCTCTCAGGGCACCCGAGGTCGTTGGGGTGTCAGGTTTGTGGCCACAAAAGGGCAACGTCTGACGGGCTCTCGCTTGATGCACATACAGGTGTGTATTTTTATGGCCTCCATCCATGGCCCATAAATGGGTGTTTTCGGTTGGAATGGCTCCTGACCGCCCATCTTACAAAAATAGCCATGTGGGTCTGCTTTGCCAAATGCGTTCTTTTCTCCTGGGTTGGCCGCAAACAGATGCGTGTGCAAGATATGAAAGGCGTGCTTTTATGGCCGGGTGGTTCTGAAAGGCTGGGCGTGTGTATGGTTGGAATGGTTTGTTCCTGCCCTAATTGTTTATTCTTGGTTGGCCCACAAACAGATGCGTGTGGCTGGGATAGCTCATGTGTGTATTCATGTGTGCTTGCTTCAAGACCTCACCCCACAAATGGCTGTGTAAGGTCTCTTGTAAATTTCACGTTGAGGTGGGGCCACAACAGGATTTGCCAGGTCTGTTCTAAATTCTACCTCCACCCTGGTAGGACGCATAGAAAACCAAAGAAGCCCACAAAACCACTGATACAAAAGAAGGTTTCGTGGCAGCGCCCCCTCATGAGCACACAGAAAGCTACAAAAGCTTGCTTGGAAACGAGTAGGACATAGTAGGACCATGTCATGTGACCCCGGACATAACGGACGCCAGCATCGGACAAGAAGACTCGAGAAAGTGACATCTTTGGACCAAGGCAACCAGGGAGAGCCCAGCACCTTCTTTAAGAGCAAGAAAAACTAGCGATGTCCTTTGCTCCGTTCGTACGTCCTTGTTCCTAGTAGCGATGCCAGGAGGCCCGTTCGTAGCGTCCTTGTAGCTCTGTTTTTTTGCAGAATTGGCGCAACATGCAAATCTCTCGCTTTTTGATCAATGGACCACGAGGACCAATGGACTATAGGCCTAGGAGCCTAGGATGGACTAGGGGACCTACTCAGGATTACCTTTATTGATCCTGTTATGATGTTGTGTTGATGCCCTGCCCATCCCCACAAGAGACATCTCTGAAACACATGGTCCGCCGCACAACTAAAATGAATTCCAATTCTATGTGTTCGTCGGTGACCAACTTTGGATCCAAAGCTTCATTGACGATGAGACAAGCTGAACTCTTTTCCTTATTGCAACTGACAGTGGGCCCCTTTCCTTCCCAAGGCAAGCGAGACCAACGCGGAACATCGCGGACATTCCCACCCAACCGCCCCAGGTTCGAGACCGGAGATCGCTTCACAAACCCCAACAGCGAGGCGCTCCATGAGAGCCACTTGGATTCCAGAGGACTCTAAGGATTTATCGATCTTGCACACTCCTCGAGCGCAGCGAGGAGGACGGTCCTAACATGGAAGATGGTTTTGCCTGCATCGTTGGTCGACCGGTACCGTGGCGCGCTTTGGCGCATCGAACAAACAATAAGAACAAAACACTGTGAACGGTCCATCCTGGGCATCTGAAAGGCTCAAAGGAGCCTGGTCAAGAAGTGATTCCCGACTTGGGCCAATTCAACGCAAATCACCCATGTCTATGATGCACATCTAGGCTACCTCTTATGTCCTTCCTGCACTGATCACGAGCCTCAGGACCTCAGATTATAGTGGTATATCCCATTATTCGTGAATTTGCGAGTCTTCGGTATCGAGTCTTGCCGCACCATCTTCAGCCCAGCCACGGTGCACCAAGGATTCCTTTGCCACAGCGCTATAATCTGCGAAGGAATGGCCCGAGGACCTTCGCCACCTGCACGGGAAGAAACAAGCTCGGTGCGATGGATGATGTTCCAGTCAGTCAAAAGACCCCCTTAAAAAACAATCCGATAATTGCCTTTTGTCGTTGTAGTTCGCATGTCGCTGAGGATCGGATGGGTCAAGTGGGACAGAGCGGGGTCTACTTCCAGGTACACCTGGAGCTTCCTCCACGAAGCTTGGACCTGGAACCTAAGCCGGAAGGCACAGTTCAACCTGACACCTGCAAAAAAACATCCTTTCAGATCCTTTCAGATGGTCCCAATCCTCCCCCCTCTCCCAAAAAACAAACTATGACTATGATGGCTAACAGAAGTGCTTTTTTTTGGGACGACGACGGCGAAGACTCCGTGTTTTCCGCCTCAGGGAGGCAAGGATGGCCTCTTCATCGACATCCGGAGAGGTGAAATTGTACGCCGCGATGGCCACAAAGACGACCTCGGTGGAACACCCACGGGTCCCGGCTGGGATGGCCACCGCTCATTCGAAGAACCATGGCTGCCGAAACGGCCGGCCCCAGCGAGTCTGGAGCTTCGAAGTGAGACTGTTTTGGGTGAAGGAATGGGAGTGGACACTTGGGGGTGGTATGCATAGAATCACATGGATGTATTTTGAGTGTACTGGTGTCCATGGCCAAATCATCCTGAAGATTTCCTAATTCATGGATCAGATGGTGGCCACCCTCCACTGTTTCCCGGATCATCCCAGCCTACCCCTGAATCAACCTCCCCTGTTCTGTCAGTGTCCAACAGGGGTTTCCTCAGCCCGATGGGCTCCCAAGGCCCACTCCTGTCCGACATGTAGACGTTGTTACGTCGATCTAGCGGAGTGTGGCGGTGGTGCTTGGTGTGGCGGAAGATGAAGGAGACTTACAACAAGTTCAAATCAAGAACGAAACAATCAACACACCAAACAATGACGTCTATAGCCTATGTCAGTCCAAAAGAGAAAGAGATACATACGCATGATTACGCATGCATATACACATCACCCCTCGAAAATAACACGAAACACCCCAAAGCCGGTGGCACGCTTTTTCATCGGAATCGGAATCGGGTGGGACATGGTTGGACCATTCCTTTTTCCAGCGCAAGACTCCCGGCGTGTTCACCAGTCACTAGGCCCCCCAAAAGCGAGGCGCTTGCATGAGGACATTCACCACCGCCAATAAGAAGGTCTGAAAAGAACCCAGGGGTCCCAGCGCTCCGGTACCGATGAAGATCACCAGATCCCAAGTGGACTCCCCAAAGGTGTAGTATTCCTCCGCACGAACTGCATGCTCCGCATATGCGGTGCGGTGCGGCGAACGAAGAACTGGAGCGTTTGGACATCTTTTGAGGTCACACTGGACATGGAAATGCAGAAGTCCCTTCAAATGCATTGTCTTAATAAGGGCTGTACGCTCCAACTATTCCCACAGACCAGAAGGGAGCAGGTAGAAAACCTGTTGTTGAAAGGTAGACCGAAAATCGTGCCATTCTTTCGGTCCCATTCCCAGGCTCCAGCTGGTAGACATCAACATACCGCAACAAACTTCAAACCATCTTCAGAAAGAAACCTCGGAAGGCACCTCGGCACAGCCCAAAACCGGAAATTCACCTCAGTCTAGACCGAGATTCATTGGTCTGGGTATCTAAGGTCTTCTCATCGATCACGGAGACCTTGTCCCGGGAGATCTCGGTCATCTTCTTCACTTCGCGGCGCTGCAGGGGCGACAGGGCGGCCAAGTCCTCGACGCTGACGCGAGAAGAGACTGAGACGGGCAGCGGAGGTGGCTCCAACTCCTCGGCTCCGAAGATGTGTCAAAGCTTAGGAATGTTGATTTGAGATATTTGGGCCTATTGAGAGGCACACATGCAGCGCACTCCCATAATCATTCTGGAGTGCGGGTAGATCGACTTGTAATATGTTCAATTACTTTGCTTCGTGTTTGTAGTTGAGAAGCACTCCAACAAAGCATCAAATGAAACACTTCGAGACTCCACCATAATTATGTTCCCCTCATCATCCACAGTTTCCTCCTCGTCTGGTGCTGCTTTCCGCGCCGGACTGGGCGCCTGCGCGCCCAAGCGGGGGGGCATTCAAGGGGCTTGCACTGGGCACTTTCTGCAGCTTGTCCGCGAGCTTACTCGAGGTGTCCAGTTTGGAGCCGGAAGAGGATGAAGAAGAGATCTGGTCCTTCTTCAAATTCAGCAGCTGCTCAACTGCAAAGAGTCGCTCATGAAGCTGGGGTACCAAGGAGGCCAAGATGATGGTCTCTTCCAACTCTTCAAAGCGCTCATCGATGGCATGAAGGATCTCCAACTCTTGCGGCGCATAGGTCCCTTGACGTTGGAACTTCGTTTTCACCATCCCGCCGTGGCCCCTGAACCCAGCCCCAGTTCAACCCCCGGTTCGCTTCGGCCGAAGCGGCCGTGAAGAAACACTCCGTCTGGTGAAGCTGAGGGTGGCGGCTTGAAGCTGGAATAAGCTGAGGGTGTTTGGTGAGAAGTTTGAAGTGTGGAAAGCTCATGCAGGAGCACAAAAGCTTGCAAAGCCCTACTCACTGTGCCAAACATGGTCCGGCACGCCAACTTCTGTGGCTGAGGTGTCAAACATAAGGAAAAGTAGGCATTCTTAGCTTTGTGTGTTTGTGCCTATCAATGTGGTGTGTGTCTGTGCTTCTGACTTCAGAATTGCACAGTAGCTCTCCATGCGGATCGAAGAATCGTCCAACGCCCGAAGAGTCGCCCGAAGAGTCGTCGAATCAACGCTGGACGCTGCGACGTCATTGTCTCGGTCTGTCTTGGTCGAAAACGAACGTCGCAGCGGTCCGCCACCAGTTGGAGGCCAATGTTGCACCCTTTGGACGTCTATCCCTTAGAAAAATCGTTTGGCCAGATCACTAGAATCTAGAATATATGAACAAACAAGCACTGTAGTTCTTGCTGGTACACCTCAAAGGTTCTCCCGAAAAGCCAGATTCCGAGCTCTTCCGCCTTCTCCAAGGCCACGATGCAGTTCGACACCCGAGAGCCTCAAAGAAAGGACGCCGAAGATGAGACCAGCGGTGCCGGGGTACCAAAAGCATCGAAGTCGAGATGAGTACAACTTCAAATGAGTGGAAAAAGGGGAAAGAGTGGAAGAAAACACGAAGTACAACCTCCGAACCGCCCCACTTTGAGCAAACATGGGATGTTTTTCTCAAGCACATCATGTGGGGCACGGAATGACCTGTAGTTGATAGTTGGTTCTCCAACCACTGGTGTGGCTTTCCAACAGTCCCACTTAGCTGACTTAATGCAAGCATGTCACTCGGTTTTATTGGTTTAAGAACCACAAGCTCCATTCCATTTAAAATTAGAGAGGGCGTTGGTAGGGCTGTAAGATTTGCCTTGCAAATGCTTAAACACATCGTATTTTACAGTGTTTCTTGCATACAATAGGCTATAGGCTCAAAATCAAAAGGAATTCAAAGGGAATTAACAATTCAGTTGGATAATTAGGACTTAAAAGCAGGGAGTTCAATATAGTTTTAAAGAAGAATGAAAGGTGCAGACATTATTGCAGGGGATGTCATTATTGAAAGTGGTACCAACGCATAAAGTGTAATATTTGAGGGTGTAATCTTGTTAAAACATGGAAACGCGTAGACAACAATCCAGGGTATGCTATTATTCAAGCCAAAAGGGATACAATATTGTAGAGGGTTATATGAAAGATTTCTAGTGTACTGGGCTACCCCTTTTGTGGAATAGATGTTTGCAATAAGTTGAAAAGACAAACTAAGGGATCCAAAAGAAATCAACTAAAAGAATTCAAAGGGCAAGCTAGAGGAATCAACATGAATTTCAAAGAACATCTCAGGGAACATAAGGACATCAATTAAACAGCAAAAGGTATTTAAAAGAGAATCAACAAGAATCAAAAGGTATTTAAAAGGATATCAAAAGGAATCAAAAGAAATCTGAAAGGACATCAAGTGGAATCAAAAGGACTTCTAAAGAAAACAGCAATCAAAAGGTGGTTAAAAGGAAATCAACAAGAATCAAAAGAACATCAAAAGGAGTTTTATAAAAGGAAAGCAATAGTCATAGGAAAGCACATGTAATAAATAGGGTTTTACACATGCAGACTTCCAAGACTTAGGCTTCAGGTCAGATCCCAAGTTTCTAGGAGACTTCGGGGGGGTGGGTGACATCCAAGAGTCAGAAAACCAAAAGAACACACTATTCCAGAAGAACACACTATTCCAGAAGTGTCTTGTCTGCCAGCAAAGAGTATCAGAATATTGCCTGTTTATGTTTTACGATGTTTTACGTGTCTTGGTTCGATGTTGTTCTTTTGGGGTTTTGTGTGTGTGTTTTGTTATTCTTGGATTACTTTGTTTGGTTGGATGCTTTAGGTTTTTTCCCATGGGAAGTAGATACAGGTGATACCACATGTTTGAAGCGGGCAGCAGATGAAAGTGATGAAGCATATGTTATTGACTGGGGATTTGTCACATGGACATGCAGCATGTATATAATGCAACATACAATTACAAGGGTATCTTCGCAGCCCTAGGAGTGCCCCTTCTGAAATTTAAGTCTCCGATGCAAAAGACAACACCATTGCATGCTCAAACCCAGATGGTACCTTTTGAAGCAGCCTCGATTCCACCGTTGCCAGCATGAGCATGCACATCCCCCCACATCCCCCCCCAAACCCAGCCCATCCAAAAAAGTGTCCGTACGCCCGTATACGTTTGGTCTTTTGCATGCTCGCTACATGGTGGACTGGTGAAGATGCTGTCGAGTGGAACCCAGTTACCAATATATAATGAACCAGGGTTTTAGTCTGTAGGTCACTACTGGTTACCAGCGAACGGTCTACTAGTGGGGGGTTGGAGTCGGTCTTGAGGCTGCGGCGTTCCAATTCATGTTGACGGTCCAGCTTGGACGCCTCCTTCTGAAGAGCTCCTCAGTGTGTCGGTCCCCAGATGGTTCGAATACCTAAGAGCGATGGCCTCCAGCCTCCAACCTACTAGCGACGATCCGGACGCTTCCTTCTGCACGATGTACAGTGCGAAAGATCCGTTGCCCAAACAACGAGACGTCAGATTTGAGGCATGGGCCGATGTGACCTTTGTGCTCATCCAAGGCCATGCTAATCCGGGTGTTTTGTGTATGAGCCTGAAAAGCAGAACAATCCGCACACGGCATGGCGAGAACTGCAACATTGGACTCGATCTAGAATCTACAGTAATTAGACTTTTAGGGGTCAAAGCCACCTTTATCTGGGTGAAACAAGTGGCCATTGCCTACCCTGTTTATTTGAAGGGTGCAACATGTAGAACCCTGTATAAATAAATAATGAAGTAAATACGAGGCTCACAAAAGGATTCATAAGTTTCCAAGGAAACAAAAGGGTCATAGATAGAGTCAACAGCGAGAAGCCCCAATCCAATTCAATCATTGATGTCACAAAGAGCAGCTTGTTCACGTAGAGTGAAGAAGGGACTTCGTACGATAGGCTCTTCACACCGAGTGTCTTCACAAAGAAGAACTTGTTCGTGCACAATGAGTAAGTAATTCATGAAAAGTGAAAGAAGAGCTTAAACACAAAGACTCCGGTGCAACGGGGTCAGTCAAAAGGTTGTTGCTTTTGCAACTTGCGACGTTTCTTGGGGTTGCCCGCTAAATATATCAGAAGGCTGGGCTTGGAGGTCCCTGTCAATTGTTGAACTGAACACCAGACCCTGCGCTTGGAATCCATCTAAGCATCATTCTAAACTGTGTTGGTGTCGCATGCGAAACACGCACCAGTTGGGCACAACATCCTAAATTCCTCCCAGGAAACTAGATGTCCTTTCAACTCGAACTGCCACCATGGAAATATGGAATCCTGAAACCTTTCAAACCTCCATCCTTTCGGGTCAGTGGCCTCCATGCCCATCTCAGTCACGCGGTCCGACAGCGACTTCATCGCGGTGGCCTCGGGCGTTCGTGCTATGCATCGGTCGGGTGGTTTTGGGTCCCAAACACGAGAGCTATACCCTGAAACAACCACCCCAATGGATGTACATATGAAAACTTCATGGAGTCCCTATTTATCGTCTTTACAATATGGCATGGATCAAGATGGATCATCAGCAAAAATCATGGGCAGGTGAGAAAAGCATCACTTCAAGTGAGAAAATATCTAACATATAATTCTTCAGACTCTCCATGAATATATGCGCTCGGACTCATCCGGTCGACATCCTCTCTCCCTTCACTTCAGGGTATTGCTGACCCATTTCCTGATGGCTTTACGACCCATTTCTCCGTCCATCCTCTCTCCAACATCCGTTCTCCGCTCACTCATGACTGGCACTCTCCCCGTCGACCGATGACAGGCTCCGGGCCGCGGCTTTTCGACCTGGGCGTTGCTGATCGGCTCGGAGACGAACGAGGCCTTTTTTTTTGTGGAGACGAACGACACATGTCTATTACTATGTACAATACATGACCTTGGAGAAGAAGTCTTCCATCTACACATTCGGAGTGTACCACGGTTTGCTTGCACTCAAAAACAGCTTTGGACGGGTGGACGGGAAGGTGTCCCTGATTGTTGCATTTTCTTGGTGGGTGATGGTCAGCACACATCTGTTGGGTTTCTAAGTCAGGCCTTGGCGAGTACCAGTTCCTTACCACGAACCCCCCCCGCAAAAAGGTCACACGCTGATGAGGTTCACTGAATCTTTTCACTTTGCCTTCCAGGGAATGTTTATTCTGAAAGAACGGCTTGCAGGTTGGTAATGCAATCCTCTCTCCAGTTTGACTGCTTTAAACCTGACTCAGCGGACGGAACAAAAACATATTGATGGATACTAATTGTATCTAACTATAATAATGAACGATTTGAAATAACACACATTCCACAAAAATTAGTATTTCATAGAAAAAATGAAAACACCCTTCATCTTTGAAATGTAGCTGTGGTTGCCTAACATCTTCCTCTTCTCTTGGGCGCTTCACCAACCAAAGCAAAAAGAACGTCTCTTTCTCACTGTCGAGTGGTCCTGCAGCATTGAGTGTCCGACACACCTCCTCGTTCATGGCCCGCAGGGAGGTTTCAGTCTGCGTGTTGCGTGTGTCCCGGCGCCACTTTCGTGTGTCGGCCGGTAGACGGACTCCCACAAAGACACTCGGCCCTTCTGGTTCCAACTCCCCCCCCGCCAGGCCCCCGGGAGAAGGGCCACATGAGAGAGAGTGGTGGGTGGTTGTTCGCCGCCGAGAGTTTCTTCTCAGTGGATGAAAATCCCTTAGAAAAGGCAGGTGATCAGAGGGGCCGCGACCACGAGAAGATTGGATCTCTCGAGGGCGCATCAGGCGTGAGGCGAGAAGACCCTGCAGGTTCTGCAGCCGGCAACATGTGGCTCCCAGAACACGATTGAACACACTTGGTCCCAACCAATCACTTCAGAGCCTTTCCTTATCTTTCCTTCAGAGCCCTTCTGCCTGTTCTCCCTAGAAAGTTCTTTGTTGGGACTCGGCAAAAGCATCAAACCCAAGGCCTTCTGCATCCGATCTTCCAGGATCTCCAAGTCATTCTGCTTCGCCAAGGTCTTCGCAAAGGTCTGCAAGCTCTCGACCTGCACGGCGCTCCACCGCGCGCAGCGGAGCTTCCACCGCGCTCTTAAGCGGAGCGGAGCTTCGGCGCGCCTTGTCCGAGAGCCCAGAGACTTCAGTGTTCAGAACCTTGCTTTGCGGGTCTCCGGTGAAGCAAAGGGTTTCGACCCCTGATGCTTGGAGGCTTTTAAGATGCGTGGTATGTTGTGGCTTTAAGAAATAGAACAAATGTGTGTGCTTTGTGGCATGTTTTCTGCCTGTTCTCCGTGATGTTGGAAGGTACACTTCGCTTCTCAAGATGGTGTGTCCCAAGATTTCATGGTCTCTGGGAGATTCTCTCATAGACTGGGCCGGTCCGATGTAAAAAGCATACATAAAATTAAAAAGACGTTAAATAAATTGATATATACATACATCATACACCCAACATCACCCAACCAAGTTGAAGGTCCCTGATGCTAAGCCTGGGTTAATTGCTACTATATGATTGGTCTATTGGTCCATGACTTGACCATGTAGATAGACGAGGAATGGCACAAAGATGCTCAAAGCTGAGGTTGCAAAGGCATCAGCCAACGATGCCTTTGGCATGAAACTCCCAGACACGCAAACAGTCCATCCATCTGCAATTGTCAGTTCTAGGGGGTCGGTTTGCAGGGTTTCACTGTGAAGGACCCATATATGAACCTCACTCACCGGCAACACAATACACGTCAACATATGGGTGTGCAACTTAAATAGGGAGACCTCCCAGGCAACGACTCCCTGGAAGAAGGGATCTCCCTCGCTCAAAAACCAATTGGTTGGATATCTCTCCAAATATATACAGTATTCAAATACACACCACCCTATGAATTCCCTCTAGAAAACCAGGCCTTTCTGTTCACTCTTCAACCAACCGTCCAGCGTCCGGGTACGTCTTTCCTTTCGTCCCTTGGATCCCCAGGCCGCGGCGGTCTTCTCTTGGGTCTGCTGCAAGGCGTCCAAGCCTCGAATCGTCACAGCACCCGACGGTTCAGTCGATGTGACGTGCCTCCTGTGCCCGCAACGATCGTTCATTCATGCGCGATCGTTTACCACGACCTGTGTTGTTGTTGCGAGCTTTTGCGATGCTTTTTGCATCCCTCTCCTGTTTAAACCACGACAACCTTTTGAATCTTTTGAAGGTCATTCTGCAGAGATGTACATAAGTCATGCCCGCAGCATTGTAGATATGTCCTGAAACCATGCGTCAACGAAGAGTTGAACCAGCAATTGAATCCGGCAAGGACTTCCCTGCCACATTCAGGCGTCCGGACGTGCTTCGGCGCTCTTGATGTTTCGCATCATCTCGCGTGAGGCCTCAGATGGCGCGAGGACAAGGCGCCGCTAACTTGTGAGGTGGGCGAAGGCTGTGGTCAAAGCAGTTGAGTCCAAATTTGGGAGGTGTTCCTAAGAGGGAAGCTCTCTGGTCAAACGAAAGCATCGACAAGCAAAAAACACAGGGCCATGACATCTAGGGTTAAGGGAGATATGCGGCCGTGTGTGCGATTCCAAAAGCAAATCTGCAACCTTTCGGAGGGCCCAGCTGGCCCTGACCATTTTTGATCCAAAGCTTCACTTCCCAGCCAGCCAAAATGCTCTTGCATCTCCAAGCAAAATATGATATTGTATGCGCCATAGCATGTTCGTCGCTGAACTTCAGACGACCTACAGGAGCGACCGATCGGTGAACAACGATCGCACCTCTTTGTTCGGGGACGGCGCGCGGTTTCAGCGCGAGCCTTTGTTCGGTGGACGCACTGCTGGAAACATGACTCAGTGCAGGTCAGTCAGCCGCACGGGAGCACGCACCACAAGGTCAGTCGGACTCACCACAGACAGTTGCGCTGATCGTGCGGCCCTGTCTAGCACCAGCCTCCCCGGTCCAACAGACTCTGTTTCACGTAGCTGTCCAATTCAAATAGACTCTGCCTTGCGCTCACAGAAACGGCAGATTCACCTGGTGGATGTGGATCGCCCTCTTCACCGCTCCGCTCCGCTCCGCAGCGCCGCTCCGTGGACGGGCTGGTCCGTCATCGACAGCACCAGTTGCACAGTTTTAGGACCTCGGCATGCATCGCGAAGCAGAGAGGTTGGTTGGACAGAAAGGAAGTGACAGTTGGTGGATTTCAGGTTGCTTTGAAAGAAAGTTTGGATGATGGAGGACCACAATCCTTGGAAGCAATGGTGTGATCAAAGCTTCCAACACTGCTGATCAACCATGCCTGCGCACCAGCATCAGCTCGCCACCTTTGCACCTCCCCTGCGCGGCATGCGCCTGCACGCAGAAAGGGCCGCTCATGTGGCGCAGAGAAGCCGATCCTGGGAGGCTCCGCAAATCGCCCAAGTTAACAAACATAATAAAAGATATGTGGCCTATTGAATTAAAAGAGAAATATCATTAGGCCACATTATTATTAGTTCTTGATGCCCATCATTTGTATAAAAGAAAAGAAAAGACAAATAAATGATGGGCATTATAATCTCTTCATTCATTGGCAGTTTTTTCTTTATAAAAGAAATAGAATGAATAGAAAACCTGCCATGTCATTATATTCATTCTCTCTTTTAAGGGTTTTTCCTATAAGCTATTTTAATATTGGAAAAACCCCAAAGATAAAGATATTAAATGAAAGATAGGCAAAATGCAATTGACAAGATATAGTTTTATAAAGCATTTTGCCAATATATAATTCATCTTTTACTTTTCATGATGGGATTTCATATTATAAAATATCTTATGGAGAAATCCCATCATATTAATTCATTCATTAATTTTCTCTCTTCTCTATTTTAATATGAATGAACGTTATAATCAATGAATAAAATAACCGGCCCACATATATCTCTTAATTATAAAGGGGCCGGATAATAATAATAATAAGATATGAATGAAAAATCCCTGCCAATTAATTAAATTAAGGAATCATGAATAATTAATTGGCATTATCATCTATATATTAATATAGATTGTTTGTTCTTTATTAGCAGAGATTTTTATTAATAATAACAAGCCATAAATTGCCATTGGCATTATAATCTAGAGATTAAGAAATTTATATTAATAGCATGCCAATGGCAAATAGCAAAGATAAATGTAAGAGAATTATTAATAAGATTCATTCCATTTATTTTAATCTATAGGTTGGCCAAAAAAAAGGGCAAAGATAATTAATGGAATGAATCATGAAAAGAGAGAATTTATTTATTGATGCTGCAGTTTAAGTATTTATGCTGTAGGCCCTGGAAGTCGCGCAAAGTGTTATGACCCTTGCAGGTTCCGATGTATGATGATCCTTGGAGGTTCCGGAAGTCGCGCACTGCAAAGTCATAATATATACCTCTGCCAAGACCCCAAAGAAAACCTGGGGTTCTCCAAAATACCCCGGGGTTTTCACTGGCAGCCCGGGGGTTTGCGTTGCGATCGTGTTTTTTTGGATTTCAGCACGTGCATACTGATGTGGCAGTTTCTTGCTTGAGTATCGAGAATACGGGTGTCAGTTCAGAAGATTTGTTTCTATTGGCACCCAAAACTCGTTCGACATCTGACCTCCAAACCCGTGGTTTTTGTTCACGGGTTCACGGGTAAATCAGGGGTTTGAACAGATTGGGTGTTTCAAAAGAACTGGTGTTTGTTTTCCAGGAAATCATGGGTTGGCATGGGTAAATCACGGGCTCAGCACGGATTGTTCAGCATGCAAAGGAATACAATCAACTTTACCTCAGCAGGCAGATTGAGAGAACACCCGGGGTTTTACCGGGAAACCCGAGGTTTTTCCCATTTTACAAGAATATACCGGGTTTGTCCGCATACCCGAGGAAAAGTTAGGGTTCCGGCTGGCAAGGTATTTTTTACACATATGTGTAATATATTATTTTACTCTTAAACCACGTCATCACTCATCAATTGCACCCACCTTCATGTTCAGGCACATGTCACACGTCTGACATCTCCAAGCATCTCATCACCAGGCCGCAGCACCGCGCTGCTGGGCAGATCCTCCGGTGTGGGGGCCTCGCTTTGTGCGCCATAGCCGATCACCTGAGGGACGGAGAGGGATCTACGGATGCAGTCGGATCTCAGTAAACACATGCACCCAACATGTGGGAGCTGCAACTCAAGCTATGTACATCATATATGCAGGCTATGCAGGTCAGCTATGCAGGTCGTGGCCCAACTAGTTCCGCGATGCCCGGCTTTGTTCATCTCGGGCTCCGGCCACGACATGGCAAAGGCTTTCTTCAGGCCGAACCTGGGCGACGTTCGCACTCATGTTAAGAGTACGGCGGCTCAAGTTTTGCGATAGAAGGTTTCGCGAGTTTTGGGAGGTCCCGCTACAGAGGTTGCTTTTGGAACAATTTTCAGGTCAGATCTTGATGAACAACGACGTGATGGATGGATGGATGGATGGATGGATGGATGGATGGATGGATGGAT
>CAXAMN010000425.1:345748-402814 GCA_963970005.1 Durusdinium trenchii | reverse complement strand
GATGGATGGATGGATGGATGGATGGATGGATGGATGGATGGATGGATGGATGGATGGATGGATGGATGGATGGATGGATGGATGGATGGAAAGAAAAACTGTTTCTTCGGTGTTTCCAGGACCAGTCTTCTTAATTCATTGGGTCGAAAATCTGCTGTCAAGATTCACGGATCATCCGATTTCGACTTAGCAAGTCTTGGCGACTCCCCCAATCGACCACGAAGCCTCGAATTCGATGAAGTTTGAAGCCCAAGGCTTTTATCTGCAGCGTGCTACAAGCGACCTCCCCAATTCTGTGGATCCATATCTTAAACCATCTTGAACCAACCAGTCTAGAAATGTGTCACCCCTCAAAAAAAACCAACAATGACGAAGGTGAACCCGCCAGTCTCCTTATCAAGATGCATTGGATCATATTGGATCCACCAACGCCAACCTGCAGGATCACCTGCCGTCCCCCCGCAGTCCCAGAAACACCGAGAAAGTCCATCTGCGGCCGCGAGGAGACGTACTCCACAATGTCCTGGAACAGGCGATGATGAGACGCTTCGGAACCGGTTTTTTCCCCAAGCCAGCCCCAACCACAAACTGAATTATGTATGTAAGGGGTTTGATTTGTTGGGGCGATTCATTATATTAGTTTGGAAAACTAAGAACATGTTCCCTTGTTAACCTGACACCCGAAAAATATGTAACCTATTATTTCATCAAATCGGGACCATTGCCCAACAAACTTTGGGATTCTTATGGAACCCTTGGCAAACCCTGCCGGATCCCTTCCAACCATGAGGGATCCTCAGGCTTAAACAGGGTAACGGGTGAAATCCTAGATGACTTCATCCCGGGTCTCAGAGGAGACAGGGCCACACTTTCTCCAAACACAAGCACCACACACTTATAGAAGAAAGCTCGCAAGCATCAACCAGCGGTCTTCCGGAGTGCATTAGACTGTTATACTACTGCAGTAGGTTTTGGCTGAGGAACTGTAGGGTCAAGAGTCGTGTGAGACAAGAAAACTGCAGAAGTAATAGAATGGAAGCACGGCCACGGCGTTGAACCACGCGTTGAACAACACGCTGGTTTGCGGGTGCGCATCAAGGGGGACGGACGCCTTGATTATGCTTCCCCTGTCACATCGCAGCTTCCAGGTTAGATGTGGCAGGGTTTAAGAGTCTTTTTTTAAACAAATTGACTGATTTCACCAACCGTGCAAAAATGAGGAGACTGTGTGAAATTGCGATCCCTTAGAAGCAGGGGTTGGCACACACGCACACACGCACACACACCACACACACGGTCCTGGAAGCTGGCATGTTCCGCGCTACCATCCTGGGACTTCGAGCCCTTCCCACGACTTCATCTCTGTCCCATGCAATCCAAGTGCTCCGTTCTCTGGGACGTCCTTTTCTCCTTGTGTCCTATAGGATCCTACCTGGTCCAGGTCCTTGGGCCCCTCAGGGTGAACTCTTGGGGCCGGGTGCGGGGCCGGGTTAGGTCATGGTAGGTCTATGAAGCTGAAATGCTCTGCATTGCTCTGCCGAGAAAGACACCGATGTCAAGAATCCTGTCGACAAACCTCCATGGGTCCATCGTGGAAACCGTTGTTCGGGGTAAAACATCCATGGGTAAATTCCGTGTATCCCGTCTTTGAAGCGATTTGGCCAAAACTCTCCACCAACTTGGACGTGATGCGGCCAGACTCTCGTCGGGACATGTCCCTCTTGAACAGCCCCAGGGTCCGGGTCGACTTGTGTATTCATGAGACCTCCCAGGTAACTAACCCTAAGGAAGAAGGACTGTGCTGTCTACTAGCGATGGCCTCCAAACCTAAGAGCGATGGCCTCCATCTCTACTAGCGATGGTTTCTCCCCGCATCCGTCGGTCTTTCTGACTTCACTCGTCGGTCTTGTCGATGCAAACAGCCCGCGTACGGGGGTTTTGGCAAGCTCAACCGTGCGGAGCGTTTTCAGGGGGTACGGCGGGTAGGGTGATCTGAGTCATCGCAGGAAAAAAAGGACCTACTTTGTCGATGACTCAGCCAGGGCCACGGGCGGCGAGCGGGTCGCGCAGACGTCCGAGTTGAACTCACAAAAAAATGACCCACTAGCCATTCTTAAAAATTACTGATGAATCACACCCCCAAAGCATGGATTGCCAAACCTGTGAAGAGGCTTGGGGTGTTGAAATATCATTCAAGAGTCTACATGAATCAGTGAGGACTCGTTCATCTTCTTTCATCCGCCCAGTCTGACACTATACCAAGCGGCCTTCCGTGCATCAACAATGAGCAATTGGCACTTAACACTCAGCGCATCCATCAGCCGCGGCGCGTAGCCGCTATCAGCCGTCCAACCAATGCAGAGTTCGCCTACTGGCATGCAGAGTCTTCCACAAAGACATGGTCAAATTCATGTTTAACTGCACGCTGCATCATGTGTATGTGGAGATTTGTTTGAACACTAAAGATCTCAGCTACAATGTCTTTTAGCATCTCTTGGCGTTCTTCACTGTCTTCAGTCTGCGGGCGTTCGGACTAAGACTCGAGGGCGTTCAACAGCGTTGGGCGTTCATTTCCGACACAGGATCCCTTTCAAGCAAACGTCGGGCCTATCTCCAGGCGTGCACCGAAGCAGGTTTCGCTGTGCCGTGAGCGAAAGGAGGTCAACTTCAGGAGGCCCACCTTCTTCACCGGTGCACGGGAGTGGGTTCCTTTCGGGCGGTTGGTTTGAGCTCAGCTCTTGAGTTCAGCAAATTCAAGAGCTCATGTTGGGGCAAATAACAAATATATAATATTATCCCTCTGAGGAGATTAAACAAAAAACAGAAAAGATGGGTATGTTGGGTCCAAGTTCTCGAAGACATTGATCCATCATGATCCATCTATCCTGATCTTTAAGGGGCGCTAGAATCTGGAACTGCGCTTGTGACTGCTGGCGACACCGCTCATCTGGTCCATGGGTCGAACGAAAAAAGATCATTCATTCGGTCTCACGAAGCGAAGCACTGGTGTGATTCCTTGACTTCTTGATTCATATCACTCCTATACCAAACCCTATCTCCCCAAAATCAGCGCTCACGGCTTTTGGCGACGACTCCAAGGGGTGGTGCCAGGCTGGGAGCACCTCAGACCTGGCACCAACCCTGGTCCCCTAAACAACCATCCATTGGGATGGTGCAATGACTCCTAAGGCTTCGCATTGCTTCGCGCCTTTCACCACAGCTCCCATCTGGGGCGGGTGGGCAGGGTGCAAGAAAAGTTGCGGCTCCTGAGCAAAGAACACCTAATCAGACGAAAAAGACCACCTGAACTCAAGGAACAACATGTTCAACTGGAAGGGGATTGGGGTGTGGAGTGATTCCCTTATGCAGAGTATCCCTGCAACGTTCCCGAAAGTAAATCTTTGGCAAAGCACCTGGCTGAAGCTTCCACGCATTTAATATCACTCAATCATTTCGATTTCGCTGAGACTTCCAGATTCAGCGTGCGGAGCTTCAGGCCAGTGAGATGTCGACAACCACCCCGGGTATGGAAAAAAACATCGTGCCAACCACCTCAACCACCTTCCGCGGAAAGCGGGCGCGCTTCACTGCTCCGCTCACCTGGGTGTCCACTTGCAGAGTCTCCTCCTCTGGTGTTGGAGTCCAGGTCGCCAACTGGTCCAGATGCAAGCCGGAGCTCTCGAGCTCGTGCATCCGATATGTTTGAAGCCTGGCAGCGGGACGGAGAGGGCTAAAACGGAGGTGGATTTGGTGACTCCAACCGGGGAGACACACACACACAACTCGCCCAAGGTGGTTTCAAGCAGATCAGATTGATCAGATACATCATTTCCACATGTTCGACTCAGAATGGGTGACTCAGACGGACCTTGCAAAAGAAGCAAGAAGACCTTATCAGTTTTCATGCTAACTCCATCATAAAACGATTTAAGAAGCCATCCGCAGGAGGCCCTGTGAAAGGAAATGCTTCTCCAAAAGGCCTGCTGAGCACCTCCGGTGCCGCCAGCACTTGCATGCGCCGCTTCCGCTGAACTCCTCTGCGGAGTTCGGATGGGTTCGGTAGAGAAGAACAGGCGAGCACGAGGCGAACTCATTCGAAGAGGAATGAAGAAGGAACCCCGTACTGCTATTTAGCTGCTATCAAACCACACCAGGACCAGGAATCTAAGAAGAACTCCGCTCCTGGCGATAGCCAAGTAGAGGTGTGAATCTACACTCCCTGGATCCTCTGAGAAGCATTTGTTGCTACGAGTAGATTTTTGTGCAAAGGCTTCTTGGATGAAACTTGGATGCTACAAAAATGCCTCCAGTCCTGGAGGTTGCTTCAAGCATAAAAGAATGATACATAATATGATATAATATGATACCAATATACTACAATATACCAACTCTACTTCGGCCTGCAGTAGATGGCACGAACTCAAGATTATTTACAAGTATCTGAACCCGCTGGTCACCTGCTCGAGGATCAGGTGTGTGCCATTTGCCAAAATTTCTTCGACTTCGGCGGCCGTTTGCGCACGCCTTCGACAGCGAGAACCACAGGCAGCTCACCAGCATGGTCGCTGTGATTGTGACTGATGAAGATGGTGCAAGGGATCTCTCCTGTGATGGTGAAATAACATCGAGCACCATCCAACCATTGTAGAAGAAAAAAAGACACTGGGGCCTTAGTCCTTTTCTTTTTTCGAGCCCTTGCCAATTCCTGCGAAGGGATTTCTATGTCCAAATGTAAAAGAAGACTGACTAGAAAGGGCCGCAAACATTGACAAACACTTGAGGATCCAGTTGCCTTTCTCTCTGTGATGTTCCTGGTTTCAATGGTTTTTGGTGTCAGAGCAGAACGGCATTGAGCCTTGGACCTTGTTCTGGCGATGTTCACCAAACAAACCAATCGAAGCAAAGGCCTACGCCGCGCGATCTTCCTACATAACAGATCACAAGGGCCAAGCCTCAGCCTGAGGACCCAAGTAAGAAGACAACTAGAAGACAAACCCCCAAAAAAAACACCTACCATTCTGTCCAAGAGAAACAAGAGGTCAAATGTATTTGGCATGCACTTCCTCCCCGACTCAGAAGCACAGCCAGAACCCTTTTGAAGCTGCACAGCCAAAAGTGCTTCGGACATCACAAGCTCACCGCACCTAGGTGCTGCATGGCTGACCTGCAAACCCCAATGCCCAGGTCGGCCAAAAAGAAGGCTTTCCTGCGGGCAGTCGTCGACCGGCTGGCTCACCCAGGTCGACCAAAGGCTCGATCGACTGAGTCGTCGACTGAGTCCCAAATTGGACGACTTGGAAGAGCAAACACGACTGACCCCCCCTTGGCTCCGAAAGAATCTGGATCTTCCAAGGTCAAACAGGATGTGTTGTGGATAACAACGCTCCAAACAATGGCCACCACTACTCACCCCCGTCATATCCCCTCGTGTTAAAAAAGAACATCACATGAGCTATGCTTCAACATGACCCTATTATTCAATCCTGGTACTGTACTATACAGCAATAAGTCGCGAACCATCATGAACCCATCCTTCTCCGTATCAACGCGCGTCCGTCCAACAATCCAGAAGTGTGCAGCCTTGTGCCATCCCATTTCCCGCATGCATGGGCTCTGGGTCATGGTGCCGGCGGACCCTGGTTGACCACTGGTATTTCCCACCGAACATGGAACAGAATAAACTACCAGAGAGGTTAACCAAGGTCAACCTACCAATTCATAGGCTTCCGGGTGTGCTTCCGCCACATCGTGTGCTTCAATTCGCCGGGTCCGTGCGGGGCGTCGGAATAGGGACCGTCGGTCCCGTTCATGGTGAGTGCCCAACTGCTGCTGGCTTCATCATCATAGATCGCTGTCTTCCCTGCTCCGCAGCCCAGGCAGCGCAGAGTCACGGGGTTCTCTGCGTCCATGGCGAGATGAAGAGAGCATGGGGCGAGATGGGAGATACCGCTTTGATCGAGTGGTTCATAGGCTCCTTGGGGCAGGTGATGAGATGAGGTGATATTTTGTTTCAGTCGATGGTGCAATCCGGAAGATGGGTTTTGGTGATTCGTGGACCGTGATTCATGTGGTTGGTAGACTTCTGATCTGAGGATGAAGATCACAAGGCAAGGAAAGATTCAAGATATCGGATATCGAACTATATCGATTTGCACCTCTTTGGCAGGTTCGGGTTCCCCCTCCATGAGGGGGGGATGACCCTTGAAATATTCTTTGCTCTAACAGTCAGTTCGTCTGGGATCGGATTGTGGGATCAATCCTTGATGTTTGATGGTGATTTCACCGGTGTTCAAAACCACAGGCTCCGCAGTGGTGGAACTCATTGAGCTGACTCACATGCACAGAGGAGCATCGTGTTTCAAACATAATGTAGACTCTTGATTTATAAACCCCCCCATATATGAAGAGGATTTCCCAACAGCAGCATGACTGTTGGGTTTCAACAATCAAGAGTCTACATTAAATCTCTTGAGCATCTCAGATTTCTTGAGACATCTCATCTTTTGTCCATCCCCTGTTTTTTGGGCCATCCACTGGCAGGAGAATCGGCAGAATCGGCTTCTGTCTGTAAAAACATACGCTGCCCGTGGTGCTGAGGATGCGAGGAATGCGCTGTCACGGATACGAGGACGGATGGTCCCGAGATGGTTCCAAGCTACCAGGTTCCTTTTTTCTGCATGCTTGCTGCTTGCTTCCAGCACCCAGGGTGCAGATGTCCAGACCACAGATGGGCCCAGGCTGCCCAGGTTGCAGATGGGCATCATCTGATCCACGACGGTGGCTTCTGATGGCTTCTGATCTGTTGGTGTTGGACTTTCCCCACTCCTCATGATTCCTCCTCAGGCCCTTCACCCTCCTGTGGAGGTGAATGGCTCAAGTCGCAGCACTGATAGCAAGAACCGCAAACGGAACACCAACAGCCACCTTTGCAACAATCACTACAGAAGTATGCACAGTCATTCTCTTCCCCACAGTATGTGCAACAACGCAAGGTCTCCTTAGCTGCTTCAGTATCACAGCCGGCACAACAAAACTTCCTCTTGCGCTTCTTTTTGGTCTTCGGCTTTCGCAAAGCAGCCTCCCGAGCAGCTTGAAGAGAGGGTGGCAGAGTCTTAAGGAGGTAATCTGGAAAGGAAATGAAGCTTCCGGTGACCAAATAGGCAGAGTGTGAAGGACCTCCAATGCCAGTCTTCATAGATTTCCAGGCATTCTTCCATTGATCTCGAGGTAGCGACTTTAGACAATCCTCCAACCATTGCTTTAAAGATCGCAAATAGTCACCAAGGGATTTGGAAACAATGATCTCTTTCAAATCGTTGAGCGGCACCATGCTCACAGCACCACCCGGTATCAAATCCACCGTATACTGCGGCCCAACGAAGAGATGTCCACAACTCAAGCGCTGCTCCCAGTTCTCGGGCGGATCCGTTTCCACCGAGTAGTCCGCTCCAGTGAACTGAAGACTCAAATAGGTCAAGCCAGAGCTTTCAGCACTGGGTGTCCTTGGAAGACTCCGATCCTCTCCGTTGTCTTGGGCATCAAGAAGACATGATTGGTTTGATCAATTGATCATAGCATGACTTGCAAAACGAAACTTTGGAGATTGGATCCGGTTTGTCAGGGTGTGGGTGTGTGTTCGTTTGTGTCCGTTTGCTGACAGAATGTGCAGGAGAAGAACACATAGTGTACCTAAATGTTGGGGAAGCCAATGAACGCTTGGAAGAATATACTGTATCCCCTCTGTCCTCTTAAAGGACTTCATGGGTCATGGACTTCAAAGTTGAATTCAGAGCTTCTTCGTTCAAAGAAAGCTCAGTCCGAGCATCTGGGCGTGCAGATTGAAGCTTAGCTCGCCATACATCCCTAGCAAGGAGACCACTCTCCAAGCAAAGCGATGATCCTGCGCTTTTCGCACAAAGGTAAGCAACGAATGGCTCTGGGTCAAAACCAGAACACTTTGGTTGACCTACCTGGGAGGTCAAGCTACATGCTGGTGGGGCTCCAGGTGTTTGACCAATAAACATTAAAGTTACAGTAAATTGAACCTTAGTGTCATTGTATGGGTTCATGACCTCATGCTTGGATTCATGACCTCCCCGTCCTCCTCACGGTCCCCGGTCCTCTCGTCAGTCCCGTCCCCGTCCTCTTCCAGGAGCCACTCGGGCACCGAAGCTCGAAGCCTTCCGAAGGACCGGTTTCGACCGGTTTCGATGAGACCCGTTTTCGTTCAACACCTTAATTATATTAGCTCACCCAACACAGACGGAGACTAATCAGACAACCCCGAAAAGAAAGCTTGGGACGTTGATCTGGCAAAACGATGTTTTCCACCCGCAAGCCGCATCGCAAGAACCCCCACGTCGCAAGGCGCGGAAGAGAACCCTCAATCTCGTCGACGTCGTTGAGCCTTTGAAAGTCATCTTCAGGAGTCACCCATCCAGGATTCGAAAAGCTTTGTGCCTCGCAAACTTCTTGCAGCCAGGACCAAAGCTCTTCCTCTTCCTCCATGGGGACGACGTCTTGCGTCTTGCAAGTTCTCCAAACGAAGGCGCCGCGGCGTGGGCAGAAGATGGCGGAAGTGAATGAAAGAAAAAGATGGTGAGTTGACTCGGTTTGTTGGACTCAGCTGAACTGCTTTGGGCAAGTGGAAATTCCTGCGGGACAAAGACAGCTATTGAGTCTTCTGTGTAGCGGAACCGGAACGGCAGTCACCAAGCATAGCAAAGAGCCTACTCCTTGCCTTGCCCTCCCTGAAAACTTAAATTCCTGGGCCCTACTTGCACCATGCAATCATATTAATTATAGTTATTATATAGACTCCTAGACCCTAAATGACCTCTATTTCGGATCACCAACCCCACCATACCCCCTTTTCCGGATCCTGGACATGTCCACACAGGAGCCTGGCCTTTTCTCCTGCACCCGCACGGCCCCCCCGGCGGTATCCACGGCGCTCTGAGCTGTCGTGCGATCTCGCCTTAACGACGCCGGTCGCGTTCCGCCCCGACGTGACCGGCGGGGGAATCCCCAAGAGATGTTGATGTTTTTTTTGTGGGATCCCCATCATCCCCATCTAAAAGACATTGAAGGTGTTGCGCCATCTACTCAATCTCCTCTGAATCCACTGTAACTCCGATCTGTTTTCTGATGGAGCTGACTTTATCGAACGACCCTGACACTCACTTGGAGTCGTTTTGGGTATGAACTTTGAGGCTTCTCCATGAAAAGTTCCATCCGTCCCAAAACACCGTGATGGACACAGTGATCCATCCGGCGCATCTGGTGGCATTTGAGATCTCAGATGCCAAGAGCCTTTGGAGCCTTTGGAGCCTTCGGTGATCGAGCCTTCGCTTCTCCGTGCCTTCGCCACCACGGCTCCGGATCTTCCCTTTCCGTGGCACCGCCCTGGGGTGCCCCGCACCACCTCGGCCTGCAACTCCGCCAGACTGGTGGCCAATTGCTTGTAATCGGTGACGGTGCCTCACTCATCGCCCCGTTTCGACGCACCGTTTCGTCTGGTTCAGAACCCAAAAGCTAGCAGTCTTTCGAGTCCTTTTTCTCCCAAGACATGGGGGGGAAAAAGGAACCACGACTTTAAGGACGTGACGAATGACCATAGCATTCTTCAAATACCCAGAGACCAAAGTATTTGCATCCTACCTTTCATGGCCTCCCTGGCTTCGACGATCGCGAAGTCACGTGGATTTGCACTTCAAGTAAACTCTCCCTGAAAGTCCAGTCATGACTCATGTTGTCTCTATCACTATTGGATTAAATTATGATTCGCAGGTGGGTGAAATGAGTCAAGTTCTTGGCTTCGCTTGGAGGTCTTTAAAGCATCGGACACCAGCCTGAAACCCGCATGCAGCTGGAGGCTGGATGGGTTTGGGCGCAAGGAGCAAGGAGAAACACATTCATATGCCTGCTAAGCCAATTAAACCTGCATGTGTTTCTTGCAATTGAATTGACAGTACTGTACGACGTACTGCTGTTGTGTTTTTTTCCTTCTTTCCGGTACACGGACCGGAGGCACGGATTTGAATGGATTTGAACTGCCGGCTTTGGGTATGTATTGGAAACGTGGACATTTGCAGGGCATCGCTGAATTCATACAAAGTTGGGTGGAGATGTCCAAATTCTTAAGCGTGCACCAAAAACACCCGTACATGGGGTGAAGAACTTATATACATGTAATTACGCATCCGGTACACATTTGCAACGACATGTGGAGCTTTTCACGGATTGGACGCACAAAAAACCATTCCCAGACACTCCATGCATGGTATATTTACGTAATACATTGACCCCTGAAACCACCCCAATGTAGGCATAATATACCACCACTTTGTAGAAGTATGTACTACAGTGTTACACTTTTTGCACCATCCACTTGCGGTGCGCACCACGTTCTTCAGCTGGCAAATGACTCACCGAGCCCAGCGAAGTTGTTGCGGTCTCGGACGGAACATCATGGAACTGGCTGAAACCGCACCAACTCACCGGGAACAGTCGAGTCGAAACTCTCTGCCTTTTGTGCTCAGCTACTGCAGCAGCCAGCCAGCTGCTTGGTCTGCTGTCGAACTTTTGTTGGCAGCATGACGCCGATGTCTCCCACTTCTACCCGGAAGTGCTTGAAAACTTGTGATGAGTTCACCTCAAATTTCTCAGAAGCTGGTCTCCCACTTGTGCAACCACCTTGTAACGCCCCTGACTCTTCCACATCTTTCAGTGAAAGGTGCAAGAGGCTTCACCAAGATCAACCCGACAAGGCCGCACCCCTGCTACCCTCGTGGTGCCTGTTTCCCCCGGCATCGAACCCTGATCCTTCGCCATGGCACAGCGGAGGGCCACAGCCGCGTCCAAGCCCAGCAAACGCTCCTCTGGCTCGCAGCAACTCCACTATAGCTGGTTGTTTTAAAAACCTCCCTTAAGATCTCTGCGAAAATACAGGGTGCAGGTGCAGTTCTGTATTTCTTGTTGGTCGATAGTACGTATGCTTCAATGGTTCCATCCTCTTTATGGGTGGTGCTCCACTCTGGTTCCTGACCTCTGAGAACCTCATGCACCCCATCGATGCCTCCCTCAAAAATCCGAAAAGCATGGAAAGCCTGGCCAGTCGCAGTGTGAATTGAATGGTATCGGGTGCTCCTGCATGTTCGGTCCATGTCACGATCGCCGAGATGGCAGGTTTTGTTCACCCGTTTTGTGCGGGGTGCAAGACCATGTTCGAATTCGGTGGGTATGGTTGAACATGAACGGTCTTAGCAGCCCCCTGCGCACTAAGATGGAAAAGAGACGGGAAGGGGCCCTATGAGACCCCACTGTTCGCCATGTCTCTTGTAATTCTTGCAAGTGTAGATCCAAAAGACAGCACTCCCTTCCACTGACTCCAAAGCTATTTCTCTGGGACATTTTAAAAGTGAACCGAACATTTCGCCTGTTGGATTTGAGTCTCCTGAGTGATTGGGTGTCCCCAATCCCCCAGCGCAGGTTTTGCAGGTTCTCCATGGTTCTCCACTGTTCCTGGTTAGGTCCACCGAAACAAATCCGTCTCATTGGAACCCAACCACGAACCGCCCTCCGTGGTCGACTGCATGGTCGAATTGGCCGGACCCGGTCTGGAGATGATGCTTGGTGAACATTGGAGACAACTAATAGGGGAAAAGTCTCGACAAAATGATCCCTGAACATCCCAAGTCTCATCAAACTTCCCAACCTCAACATCCAAACGTCTCCTCAAAATTCAGCCTCATCCGAACGGATGTCAAACCCCAAGGCTGCTTTCTCATGCCAGGCTGCTTTCTCATGTGTCTCCCAACACATCCCAACCCGTTCCTTCTTCAAAATACATATGGGAAAACTGCCAACTTCGGCTTCCTTCGCTCCTCATGTGCCAAGAGAGCCGAGCCGTGTTGCTCGGTCGTTCCGTCCAAGGCATTGAGACGTTCCTGCGTCGGCGTCGGCTCGGCTCGACTCTTGAGTCATGAACCACCATCCCTACCCATTCTGGGGGGGGGGACCTGAAAAACCCTCAAATCCATGGTTAAGTGGGGATGAACCACCCAAATATGAAGATTATTAAGCTAGGCATACTGCTGGGCATTTAATATAATACCTTGCTGCAGTCGTAGAAAAGCTGCGGTGGACTTCAGCGACCTGTTCTAAAGTTAAAGTTGATGTTCCAATTCAAACTGGGGGGGTGATTCATCAAGAGATCTACAGTACATTGCTTCCCAAGGTAAGAACTCTTCCTGACGTCTTAGGATTCCGCACTTTTTACCCGCAATTTCGAAGCGAGTGTGAAGCGAGCGAAAGACCGTTTTGTTTCCCTGTGGCTTTTGGGAGGTTCGGTGTGTTTTAGGTGACTCAAGATGACCCATCTGAGGGATGATTTGATCTCAAGCGGCAAGCGGATGGGTTCATCCTGGGTCTGATGTTGTCTTTTGTTCCTAAACAAACCAAAGGCGGGCCAAGCAGCCTTTCAGAGGGAAATGACTGATCAATACTGATCATGAGTGGGAGGATACATGTGGTCCCAGAGTTGGTGCGCCAAAGGAGATGAGTGAATCAGAGTTGGTGGGGTGATCAAAGTCCATCCATCAACCCATCGTGAATTCCAACTTGAAAGACACAAACTTCAACAAAGCCCTACACAAGACCTAACTGTAAAGAACAGCTGGTATTATTTTTACAAACGACAAACATCCCCTTTTGCGATACCTTCCTTCCAATCACCACCCAATGCCTCCCCAAATGGATGGTGCTGCTTTCTCGCTTTCCAAAACCCCCTCCGTCCTTCACCACCCGCAGCACCCCCCCGCCGTGCTTCGGCACCACCCGCCGTGCCGAACGGCACCCGACCCGATCCGCACGGCCTTCGAGGCCATGACATCTTTCCCCAACGAAGCGATCCACCTGAGCCAAGGCGGTCGCGAGGTGGTCGGGCGCCGCTTCCACGACCGGTCTGATACGGTCGACCGGGACGTCGCGTCGATTTGGAGGGGAAGGGGCAGGGTGTCCAAAGAAGTCCCGTGGACAACAGTTGCCCAAGCTTGTTGGGCGGAATTCCCCTTTAAAGTATGTTTTAGGTCTCCTTAATATCAGTGGAGCCTAAAAGCGTGAAGAACAGCAAGTTCGGCACCCCTTTTCGCCCAAGGGACGTCTTGGAGAGATTCTGAAAGGCCTCCAGCTTGCTTTCCAAACTCACCTTGGGCCAAGGGCCCCCCGCAAAGAAGTGCAGCCGTAGGTTCCAGAATGTTCCAGAAACTAAATTTATATAGTTAATAAATTACAGTAATTTCAAGACTCAGGGCTACTGTGCATGCTGCTCTCCAAGTGCATGGTATGTGAGACTGAAAAAGAAGCACATTTCAAATGCTACAAACAAATCAAGCCTCACAGCATGACCCCTTCGTAAGCTGTCTTGCATGAAGTTGCTCCGTACTGTACCAACTACTTGGCCTTATAGAGTGCATCCTGAGATATCATGAGCTTGTCATGGTAGCTTTGCTGATTCGAACCCAACAGACTCGTCCCACACATAAAAAGCGCGTGACCCTGGGTCCGCGTGGGACCGCATGGGGCGGTTCCCAAAAAGGGTGATCTCATCTCGTTCGTCAAGGCAGACCGGGACTGCGGATGCCCAGTGCACGGACTGCGGCGCACCCACGGACTACTCCGGCGCACCCTCATCTGGGACTCATCCGCCAGACTGCGATTCACATGGCGCCGAAGACTTTCGTTGTCTTCCTGGCCAGCTGCGCGAGCCCAGCTGCGGGTCCGAAGGTCTCCGAAGAGGACGAAGATCTGAATCGTGAAACTCAACTACAAGCCATCTTGGATAAGAAGCTACTAGTAGCAAGGGCATTGCTACTAGTAACAAGAAGCTACTAGTAGCAGGATGTCGGATGATGGCTAAAGCGCCAACCTGAAACCATCGACAGTGTTTCTTGAAATGGCGGGTGCCCAATCCCTTCTTATAGGTGAACATTCTGAAGCATCAGCCATCTCTGGACTACACCACTGTACCCAACCCTTAAAAAAGTCCTGTAACCGCGCGATGAAACTCCAGGCTTGGCCTTGCGAGAGTTCTGCTCACGTTCCAGGTCGCCACGGAGTTGAGAAAGCTCATCCTTGAAGCCATTCAAACCTCACCAACTCGAGCCACCAATGGTGGCTTCCTGAATTCTGGGGAATTCTGAGCCCCTTTGCTATCTGGTTGATGAGGTGGCACGTGACACGAATTTCCTATCAGTGAACATGTGCCGCATCATGTGCCGTGTCGCAGTGTTCTGGGGCTTTCCATAGCAGCCTTCACGTGGTGGCACTCAGTGCCACCACTCAGTTCTCTCTACAGAACCCTATATACTATCCATGACTATCACACCAGTCATTATTCTCTGGCTGTCACGTCGCTGAGCTCCCCGGACAGGATTGCAGCCCGGTGATCTCATGCCTTGGTAGCGTGAAAGCTGAGGACTCCAGGTGTCTTGGGAGCTTTCTCCACGACCGATGACCTGTCAAGCAGGTGTTTGTGACCCATGTAGACGTGTTTGTGACCCATGTAGACATGTCCGCTTGGAAGCGCTGACAGCTTCGTGGAACAGAAACTATATATACTGCAGGAACCTGCAGAAGGTCCAAATTCTGAAAGCATCTGAAAACAAACCAAAGGTTGGCTCTTGCCCAACAACCATTGTTTTACGAAGGAGTTTAGACTACAAAACCACGTCAGCCATTTATCTAATATTCTTGCACGCCCAGTAAGTCCAAAGGACAGGTGCAAAACAAGCACGTTCAAGCAAAGGCCACACTTCACCCTATATCATGATATAGTACATGATATTACATCAGATCATTATATGGGGTTTATCACTAGTTCTTACAGGTTTGTCGAACTAGTTCTTGCAGGTTTGTCACTGCCTTTCACGGCCTTTTCACGGCCTTTTCACAGGTCGTTCACGGCCGTTTCAAGCTTCCAGTTCCCCCAATTTTGTCAAAGCACCAGTTCAACTGGTGCGTTACTGGTGCGCACCAGTTCCACTGTCAAACATGGCCGAGTCCCAAGGTTTGGCGAAACCAGCACGAGAGGGCCGGTTCAACTGGCACGAAGACCTACTGGGAAGGACCACCCCAGTGCTCAGTGGTCACACATCTCCTGGAGGTCCAACTCGCCTATCGCTCTTGGCACAACCATCAGCTTAAACAAACATGGACCTAATCAACGCACGAGCGGAGCCTCTCATGGTCTCCAAACGGGGTGTACCAAAAAACAGCGCTCCTGAAAATACGAAAGGCAACAAAAAAAAAATGATTGTTTTCCATAGTCTTTGCCAAAAAACTCGATGAACAACGACCTCACAGAATCAACAACGGTCACCTTCAGGTGAGTGTTGCTTGACCATGCCCAGAAATGTCCTATCACATTCACTAAAACCAATCTAATTGAAATATTGGAGATCACACAACACAAACACAACACCTGCGTTGTTTGTGTTGTGCTCCTGCTTTGAAAACAGCACCTGCTTCCACATCTGCCGAGTCACAGGGTCTCCCGCACAAAGGCGAAACCGCTGGAGGCCTCCTGCGGCGCGCGCTTTGCCCGCGCAAACGGGCGCGGGCCCAAGGGCCCCGGTCCGGGTGGCCTCTGGTGCAACGGTCCGGTATCCAATTCCGGAGAGTCAGAGTTAGTGTACGTTCACCTATAGAAGTCCATGTCGACTAGACTACTTGACAGTGTTTAAGAAGTGACTCTACTTGGGTCACCTAAAGACCATTTTAAAGACAGTCTGACTGGTCCTTAGTAGGGAATAAGGGAATGAGCCCCCCAATAGAGATTCTATTGGATCCATTCCCTCATTCCCTGCTAAGCACCAGTCAGCAGTCTTGAGTCTTGACTTTTAGGGAGTCCAAGTCCTATATAGGAGATATTGTCCATGTCGACCTTTACGACGGTGTTTGCATCGGTCATTCGACTGCAACGATAGCAATACAACGAGCAGTGAATGAGCCGTTCTTCTTCGTCCACACGGGGTCCCGCAAAACTGGGGTCCCGCACGTTGTCCACCATTGTGAAAGTTTTCGGTTTCTGTCTAGGCAGCATCGTATGTTGATCATTCACTGCCCTGGTCAACAACCTTTGACCAAACCACGATTTGCCGCAAAAATAAATTGAATACAAAGCAACAGCGACTTCAATTCATATTGACAAAACAAAAACAAGCATTGAATGAAGAAGAACAAACTCCAACTCCAACCCTATAGAACAAGGAAAACATCCCAGAAAACCACAAAAGTCTTCCGAAGAACCAAAAAGTCCCGGAAAGCAAATGATAGGCCATTTGAGCGAGTCTTGTTGGCCTCTCTCTTGGCGCTCTCCTGATGGTCTTGTGACTCCGCTACAGGGACCACTGGGAGACCTCAGTCATTCAATCAAGGGGCGTCCCCTCAATCACTGTGCCATAGCCAAACGGCGACTCCATTTAGAGTGAACCAAATTATGTATATATTATTATATAGCATATATTATAGCGTTAAAAGAACTGGTGTTGCCCATTTGCCAACCTGTTTTTGAGCCACGGCCATGGCAAAGTCTCATATGATCCTTTGAATCCTTTCACCTTGAGAACTTGGAACTCTCGCCGTCTTCGACCTTCGATCAGAAGCTGAAACATTCTTCTGCGCCTGTCAAGTTAGTGGGGCGCCAACAACCCCCGAAAACAACGAGGACGTCCCTCGGTCCTTTTGACGAAGTCTCTCTCCGCTCGTCCGCCCTGCCCAGCCATCCCAGTCCGAGGTCACCACTTTGATCCATCGGTCGCCGGTTGAGCTGGGACCCGCGGCGCCTTGAGCCTTTTTGGGACGTGCTGCGGCGCAGGTCGGTCAGGTCCGAGGTACTAGCACGAAAAGATCAGGTTCATATATATCTAGTCAGGACTTCTCAGTTGTAGGACAGCTCTTTCAGAAAGGCAGGCACATTTTGGAAAGACCGTCTGCAACAGTGGTTTGATCAAGAACAGCATGGCATGACAGCTGCTTCGCAGCTGACATGTTCGGAAGAGATGCTCTCTTGACCAAAAACCTGCGCATTCGCCCCAGCTTTGGAAGCCACTCTGGATCTATATAGGCACAGGATTGTCACAGGATCTTTGCCAGGCTACTCTCTTGATTACTAACCTAGTGGAAGCCATAATCATACACTTCCTGAAATAGTGGAAGTGGATGGCATGGCCCCTTGGATAACCATATTCCTCCACAAACACCTGATTTTCCACTTCCCTGTGACGTCTTGGAGACGGAAAACGTGACGAAAGCACGTCGCATCGGTCGCACTCAGAAGGTCTCAATTCTGCTGCACCGACATGGTGTGTTCAAGTGTTTTTCATGTTCGCTTGTTGCTCGCGGCTTGGGAGGTTCTGTTCACCTCCCAACACCCACCGCTACTTCCATGTGAAGGTCAGCCAGTCGTGCTGCAAAGTGCTGCTACTTGAGGCTGGTGTAGCAAAGCTATCGGCTTTTGTTGGTCTTTTGCTGCTACTGCTTACTGCTGGCTTCGCCTGGCTGTTGCCAAGGCCAGCTCGGCCAGCTGACGCTGCAGCTTCGTGTCATGGAGCCAAGGTTGGAAGGTCAGCTCCAGTTGGAAGATGCAGAGCTCATGTTGGAAGATGTGATGAAATCCGTCCATTCATCCACATCGATCCACATCGTTCAGCTCCCTTGGACCGGCCAGTGTCTACAGTTGATCGCATCTCAGGGATTCAGGGGCGAAGCAAATGGCCAATCTGGTTCACCAAGTTTTACTCCAAGTCATGGGGCTGCACCACCCCCACGGCTGCATCTTCTTACGCTCAAGCGTCTGACCAAGTTTTACAGTGGTATCGGTCGTCTCCGCAGTGAAGAACAAATCGTTTCTGGTGCTCCATCTCTTCAGTTGACAAGTGCTTGCTTCAGCAATCAGTTCCAAGGACATCTTCTGCATCGACTCATCCGTCCGTTTCTATTCGGACGCCTTCTCCGAATGACTTCGGTCGCTCAGTCGGTGAGTTCGGTGTCGTCCAGTGAACGTAGAAGTTGAGAAGCGAGTTCCCAACAATTGCTGGGCCTTCAAGCGAAGATACACCAGTCACACACGACTCGCTCAGATGAGTTTTTTGGGGGGAATCCTTGCAATTTGCTTCAATGTTTTTGTATTCAACCACTCAATCTAACAGTGAAAGCGAAGCAAAAGAAAAAGGCCCTCAGGGCACCCCAAAAAACAACTCAAGCACTTTCCTCAATCAGTTGATCTGCATACCATGATTGATTCCCTAAGGATCCAAGTACCTTCTCAGAACGTGATGTGTTCGACACTTGTAGGTTTGGAGGGACCGGTCCAGGTACCTTCTGCGAAGGCACGACTGGATCGCTAGGGATTGTAATCATGCCCCCGTCCAGACCGAGAAGTCGACGTGATTTCAGACTTTGTCCAGCCCTAGGTGCTCTAGCATGGAGAAGTGATTGCCAGTGGTCCAGGACATCGACCAGGTGGTTGAAATCCCAGACATCATCTTCTCCACATCCTCAAATCACTCCACTCCAGCTGCCAGCTGAGTCTTTCGTCTGCTTCAGGGGTCCGTTTCGGGAAGCGGGCCATGTCTATAGATCTAAAAACCTCAACGGCGCAAGTGAAAAAAACAAATTATATCAGCATAGCATAAACCCCAAACAGTTTGTGCCTTTGTGAAGCAAGCCACAGATACGAACTGTCAAACAGTCAGCGGCTCAAACCGTTCCAGCTCGCGGTGATCAACTCGGACCTTCTGGGTTTGTTTCAGCGCTTGGCTCAGTTGGCTCAAGGTCAGGACTGACAATTCAGAAAGCTCTCAACCCACCGTGAACTTATGTGAGGTGGGACAAGCAGGGAGACAAGAAGGGAGACAAGTGAAACAGGAGGGGAGACAAGCAGGGAGACAAGTGGCAGAAAGATCAGCAGGGAGACAAGTATAATCATCCAGCCGAGAGTATCCAAGCAGGGAGACCAGCAATCACACAAGTGGAAACAAGTGCATCCGGCCAAGGCCAGGAGTATCTGACCAGGCGACAAACAACTCCGGCCAAGTGTATCCAGAGTAGTCTGAGGCAAGTGGAGACAAGTGTGGAACATCCGGCCAAGCGTATCCAGAGCAGGCCGAGACAGGTGGAGACAAGAGTAACAAGCAGAGAGATTCACAAGTGTAAAACCGTCCGGCCGAGAGTATCGAAGCAGGGAGACAAGCAACGCAAGTGTAAAAACATCCGCCAAGTGTATTTAGAGTAGGCTGAGACGTGGAGACAAGTGTAACAAGAAGGGAGACAAGCAGGGAGACAAGTGGCTGACAAGTGCAATATCATCCGGCCAAGAATATCTAGAATCGTGCGACCAGAGCACCCAAAGTATACTGGGAGAGAAGGGAAACAAGTAGGAGACAAGTGTAAAATCGCGCGGCCCAAAGCATCCAGGGTGCACCGGAGACAAGGGAGACAAGTGGAAAGCAACTGTAAAATCATGCGGAGTGTATTGGAGACAAGGAAGACAAGGGAGACAAGTGCAAAATCATGCGGCCAAAGCAACCGCAGTGTGGCAGAAACACAAGCCCGGAGACAAATGTAAAATCATGCGGCCCGGGCACGCAACCCTTTCAAAGGAGTAAGAACCCCTGACAGGTAAACCTGTTTGGAGAAAAACATGTTTTGGGTGGAAATTCACTTGACGACAAAACAGTCGGACCCTATAAGATTTCTTCAAGCACATCGAAAACCGTCAAATCACAACAACCTCAGAAAAGGAGGCCTCTTAAAAAAGGAGACCCTTTCAATTTGACAATTTAACGATATACTTAAAATATAGACCCTAAGACCCTAAGATCTCTATAAGGAAGGCTTTGGCCATTCTTCCCAGGCTCCAGGCAACGCTCCTGGCGCGACATCGATGGACAGTCCGACGCCAGCACCACATGGATGGATCTTGCGAGGGACGTGCCGTGCAGGACCGCAGGGAGCGTCAAATTGCGAGACCTCGAAGCGGAGAAAGGTTTGTTGTTGTGATTCTTTTATTGGTTGGGCTGGTTGGCTGGCTGGCTGGTTGGTTGGTTGGTTGGTTGGTTGGTGTGATGTCATTTTTATGTATGGGGAGACCCCCCGGCCTAAGGGGTGGACTGATCTATATATTTCCTTCTTCCAAGGGGGGCGTTGCCTGCAAGGTCTCTCCGTCAAGGATTTGGGGGGGTCCACCTCATGGAAATTAGGCACGGGGCTCAGAACGCTGATTTCTCGGCTGTTCCCTTTTTCCCCATCCCGCCCATCCCCATCTCCTCGGTGTTCCATCCGAACTGTTCGTGCAGAGAGAGAGAGAGAAAAAAAAAAGTCTGGGGCATGGAATTTGTTTGACTGCAGTTAGGGTCTAAGGACTTCAAAAAGTTTCTCGGCCGAGGAAGTTCCAGGTCGACCTTCGTGCAGACGGCAGAATCACCACATCCAACAAATGGTGTCACCCTCCGTTGGGAAACATCAAAAAAATCTCGGTATATGTGGTGAAACCTCACTAGTCATCGGAGGAACTCTTGGTAGTATGTCACTTTGTGTCCGATTGAAGACTGGATAGAGCACATCTGACCTCGGAATTGCGTTTGAAAAGGACCAAACCCATGGAACTGTGAGATCTAGAGTTACACCCCCCATTGTGAGATCTAGAGTTACCCCACCGAACATTAAAATGTTTCCAATGTTAATATCATGTGCCCTAAGAATCTGGGCCCTCAAACACAGGGTTTGGTTCGGGTCCGGACCCCTGCGTTTCGATGTCGAGTCCAACCCTTCCGTTGGTGGAGGGCCCACGAATCCTTCGTGGGGTAAATACAAGAAAACACAACAAAAAACCCAGGACATCACAGCACATGTCAATTAATTAAAACGGTCCCAATGCTCCAAGCCACCGGGACTCGGCCACTCGACCAAGGCGCTGGGCGTTTCGCGGGCCTAGGACCTGTGACAGGTGAATCCAAGCCTGCTTGTGTGGGGAACAGGGGCAACAGAAGCATGTAACTACCTTCGTGCTTTTGGATGGCTTGTGAGTTATGATTGATTTTTATGGGCCAATTTGGATGGTTTTTCCCCACCTGTTAGGTGAGGGTTGTTAGATTTTATGTCCATCTCCTCCCTCTTCTTCTCCTTCTTCTCCTTCTCCTCCTCCACCTCCTCTGCCGGACCTCAACCATGACCATCCACGCCCAGTGTTCCCTGCCGGACCTCAACTACGACCATCCACGCCCAGTGTTCCCTGCCGGACCTCAACCATCCACGTCCAGTGTTCCCTGCCAGACCTCAACCACGACCGTCCACGCGCAGTGTTGACCTCAACCACGACCATCCACGCCCAATGTTCCCTGCCGGACCTCAACCGCGAGCTCCAGACCCAAGTGTTCCCTGCCGGACCTCAACCACGACCATCCACGTCCAGCCTGCCGGCCCTCAACTGCGAGCTCCAGGCCCAAGTGTTCCCTGCCGGACCTCAACCAGAGCACACAACCACAATCACAAACACATAACCACAAACACAACAACCACAAACACAACAACAAGCACACAACCACAAACACACAACCACAAACACAACAACAAGCACACAACCACAAACACACAATCACAAACACAACCACAAACACAACAACAAGCACACAACCACGAACACACAACCACAAACACACAATCACAAAGGCACAACCACAACCACAACTACAAACACACAATCACAAAGACACAACCACAACCACAACTACACAATCACAACCACTACCAGTACCACAAACCCAATCACAAACACACAGCCACAAACACAACCACAAACACAATCACAAACACACAGCCACAAACACAACCGCAAACACATCCACAAACACACAATCACAAACACACAGCCACAAACACACAATCACAAACATAACCAAAACCACAACACGGCACACAACCACAACCACAAATGATTGAAATGTCATGGTGGGGATCACTCGAAGTAGAGTAATTTGATGGACAATCCTAGGCAAACAGGAGTTTCATCCTGCAAGTGGCGTCTGTGATGTCTGGAGGATCCTATCACATCAGAGTGTGACATGTGAGGTGATGGGATCCTCAGCGTCGTGACGCTTTGGTGATAAACCGTCATTGCAAAAGTCTGTGAGAAACCGTCGCAAATCAGCCAAGCCTTACTAGGAGCAAGAAGCTACTAGGGGCTCCTGGCCGCTTCTTTTTGGTGTTTGCTCACCCCGAAAGGAACAACAGGTGCTCATCGCCTTCCCCCCCCCAGTCAGCTATGATCAAACTCAACGTGAGGCCATCTCCAACTCAAGAATCAAGCCACAGAAGCCACTGTTTTGATGATAATTGCAACCCTCCATATGAAAAAGAATATGTTTAACACAGATGTTTGTTTCAAGGAGTGACATACAGCTTCTAGCTTCTTGTTCCTAGTAGCGATGGCCTCCAACTTACTTACAATGGCCTCCACCAACAAACGCATCCGAACATGTCCGAACGCTCCGTTCGTAGCGATGCCCTTTGTTACTATCAAGAGTCTACGTCATACGCACTTCACCAGCCTTTTCCAAAACATCCACATCTCCAGCCCGGACAGCTGGAAGCAATGCCTGGTCGGACGGGGGCGTCTTCACGGGACGCCGAGACGCTTGCATCGGGTGAATCGGACAAGTTGCTGATGATTCACCTCAAGTGGTCCATGTGTTTTGAGAACTGGACCTTTCAGGTCACCCCCAACGGTCCACTTCTTGTTCAGTTGCTTGAGGGCGTTCCACAACGTGCATCGATTTTTGTTTGGTCACCTTTCATCATGTCAGTTCGAAGCAGCTTGACCTTGCTGAGTCCACAATTGGAAACCAGAACTGGGCTTCTTCAAGCAATTCTCAAACCTTGTACATATTGTTGTTCCGAGTCACTGATGAAGAATGGACCGGGTCCTCTTCAAGGCCTCTTCATTTGAACCAGCCATAACTGCCAACTCCAAGCGGGTTCCTCTAGCAAATGACCGCTTTTTTCAGCCTCAACACCAATCAGACACATCTGACCTCTGACGCGCGGCAGCTCATCGACCGGTCCCCTTGTCACCTCTGAAGTCGACTGTTTCAGACGACCACGCCCTCACCTGCAGGTCTGGAGCACTTCCGGTCAAACGCAGCAAGGACTCCATCATCTCCATCGTCTGGGGGCGCCCGCCGAACACGAGCCGTAGAGCCGGACCGGACACCAGGAACGACTGGCCGATCGGGTCCGGAGGTTGCGGAGGGTCCTTGGGGATGAAAGCTGAAAGCATAGAGTCCTTGCGGTGTCTCGGTTTAAGGCCCAGAAAACCTGCAAACCTGCTCAGCCAAGAGTTTCAGAATCCATGCACCACTATATCAACGTCAAACATGCAAGCTGCAAGCCACCCCAATTGCAACCATCAGCCATAGAATGTGGGAAAACACCCTAAGAAGCACCTAAAAAAACCTTTGCTGTTCATATCCAGTATTGGTCGAGTCGTCTACGAGTTTGACAAGCAACCTTTTCATACCAGTTGAATGGTTTTGTCTGATTCTCAAAAAGGGAAGACTTCGATGGTTTCCAAGCTCATGATGAGCGTATTCACCCGTCACTCTATTTTGGGGGCTAGAAGCGGACATATATTTTTGTGCACGTTTGAGGTCTGCTTTCCTGCTGTATCTCAACCTCTCACCATCGGTGTTTCCATGTTTCCCAGCCTCGTGCCCCCCGCGGTTGGCTCGACCGCGCTTGCGCTGCTTGCGGTTGCGTGTGAGCAAAGTGCTGATGGGAGGGATCCAGAAGCCAAAGTGCCTGGAAACTTGAACAAAGGACGGAAAGCACAGAAAGCACTCTTTCATGACACAGGCAATCTCCCCACTCTTAGTGAGTTAACAAGGCCGGTGGCACTTACTCTTCTGAAAACCTTCTAAGACCAGGATTTGATGCCTACGTATCTCTGCAGAGTTTGCCGCATGTTTCATTTGGAGCTCTTCCACATGGGGTCCGGCCTTCTTCCTCCTATACCTACAGAATAAAGGATGCGCCAACTAAATGGCCTATTCGGTTGTGCTGCCAACGGTTTTCTTTTTTTGGTGTAGGTCTAAAGAGGTCAGTGAAGAGTAGCACACCGCTGGGTGACGGTTTAACTCTTGCTTTCACCACCTACTACTTATTCTATTTGGTGCTTAACCATGTGCAAAGAGGGATCGCTCTGGGCCCCTGGTGATCCAGAATCAACGCCAACCTCTCCGTGAAAGTTCATAGAGCCAGGAGGGTACAAAATATGTTGGTGGCACCAAAAGTAGAAATCATGGCAGGAAGTCAATTGATCACCAATTGGTTTTTGGATGTTTTTTTGGGGTGTGTTTGAATTTGAGCCAAACGCACGCTCTGCCAACTACAACTGCTTCTCATGAGTGGTTCAGTTGGGGATCTTCAGGAAATAATGTGGATTCTCTCCTTGCTTTGAGAGGCCCGCCACTGCGCCGACCCCAATCATTCTGCACCGCTGGGAGAGTTTTCTGCAGGTCTGTTCTCGGTCCGCCTCCCCCAGAATCCGAGGTTTTTCGGGCCTCCACAGGCTCCAGCTCTGCCATCTCACACGCCAAAGCGCAGCCCCAGGAGTGGCCCAGCAAGATCCGACTGGCGAAGACACCGGTGGTCGACTCCCGGTCGCCGACCCCCGGTCGGCGTCAGTGAACGTCGGTCTGAATGTGAAGATCGGATCTGGAGACCAATCCATGCGCCATGACATGAAGTCCATTTATAAACCAATGAATCTTTGCAAAGTTGGGTTGAAAGTCGCCAAACGTCTCACAAAGCTCCAATGCTGTGTTCGTTCACCACATCTTGTGTGCCCGGGAAGCCAAAATGGGAGACTACTTTCCAAAGACATCTCCCCCGCTCCGCTCCGTAGAGAGAAAAGACATCAACACACCGACGAAGGCTGAGGTCCCTCCTGCCAGATCGCTCACCGGCGCAGTTCCAAAGCTCCTTGGCCAGGGTCTTGAGACTTCCAGCTTCCACACTCAGAAGGCCATCCACCACACGAGTCCGGCAGACCTCGACCGCGCCAAGGAAAGGTGGTGGGGAACAAGGCGAGACGGTGATCTCGGGTGGGGTGGGGTGTTGTGGGGTGGGGGTCATGCTTTCTCGTGGTGCAGGTTCAAGACACCTGACTCTGTCCTGAAGGTGGTTGGATTCCATATCCATGTTGAAACCCTTGATGCGACATTCTCCTCCCACAGCAATCCACTTTTTTTCACGGCCATAGCCACTTTCGGCGATACCTTTAGTGGCCGTTGGCCCTACACCTACTGTGTAATGATCTGCGTGCACAGGGAAATTTGAGAATATAACCGGGGGGAAGTGACATGTGTCACTGGGTCATGCTTGGTGAGAAACGAAGAATAGAAGAAACGTACCTAAACTGTACAACCTTTACAACTGCGTGCCTACTGTTGAAATTAAGGGGTGCTAAATCAGGTTCCCCTCCAATTGCAACTGTCTGCCTTCAGCTGCCAACATGACTTGCCTAGTTCAAGCAGGTGCTTGAGGGTCACTACCTGCAACTTCAAGCTGAGCCCTGAAAACATGGTCCTCGTAACATGGTCCTTTACCTAGGTGCTTGCTCCTGGTAGCGATGCCAGGAGCTACTAGTCGCCTCCTTGCTCCTAGGAATCCAAGCTGAAGACTTCACACCTGCCCGTGTCCCAGCTGCATGGTTCAGGGCCAAAGCCAATGGCCGATAGCCTTCCAAACCGACGCCACCATCGCCCGGGCAAAGGAGGAGCTCCCAAGGTTGCTCGCCTAAGCTGACTGAAGCAGTGCAAAGGAACCTCTATGGAATGTACGATACCAGGCCATATTCAGGGTGCTTTGTCCATGAGAAGTGATTCACCGGAAGTTCTCCTAGCTGCCACTGCTACGGGGAGATATCTTGCGGAATGCCCAATCTGGCAAGAGATGGGCTTGTTGTCTCCAAATAAGGGGATCCCCAACCAATGGCCAATGTACCAATGAACGTTAATGTTCATCTCCTTGGCGCGCCAGCGAACGCTGGGGCATGTTCACTGCGTTCTCACCAGAGGCATCCAGAGGTGCAGGCTTCTCTCCACCCCTATTCTTTAAACGACCTCCAACGACGACCTCCACTGCCGAATGGCCCAACGACGACCTCCCTCTTTCGACGGGGCACCATGGAGATCCGATCCCAACAGCCGGAACTCCAGGGCAGTCCTTCCCAACAAGAGCTCCAAGCCCTCTTCGATCGGATCCAGACCGTCACCTGCATGTTTTCGGATCCGGACGGAAAAAGGTGGACAACCACGGTTGGTTGGAGGTGTGAAGTTGGAATCAAACCATGACAGGGGAGGGGGGTTTTCAAGTGTTTTCCAGAATCGTCAACCTGAATGGGGTCTCCCTGTCTGGCTGTCGATGGCTGGCGTCGATCCGTTCCTCCGGAGAGCAGGTCTTCACGGCATCGCTGGTGACGAAAGTAACACCAAATGCGTGGAACGATGGGCGGTGTGGTGCTGGTGATGCAGCCTTTGCCCAGGTGTAGCAGCATATAAATGGTGTTTCAAATTTGCGCTGAGGGAAAGGACATGAAGACTTAACAAGCTCCAATGTTCTGCCATCGTTGGGACATCAATTCCAGGGTCCTGTTCCGTGCCAAGACTGCCACACATTGGCCTGGCTCGATGGCATCTTCCACTGTGCCATCGCCCAGCAGTCGTTGAAGCGAGATCTTGACGCCCTGCTGAGCACAGTTTCTGCTCACACCTGGGGGCCGAGGCCGAAATCACCCGGATCCCATCAAGGTCCAGGAGTTGGGAGGTTTGGCGCGCTTTTTTTAGGCGTCTTTTTGGCCGAAGAATAACACACCAACTGCTTTTTGAGGTGTTGTTGAATGTGTTTTTGGAGGGTTTTGGCCATATTTGGTCTACCTCTTTTCCCGGATTCCTGGAGTGTAACTGATTGGGATAGAAACCCGTTGGCTCGCCGTTGGCTCGCCGTTTCCGACAGAGCAACTTCCGAAGATGGCACCTCCCCTACCCAAAAGGTGGATTCGGTTGACCTCCCTTCTAGTAGTAACAAGAAGCTAGTAGGAACAAGTGCCACGCTACTAGTAACAAGTGCCTTACTAGTAGTAACAAGAAGCTACTAGGAACAAGTGCCTTACTAGAGGAATCGATTCATGATCGGTCAGACCACCGGTGCCCGGGTGTGTTTTGACCCATGTTGACCCATAGCCATTTCCAAGTCACGAAGCGCCAGCAATGAGTTGAGGCCCAAGGAAGACACCCGTGAGCTGGGTGAGGTGTCTCCCAGGCCCAGCTCTGCCAAGGTCTGCAGTGGGAGATGGTCTCAAAATGCATGACCCCCCATCATAAATCATCGTCACTATCATCGTCATAAGGCATCATCAAAAGGTCAATTGGATGATTTATGATGACTTGGGGCCCAAACAACTGTGGACAGTCTGAACAAGTCTGAACCCTGCACGTTGCTGTCAATCTCCTGCCGTAAGGTTGTTTGATCTATGCATCATGCATCTACTCCAGCTCTGACAGCCGGAACACCATGGAAGAAGAAACCGTTTGTGTCTAGACTCTAGACTGTCTAGCTATTTCATCAAGTCACCCATCCCCCCCTCTCAAAACCTCAATGGCCTTCATCAAAACCTGCACTTGTCCTTCCAGTCCGCTCCACTCGCTCATGCGGGGCAGCACCACTCCCGGAACCACCTCGCCGTCGCTCACCACGGCGGGGTGAGCGACGGCGCGGCTCGCCAGGGCTTGGAGGTCGATCTTTCCGGAGCTGCTTCGGGGCCACCCAGCGATCCAGTGGAAGCTGGGGATCATGGCCCTCCAGAAGCAGGTCGTGTGAGGCGCCCAAAAGGCGAATGGGGCGGAGTGGATGGAGGCCAGGCATTGGAGCAGGCCCCAAGAAAGGAGTCCATGTGGTTCCATGCTGAGGTTATGTGTTTGTGGACAATGAGGAGTAGATTTGTCAAGCTAATGGATAGTCGGCAGCCAGAGCGGGTGTTAGGCTAGATTGATACCAAGCAGTCTTAGTGCAAAGACCAAAACCACTGAACCAGAAACATCAAGATAAAGGAGCTGAGTGGTGGACATCCAAGATCCCCACGCCTTGGCAGCAGCTTTGCACAGTGCAAGAGAGCCTGCTGGCACGTCTGCTCGCTCTGCTCGCATTTTCAGGAAACAAAGGCCACCAGTCTCTCCGCGACCAAAATCACGCGACAGGACTCCACCTCCGGGCATTCCAAGATCGCCTGTTCGATTTCGCCCAGCTCAATGCGTTGACCGTGGAGCTTGACCTGCTCGAAACTCGAATGGTTCAATAGACGTCTTCAAAACCCGTTCTTGCTGGTGACATCTGGTGAATTAATACCTGAAAAACCAACACATCAAGAGTCTTCCTCCCTTTTTGCTTCGTGTCTTTCTCCACCTGAGCATCGCTCCGCCCGCAAAAGCTCACACAGCCCAGCGTCCCGAGCTCGTCCAGCGCTCGAGCCGCCATGTCGCCGCTGCCGTAGCAGCGCCCCGCGCCGCGGAGGTTCTCAGCGAAGGGCCCGCGCCGGAGCGGCGAGGTCCTGGGGGATCTCTGGATCCGGAGAAAGGGATGAAAGGGGGTCCTTGTTGCTAGTAGCTTCTAGCTACTAGCAAGGGCATCGCTACTAGTAAGAAGGGCATTGCTACTAGTAACAAGGGCATTGCTACTAGTCGCAAATAGCTTCTAGTAGCTTCTATATACTATAGTAGCAATGGCCTCCAGCCTAATAGCGATGGCCTCCAAGCTTAGCTAGTAGCTTCTTGTTACTATATATAGAAAGGGATGGGAGGGACCACACTGGGACTGGGCGTGCACCTGGGTGAGGTGTTTGTTTGCTTTGTTTGAGATGTCTGGCGAAGCTTCTTGAACCTTCCGATCGACTCTGACCTGAAAAAGCCCGTGAACATGGCAAGTATGCTTTGCCAAGCTCAAATGGCTGGGGATCCACCGTCAAGGCATGCATGCTCAACAAAACAGGGGAGCCCGAAGCAACCCTCTCATTGAAGTGGATGGACCTTGAAGACGATCAGCCTCCTTTACCAGCTTCTAACTTGTGGGGAAGGAAGTAAAAACGCATCTCGTTCTTGCTCCAAGATTCGAGGTATAACCCAAAGCCAAGCCAGCACCAGCCAGAACGAGTTCTCCCTTTTCTAAGCCAAACCCTTGGATCCAGATCTGTCGAGAACCACTGGGCCAGCCAATGGGAACGGCTTCGACCTTGGAACACCTGGTTCCGTGACTCTTAAGGCTGAAGGGTCCCAAGAGGAGGGCGTTGATGGCACATTCAGTGGGACCATAGCGATTGTGCACCTGAACGTCCACTGGGTTCTCGGACTTCGACTGATTCCGTGCAGACTGGAAGAAGTCCAGCAAGGCTTTGGAAGCAAGTGCTTCTCCTCCACAGCCTAAATGTCTCAATGGTAAAGGAAAGGGCATCTCACACTCATTCATGAAAGATAGCACCGATGGCACTAGAGTGGTAAAGCTGATCTGTTGCTCGTAGAGGATTTGGCGAAGATGCTCCGGGTCGATCATGGGGTTCTCAGAGGTGATGATCAACTGCGCTCCACTGAGCAAGGCTCCAAAGAGTTGTGAATAGGCCATATCAAAGGTGAACGAACTGGTCAGAAGCACTTTGTCACCAGCCGTGAGCTTCAAGACCCGCAGGTATGGCATCAAATGTGACACCAACGCCTGCTGCGACACGACCACTCCCTTAGGCCTTCCCGTGGATCCAGAGGTGAACAGCACATACGCCGAACTCCGCGCGCGCGTACGCCGCCGCCGAGTAGGGCGGCGCAGGCGCCCGGTCGACCGGCTTCTGGCGGAGACCACGTGAAGCGGAAGGACCGGGTGAAAGGCGGAGGCCAAGAGGGCCGCCGGCTCCGCGGTGCTGGGCGTGGCCAAGAGCACAGCCACCTCTTGTTCCGCGGATGGGATGGGCTTTAAAGGAACATCAAAAGGGGGCCTTCCTAAAGGGTGAGAACGACCTTGCAAATGGATGTGGTTCATTTGTGCAGTGGGTTTGAATAGTTCCTTACCTTTGAGCCACAGGAAAGGGTCACTGGCGCATGGCTCGCCACAGAAAGCCTGCTAAAACAAGGTAGCGAGGTTCCAGCAGGTTGAAGCCCCACATACTCCAAAAAAAACTTCAATCACCCTGAAGATCCTTTCAAAAGTGCATTTCAAAAGTCGAACATGTCAGGACATGGGGACTGTTAGGACATGTCAGCATTGTCCCTGTCATTCATGTACACTTCTCAATCTAGACACTTTTGTGGCTCTTGCCGCCCCAAGGCCCAATGTTCCACAAAACACCAAAAGAGATGAAATGGAGGAGGTCCCGGCTCCCGAGTGGACTATACGTGGACGTGGATTCCGACGACGTGGATCTTCCGGAAAACGTTGGAGGCGGCCGTGGATCACCAGTCCCTCCGCAGGCCGGCCTACCTACTTTGGACGAAAAATCTCATGTTTACCGAATCAAAGGACTGGACAACATGGACAGTCCTGTCCCGTCAGACAGCCACCAAACACCACTTAGTAGTTGCAAGATGTTGCAAGTAGCCGCTAGCCTGGCCTGAGCGTCTTGACTGATCCACTTCAGCCGCTCTGCTGGGAAGTCCGGCGACAAGGGTACGAACGCGCCCCCAGCCGTCAGCACAGCGAAGACCATCACTGGAAGGTCCAAGCCTCGTTCCGTTAGCAGCCCCACACGAAAGACGTCGAGCACGGGAGCTGCGGGAAAAGAACACGAGCCCGTCGGCGCACAGCTGGAGCCACTCGCGTCGTAGATCTTGATTAAAATCTCAGCCAACTCTTGAGATTCTTCCAGCAACTCCCGGTATGAGAGGCGTTGAGATGCTTCCACGCAAAGCACCGCTGTTTGCTGGGGTGTACGTTTGGCTTGTTGCTCCAAAAGATCTTCCAGTCGACATTCCGGCAAGGGAGGCGAAACGCTGGCTGTCCAATCATGCAGCACGGCGTGCCGCAGATCCCAAGGAGGTTCCCGCAAGCGCCACAAAGGCATACACAAAGCACCAGGTGTGTTCGAGGCCAGTCGCTCGGCCATGGCAGCCAAGTGCCGATCCAATAGCTTCACGAAACTGTGGGGTACAACCTTTCAGGGTTGGAACTAAGCAGCTGACAACCACATCAGCCAGAAACATCTATCAATGAGAGTTGTGTGGAGAAAGGGTTTCAAGAGTATCTGTTCCAAGAAATTGTCATTCCACTAGACTGCCAGGGAAAGCTCAATATGACACAATGTGGACCCCTGCCTCTGGCATGAACTCCCATCGGAGGCGACCACCCTGGTCATCCAAGCTCGTGTGCAGGCTCACCTGGCTGGGTCCAGGTTGTAGTCCTTAATTATGATGTAAAACTTGTCTTTTTACTTCTGGATGTTGTGACCAGGACCAACACAACCTTTCAGAGGATCACCTGGTGGAAAATACCGGACTCTTCCCAGACTCGCTCTTCTGCCAGGTTGAGGCCGGGGTGCTTCATGTGTAAAGAAGACCCCAACCCGTCACCGTGAAGTCTACCGTCTACCAATGAGCCGTAGAACAAAGATATAGTTCCCTACTCGATCCAATTTATGCTGCGATCCATGCACAGGTTTATCTCCAAATGAGCAAAAGAACCAACAAATTACGGATGAATCTACCCCTTTGGTTCCAGCCCTAGAAAGAACGCCTCTCTCGGAACACACGGCGAATATAGATGTTCTGCGTCCGAGTCCGACTTTACTTACCAACCTTTCAGCGTGGTGACCTGCAATTCACAGGGTCTCCAGGATTCTAAGACAGTTTAACTCGATATATTCCTTTCTTTCTGGATGCTGCTCTTTCAACGTCTTGTCTCTTCACGTATATACGTACCATCGTTCCTCAGCCTGCCGTTTTTCAGGACCTACCATCCCCCACAACAAACCAGCCACAACAATAACCCCCTCCCGCCCACCACGAATCGGAAGACATGTCTAGGTGGCCTCCAGTCTGACGTCCGTCGGCGACGTCCCTCGACCGCGCCTCGAACTTGGCCAAGGCTGGCCATGTTCCAAAGTCAAATGGCTCCAACAACTCCGACGCCACGGTGACGTCATGGGTATGTTGGAAGAACGCTTGCAGACCACCCTGGTGGCCCTTCTCCTCGTTTTGGGGCGGAGGAACGAGGCGCGAACTTGGGAGGGGCACGAAGGTACCACTGTCTTAGCAAATATAGTTGGCAGATGTTGGCAGGCAATGTGTGAGTGTGTTGTTACTTGCTTGTACTAAAGCTAAGACCCGCTACTTACTGGGATCTAGCTACAAGTTCCCTGAAGCTAGACGGGTTTGACATAGCATTCTCCGTAAATCATCATAAATCAACATACACCATGTATATATATATATATGTGATGTTGATGCAATATTATACTAGTTCAGCCTCTTGCCGCCAGCTCTGAAAGCCCACATTACCTTCTACTACTATACAATACAGGTGACAGGTCTCATCCCCCCAAAAAGCCATTGACTATCAGCAACGCACCTGTCTTCCAAGCCATTGACTATCCGCTCATGGCGAATCAGGTGCCAAGTTGGCAGCACGACCATCTTCAACAACTGAAAACTCCCCCCAAATTGGAAGGCATTTTTGGTACATTGAACATTGCAGTGTTCTCACATGTCAAATCCTTATGATAAAGCAAGGGAACAATAAGTTTTGTGTGTGTGTTACGTCATGTCACAAACCATGCCCCACTCCGCCCGCAACGCCCCCACGGCAAAAACACCCGACCGCTCCTGTCTCAGGTCGGCTACCGCTTGAAAGGGCAGCGCCGAGTGTTCGATCGCCTCCAGCAAAGTCGCCTGCGTCCTCGCCGCGACGTAGAACCGGTGAAGAGGCCAATGCCGAACGTCCCACTGGACTTTTCCGTCATGTCTAGGAGTCTAGCAAAAGATCTGTTCAGACTGCGAAGCGAAGTCACCGTAGGACTGCGGACGTTCAAGGATAGACTGATAGACTGAAGGAGCCGGTTGGCATGTTGAATCCGGCGATTTTGGGGTCGAAACTTTGATGACCAACAAACGCGGTTCGGGATCATGGTGCATTAAGAAGTGTTCTGACGCTGACCATGCAGTCGACGTGTCGAGGAGTTGACCAATTGCCACCTGCGCTCACGAGTCGACACGCCAAGGAAGGAGTCTACACGCCGACGAGCCGACACGCCAAGCATTCGGCCAGACCAGGGGACGACCACACGTCGAAGAGCCGATTGCGCCGGCCACACGCCGAGGAGTTGACTGCGCCGACCACTTAGGCGTTCTTACCCGTTATACTTGGGCGTTCTTGCCCATTACTTAGGCGTTCTTGCCCGTGCCCCCCTCACTACAATCAGTAGTTGGGTGGACAACGGAATGGTAGCCTTTTAGGGGAGTGAGCGACATTAGTTTCAATAACTTTAGACTGGGGATTAGCATCAAGTGGCAGGCGGTTGTTTTCTCAAATTTGTTCATTCGAATTCTGGCTCTGCCGCCTGCATGTAAGAATGCATGTGATTGTGCCTCGGCGTTTTTGACCCTCGAGGCTGAGGCGTTCTTTGCAAAAGCGGGCTGAATTTTCTGCCTAAATGGCGTTGGGCGGAAATTATTGCCTAACGAGGTTCTAGGTATAGTTATAGGTGCCTTTAGATCCGAACAATCGCTGTCTGTCTGTTGCATATTTGAGCATGACTTTCTTCGGTCCTCTCCAGCAAGTCCTTGAAGGTCGCCTGTCAGCATTGAACACATGGGCCCTCAGCATTTACTGAGTGGGTGGGCAGGTTCATCCAACAAAAGCTTGACCAAACTGTGAGAAGATTGGCCATCTAATCGGCCTCGCCCCAGATCATTACCCTGCATTTCTGTCTTCGACCTGTGCATTTCCTCGGAATTCCGAACGAACGGACCCCGCCCAAACGGGTCGCGATAAACCGCCGTCGATTTCACGAAGCCCAGTGCGTTCGACGGGTTCGGCCCGGCCTGCGTTGGACAGCTGAGACGGATCGGCAACGTGTTCCTCGTTTCGGAGCCGGATGCCCGGAGCCGGATGGTGACGGATCGGAGATGTGATGTGGTAGTGGCCGGTGGCCCAGGTGAGGGAGACTGATGTCTTTTTGGTTGAGATGAAAAGGCAAATCCTTTTTGCAGAGTTGGAAAATCCAGGTATGATGGTTTGGGATGGTTAATTATGGAGACACCCAACCAGGTTTTGGCATGTTTTCGGTCTATGTTTGTTCTTCCAAGAAGGCTCTTTGGAGGTCCAGAATCAGAGCATGACATGGTCATTAGTGAAAATGAACAGAGATGACATTCTACCAAGAACTACAGCAATGTGGACGAATCGCTGCAACCATATATAGTTGGTTGATGTTGGTTGTAAAGTCTTGTAACTAACGCAGTGCCCCATCTCCTCCCTCTGACCTCTCCATCTGTAAACGGCCCAGGCGCACGAAGAAGCCGATGATGTCGTCCAGTTGAGGATCTCCACTACGACCAGCTTCCGGAATGCCCACCAGCAGGTCCTGTGGGCAGGTTCCATGGGCCAGCCTTCTTTCTACCCAGATGAGACCTTTGTATTCATGGGCCTCTCTTGTGATGCATTGGCCACATCGGTGAGACAATGGTGTGCTTGCTTCCGCGAACAGGCATGTTTGCTACTATATGTACTCTGTCGCCCTATCTACCCATCCAAAAAGGGAGGTTCGTCCCGGGATAAAAGTTCTACCCAGAAACGACCTTGTAGCAGGTCAAATGGATTGCGACTCATTGGTTACGTGCTGGTCAGCATAGCCCTGTTCTAATGCCCACCAAATCTGGCCATCAAATTCACCCGTAAGACTTCACACAAAGACGGTTTCTCAGGCCCCGAGGGGGCAAAGTCCTCGCCAAGGTGGATGCTCAGCAAAAGTCCAAACAAGGATAGCCTGGGATGGTCAGTTGGCGGGGGGAATAGGATGTGATCTCTCTTTCGTTGGAAAGGAATCACTTGGACCACAACCCTCTCACTGCTCAATTCCAGTTGAGAATTGTACAATGGCGGCTTTGGATATGTTTTTGAATGTTTTGCCTGCTTTGCTTCATGTTGTTCTGTATTCGCAGGGTGAATTTGATTTACATCGTTTAAGGTGAATTTGAAAAGTAGGCCGCAGAGACCCGTTCAGTCGTGCCTTGCATTCGCTATCTCGATGGAAACAAACATACCAAACAAATGAAACTCTTTGGCATTCATCAATCAAATCGTCAGGCGGCCTGTATATGTATTGAAGTGCTGGGTGATTTCTCCAACCCAAGGATATTGTTACTACTAGTTGCTTGTTACTAGAAGCGATGCCCTTGTTAGTACTAGCGTCCTTGTTACTACCTTCACTGATTTAGCTGGTCCGGAACTCGGCCGAAAGACTCCGTGGTGTTCTTCCACCCGAAGTGCTGCGCTGGCGTAGCGGCGTTGCTCGGGCTACGGGGTTCTCCCGGGGCACTCGCGCAGTAAAACACGTTAAAAGACTGATTGTTGTTGTTTTAGTTTTTGTCCCGGGGGTCGCCCATGTTTTGCCACCCGCGCGATAAACACAATAATAAAAACACATGTTTTGACCGTTTTTCCTGGACCACCTGCGGTAAAAACGGTAAACAGTGTTTTAACAGTGTTGCCGAATCTGGTAGGTATGTGTTAAACATGTAAGTAAGGTGCGAATATTGATTTTTTTGTAGTAACCGTTTTTCCCCAGTTGTCTTTTAAGGATCCGCGCGATCCAGTGTCTTTTGATTTCTTTGCGAGTTTTCTTCCGGGTGGCTTGGCTATTGTTATATGACACGTGCATTTGTTGTTTACTGTTTTGCACAGGCATCCTGCTTTTTCGTCCGACATGCGTGGAAAGATGCTTCAAAGAGATCCGGGGTCTGGCGACTTGCTTCTTTACCACAGGGCACTTAGTTTTAGAGCTGGAAATGTGTATTGTCTGTGCTGCGGTAGGGTGCGGCTTTGATTGTTAAGTTAAAACGACTATGTTGAGTTTTCTTATTTCGGGAAACCCGCGACGCAACCTTGTAAAGTGTGAATATGTGAAATCTCAGTCAAAAAGTGCTCAAATCACTCGGACGACTGCTTTTCTCAGAGCGGATGAGCGAGCTTGGTGTGAAACTCACATCATTTCCATCATTCACATATGTTGGCCTATGTGTTTTTACCACACGCGCGGTGGAAACGGTAACTACTTTACTTCGAGTGATCCCCACCATGACGTTTCAATAATTAACTTGCTTTCATGTCGTAGTGGGCAACGAACAGTCAAGCACAGTGACTCGCGCAGCAATAGTGTGTTTGTGATTGTGTTGTTGGTTGTGTATTGTGTTGGTGTTTGTGGTTGTGGTTTGTGCTTGCGTGTGGCTTTGTTGGTTGTGTATTATGTGTTGTGATTGTGTGTTTGTAGTTGTGTTTGTGATTGTTTTTGTGATTGTGTGTCAACTGTGGTTGTGTTTGTGATTGTGCTTCTGATTTTGTGATTGTAATTAATTGTGTGTGTGGCTTGTCTGCTCGTTTTTTTTGCTGTGTAGTGTGTATTGTGTGTTTGTGGTTATGTTGTCTGGTTGTGTGTTGTGTGTTGAGGTCCGGCAGTGCCCACTGCGATCTCGCACTTGCGGTTGAGGTCAGGTAGGGCCCACTGCGATGGGGAGCTGTGGCGGTCGGGGAAAAAAATAGTGTTTTTTATGGTTTACCGTGTTTCCCAGAAAGTCGCCCTTTTTCATACCACACGCACGGTCAAAACGGTAAATTGATGTTTTGTTTAAATTTTCCTTTAGCACACGCAGTAAAAAGGGATATGTTCTTTGTTTACCCGTTTTTCCCGCGGGGGTCGCCCTTTAATTCATTTTAATTCTGAATATACTTACCACACGCGCGGTACAAGCGGTAAACATTGAAATATTATGTAATTTTTTCGTTTTGCCCAGGGGGATGGCCTTTATTTACCACGCGTGCGGTAAACACGGTAAACACGGTCAAATGGCCTTTTGTTCCTTTGTGTTTACATGTGTTTACCGTTTTCTTCTGCACGGACAGGAGCGGGTAGCCCTTAGAACAACGCACGCGAAGCGGCTTAGCAATTTGGCCCAACGATCTTCGAACTGTGCAGAGCCTTGATCTTCTGGGCACCACTCTATAAAGCGCCTCCCTCAAGAAAGGCTCCAAAGAAGGGCGACCATCCCAAACAAAAACGACCTCACCCAGCAGAAAAACAGCTTGATCCGAGCATCATCAGCACCATCTCGGAGCTTCCATGTCTTCGTGCCAGGGCCCTCAATGCACCACTCACAGGTGCAGGCCACGTTGAGATGACCTGAGACGACATGGATCTGCAGATGGGATGGGTCACAACGCACCCGACAAGGAGCGAGGAGCGATGCTGGGGTGTCCCACGGGCATTCCATCTAAGATATATGCACGAGGTAGCAGCCTGGACCTGCTTTTTTTCGGGACGTACGAAACTGGAATGTCAAAAGTGCGTAGTGTAGGGACTTGTCCAGGACGGAGACCGGTTCCAGCGCTGGAGTGTATCAAAGAGTATCATCTTGATTGGCCAGGAGTCACAAAGGAGTGCCGAACTTGGAGGATAGGTGCCCAGAACATCCACTCACTTAACGAAAAACTATCCCTTTGTGACCCTTGGGTGTTCTTGAAAAACATCTCCATGGCCCTCCTCCCGTCCAGTCACTGTGGCACCAGAGCTGCCGCTGTCGGTCACAAGTTGGGGCCAGGGACGATGCAGTGGTGCGCCTCGGTTGGAAGACAGTCCACGTCAGTCCACTTCCATCGGATGAGTGGTTTTATGAGTTTTCAGATGGTTTCATGGATGGTTTCATGGATGGTTTCATGAGTGGTTTCATCTCATTTAGCCTCTCTCACCTGATGAAGCAAAGAAAACTCCCGATCGATCTCAAAGGAGTTTCTCTCCCCGATGTCGGGCCAAACTCTTTGAGATCGCCGAAGAGCGACCGCAAACAGAGACCCGAGTTCAGATCGCCAGGTCAAGGTCTGCACAGGTTCTCTCTAGGCACTCTGCCACTGATCATTCATGTTACCATCTGATCCAGTGAAACGGCAGATTCCCTGACTTGGATGCTTGACGTTTCACAACGGCGCGATGCCAGAAGCCAAGAGACTCGAAACATCTTTATTGAAATATAGTAAAAACATGCTCCAACCCCATGAACATCTGGGTGCTTTCAGGACATGTTTGAAAAGCCGCTTCAACTTGTCCAACTCAACTTCCTGCCACCACAGGAGTTCTCCAGCCAGAGGCCACCTGGTTGTCCACACCAGATCAGGCGGAGGCACCGACCAGCTTCTTCCTCCAATATCTCAAGCAGCGTTCAGCTTCGCCCTCCTCCAACCATCTGCGATGCCACTGTGCGTAATCCACATAACGCCTCGTCGCGGAATTTGGGCCCTACAGCCGCTCGTGGCACCGAACGATGAGGCGCGGGGCTGTCTCCGGTCTCTGCACTCCATGTGTCGAAAAACGGATCGTTCGGGCTAGGCAGGTTTTCATTCGTGATCCAAGCTGGGTCGGATTGAATGATCAAATAAATTGTCTGTTACTAGTAGCAAGAATGCTACTTATATATAATATATATAATTATATATATATATAATAGTAATGGCCTCCACCCTAGCTAGCGATGGCCTCCACCGAGCATAGCGTCCGAGAAAGCTGAGTGGCCCCTACGCCTTGACCAGGCCGCATGGCAACAAGAATCTTGATGATAAGCCACAAAAAAAACACCAAAAAACTCCACCGAAACTGCCTCCTTCTAAAAGGTCCACCAAGGCTCGCCCTAGATCCTTCTTCCGGCATTTGCTTTCCCAGGAGGTCCATACAAAGCTCCTTCTCAAGAATCACCTGGGCGGACCAGATGGTCCCAGCTGGGCGGAGAAAAGAGCTCAGTGGGGGTTATGTCCTGACTTGGGACCAATATACCATACCCAACTTTGTAGTTTTATTTCGAGAGGTATCTCCTCTATTTTCATCAGCCAGCCAGTCATCCATGGGGCCAGGCCCATCCATTGCTCAGTCCGAGTCTAAGATGCCCAAGGAGCCTGTGATGCAGCATCAAAGGCGACGTGGTGAATGTTGAAGTACCTTGGCACTGCCCAGCCCAGCCCAGCCCTGCCGTAGCGTGAGCTTCTGACCGTTTCACCATCCAGTGGAGGTCTTCAGAAGGGCTTCGGTTTGGCCGCCCTGCCCAAGACAGCCAGAGATATCCATCCGCAGCCAAGCAGCAGCAAGAACTCCTCCTCGCCCACGGCAAATAGACGTGCCCTCATCACTCCACGATCCAGTTCAAAGCCTCGCTCTTGGGGCGCGCGGCGCGCGTTCACCTCTATCTGAATGCGATGTTGAAGTGGGTCTCATAAGCACAGGTGTGTTTCGGCCTCATTGGTGAGACCATCTTCGCGTGACCCACCGAGATCGGCGGGGGTCGGGCATCCTTATAGATCTTATAGGGGCCTCCCAAGGTCTGACCCTCTCGAAATCCATTTCGATCGAAAACGGACGATAGGGGACTTGAATGGTGAGATGTGAAGATCCTACCACCCCAAAACAAACAAAACATTGCAAAACATTGCAGAAACGCCTTCAATTCGACCGTCTTTTCTTGGTGATTGATTTTTCTCCCTAATTTGGATTGTAAAACCTCTTGAAGGGGGACACGCACGTACGGATTTCGGTCTGTCTCCGTGGCAACTCTGTCCCTTGACCCTTGGGGCCGGGTGCAGGTTGTCGTGTGTGTGACAAAGGAGCTGTATAGAGAAAAAAGGGGAGATTGGAACCCGCCTTGTGAAACCGAAAAGCATCGAGCATTGCATTGGCACGCTGCGTCATCCAGCTTCCAGGGAGGGATGGGAGAGTTTGATGATACACCCCCTGAAATCCTCATAGAAATGGAGTTCCCCGCGTCTTTGGTGCAGAAAATAGAAAGGTCGTCCAAACTCGAGGCCAAACCACCATTATCCTTCCACTGAGACCTCCCAGTGGCCCTTGGAATAGGGGCGACTTGTCAGGGACCCCGTGGAAAGAAGGAAAATATCTAAGATCAAAACACTGGTTGGGTGTCTCCATATTCAAATACAAACCCCATAACTCCCCTCACCGTCTCCCCCACCGCATCCTCCCTGGCCTTTCACCGCGTCCTCTCGCATCAACTCGGCCGCAGCGCTGGAGTCGGCCCGCTCCACCGAGAACCAGGGACACCTCGGCGAGGGTAGTGAAGTGGGCGAAGAAAGACTGGATTCAACAGCTAGGCTAGTCATGCGCTTCGTTTTTTTTGAAAAAAGGTGGGAAGCCTTGCACCAAGTACTGTTGGGGATGCTAGGGCCTGCAAAAACATCATTGCACAAAAAAAACATATTCAGACTTGCTGGGGCACAGGAAGTTGCGTGCTGCTAGCATGTCCAGTGGAATCTCCACATCCAACGGCAGAATCTCTTGCGACAGCTCCAGCTTGCCGTCTTGAGAGACTCCACCTCGCAGGCGAGGAACATGATGTAAACGGTTGATTAGAGTTAAACGAAAGAAGCCCTTTTAAGGTGTATATATATATATATATAGTTACATCTGCATCATAGGGAGCTTATTCATCAGCCGTCCACCTCATCCGCCTCATCCGCCCTACGCCCTACGCCAGGAGCTTCTCGGCACCGACCCGACCGACAGGACCTGGCTGGGAAGCACCAACAAAATAACGAAGCCTCTTCTGGGTGGGAATAGGATAGGAATCAATATCAGAGTCTGTTTTCTGGGTGCATAGGATTGCATGCCGCTATTGCACTCATTTTGGAGTTCGTTTTTGTTGGGGGTTGTTCACTCTCTGGCGTGCCCCTTCTGTGGTGCCCCAACGCCTAGTAGCACCGTCCTCAAGATCTCATGTCGCCGTAGCAACTTCACGATGGCTGCTGCCAGGTGCAAGTGGCTTACACCGGTCACGCGCCAGGCAAAGGGCACGTTGTAGCTGGGACCTGAAGCTCGGCGCCCCGCGTGGTGCCCCACGTGGTGTCACAGACAACTCGGAGCTGTTGGCACCCGCGGTGTTTGGGCTCGAGGAACATCGGAAAAGCGTACGGTGTCGTGGTCGTTTTGCCAAGAGGAGACGGACGTGATACGTGTTCGTTATGTTTCACCGTTTGCACTCCCCAGGGTCAATTCACCATGGTGACAGGTTCTACTCATTTCGCACCACTTCAAGTGAGATGGTGATGTTCCATCGCCTGGAAGAAGGTGCTGTTCCAGCCAGAGTCTTTCCTGTGCAAAGGATGCTGGAAGACCACCGCCATCATTTTCACGGCTGTGGCCACTCAAAAGCGGCGGCTTCTCCCGCGGCGAGTGATGGGAATCGGTGTGATTCTCCTGGTGCAGGGAGAACGCTCTTGGGGTGATGCGCAAGGAAATCCGGAGCAAAAAAAAGAAAAGCAAAACGGCCCCTCCTCGGCTAAGAGTTTGGCCAAGCCGGCCACCGTCGGATGCTGAAAGACCTCCCGCAGCGACAGTCTTCGGCTGCCACGTCCGCGTTCGCTTCCGGTTTCCAGCACCCTCTGCAATTGCATCGCAGACAACGAGTGCCCACCCAATTCGAAGAAGTTCACATCCATGGACGGCATGGCATCCAGACCCAAGATCTCCTGGATCCATACAAAAAATGGCATCCAAACGGACGCACTTTGAGGCCACATACATGGGAAATGGGTGCCTGCTTCGACAGTCCTTGGAGCCATTAATATGGTTGCTCCACTTGGGCATTTAAGAGAAATGTCCAGGGAATAACGGAAAAACCATTTGGCCTCTCACTCATGTCTTTTATAAATCCACGGCAGGGTCTAAACTAGCCCTGAATCATGACAAAGTGGGGGCCATCTTGATTTATATATAAATATGAATCATGATTACCTGTCTCTTGCAGTCAAAACCCCACAGATTTCCACCAACTTGCCCCTCCCCAATCAGCTCCCCCCAAGGCACCTGAAATGCTGTCGCCACCCGGAGAACGATCTCCGTGTCTTCCGCTGCCGGAGGCTGCACGCTGCGCGCGGCCTCCCCTGCGGCGGCGCGCTGCGCGCGGCACGTGCGCCTCTGGCGTTGCAGCTGAGAACGGTCCAACTTGCCATTGGCACTCAAGGGCAGCTCGTCTAAGCCTCAGTTAGTTGGGGTTCCACTGGGGTCCAGGAGTTCACTCGCGAACGAGGTGATTGAACAGACCGGCCAATTTTGGCTGAGGAAAGAGTGGAACAGGCTGTTCCCCAGTGGGAGGATTTGCTGTGAGGCTGTGAAGCGTCTTCCAAAAAGCGAATTTACTTGTTTAAACCGTGTCAAAGTGTCAGAGAGAGGGCACATGAAAAAAAAAGCAAAAGTCAATCCATTCATCCAGAAAACATGCAAGCTCAGGGATCATGTAGGAAGGCAACAAATCCCCCAAGCCTTCCTTGACTCGCTTCAGATCCGCTTCCGTCCCCACAAGGAAGCCCACCAGCTCAAGATCACTGTCCACGCCCGGCAATGCGAGGACCGCGGCCTGTCAGAAGACTGTCTCCGCTATTGGCCCACTTTGCACAGCTTCACAAAAAGCGCTCACCTGGTGTAGAAACTCTCATTTTTGTATGGAGGTCTTTAGTGGGAACTGGGGGAATCTGAGGGAATCTGACACACCAGGTGGTTGTTCAAAGGTGTCCATACGGGAAACTCCCAATTGACCATGCCGCCTGGCATGGTCTTTGAATCGTGAGTATTGAGCCATCTACCCTGAACTCACTATTTGTTCAAAGCCTTAAAGTGACCAGCTGACCCTAACCTGAGAGCAACTCATGATAGGCTAAGTCCAGGGCCCGACCGAGACCCAAGAATGAGCATGCACCACCTGCTCGGAAGACCCCCCCCCTTTTCTTCCATCCCATTTAGGTCTTCCCCAACGCGTTCACTCGCTTTTCCAAGCGCTTGGGAACGCCTGCTCTTCTGTCCCCGCAACCCCCTGAACACCTCCCACCCACCCGCGCCTCGGCACCCAGCTGTCGGATCACCTCTTCCACCTCGGTCACCTCCACACGAAAGCCACGGATCTTCACCTGCGGCCGGGTGCAGGGGTCTAACCGTCTAACCATGAGCCTTTCTGTTGGCGATCCTGGCCCCCTGTGTGCTCGCTGGTGTATTTGTCCGGCGCTGGTGGGGGAGGCTATGGGAGGCTCTGGCGAACTCCACTTCTGGGAAGAAGCTGAACATCTCCGGCCATCGCCGGAAAGCTCGAAGGGCTCTGGAAGTCAAACTCTAAGAGCTATGCAGCTCATGGATATCGGATGATTTCATCATATCTCATTTGCGGTCGCCGAAGGTAGCATATGGCCTTCGGTCGGATGATTTCCGAGCAACACTCACAACATCTCACAACGCATAATTCGACATAGACACTGTGTGATTTCCCATTATGATATACCAGTCTGGGTCAAAGGGAAACCAGGAAATTCCTCACTCAACGGAAGACTCTGTGGATCCGGATCTGAACACGCGGCGCGGCGTCCCGCTACCGTGATCTGTCGCCTCGCGGCGATGCACGAGTCGCGCACGAGTCGCGCACGAAGCGTCCGCCTGGGAATCACAACGTCCGAGGAACTCCAAAACCACTTCATCCTCAGCATCCAAACACTGTCAACGACCTGGTCATGCGTTGATCTTGGACTTTTTGAGGTTTCTTATTACCCAAGCATGTGGCGACAGCGCCCATGTGGTGTTCGTTTATATCCACGTGTACTGTACATTTGTATTATATTTGCAATACATGATACAAAAATAGTTATATAGTTCAAATGCTTCGGGGTGCTTAGCTTCATGTTCCTTCGTCCACTGCTCTGTCTTCAGGATGTGTGAAATAGCCTTAAATAGGCCAAAAACAGCTTTTGGGTCGACACCGCGGGTGTCGCGGGTGTCGCGGGTGTCGGCGGTCTTCCCTGAATCACATGAAATATATTTGCCACGGGCCCCTTGTCATCCTTTAAGGGGTGAGATGGGGTGAGACTACCAACATGACGCCATCCTGGTAGGCTCGTCGTTCAACAAGTCAGGCCAAACGCTGAATGTGGCGATGTGCCACATGAGGGAATCCACCAATGGACAGCCCAATGGCTTCAATGTGGGGGGTTCAGTGGGTTCGACCATTTTGAGGAACCCCAAAGTCTATCTGCAACAGAATCCTGTCTCGTCTTCAGTTCCAGACAAAATTGAAAAACATAAAAAAGTATCCAAACATCTCAGTTTAAGTGTTCCTTTTCTAGGGGTTCCCGAAAAAAACAACGGTCTGACCCCCCGGTCTGACCGGTCCGCTCTCGCTGCCCATGTGTTTCACCACCGTCCCAGCGGCGGCTCTCAGCGCGAGACGCCCGGAGGAGATGCGCGAGACGCCCCAGGGCTTCAGTGGCATGAAACGTACCACGTCGCCCGTGTGGTAGAGCCGGTCGTTGCGGCCCAGAGGGCGCCCATGGCGAAAGGGATTCGTCCGGAAACCTTGATCTTGGGACGTCGGATGGTGAGACATGGAGACATGGAGGGATCGGATCGATCAGGTGGAGGATGGGATGAGGGATTTCGAATGGTCTTTGTGTATCTGGATGTAGATGGATGTACCAGTTGAGGATGGATCAGTTGGTGACTGTATTGGATGTTACATTGCATATATGTAGCGTAAACGCTCCGAGCGGGTCAGTCCGGGACTTGGATCGTAGCTGAGCTTCTCAAGTGCCACTTTGAGGGCTCCAAGGGCCTCCAACATGCTCCGGTTCCGTTGGATTCCTCCGAGAGTAGTGGATTGAGAGGACCAATGGCACAGACCCCAAGTTCGGTGGTTTACTAGTAGACCCCCATCTGTCGAACGGACATCTTGATCTCGCCCTGAGCCCTCTGAAACCACCCAGCACCTTCCGACCTCGGGGTCACCTGGCTGGTTTCGCCCCAGCCCAAGGCTAGGGACCCTCCTCCGAAAGAAGGTCCAGGACTGTATGTATGTTTCACCTTCCTTCGCATCCAAGTGACGTTCCGCCGTGAGGTCGGGTCGTCCCACGTAGCCTTCGGCCACTCCCACCCCACCGATGTACAACTGCCCGGTCATCCCCAAGTGCACGGTCATCACGTCACTAGCGTCACTTAGGCAATAGTACTGATGATTCCAAATGGGCCGGCCATATGGAATCGAACGCCAAGCCGAGTCCACCTGATTGCTGGAACAGTGGCTAACAGTGGCTAAGAAGAATCGGCGAAGGGATCTGGTCAGATTTGGGATCAAAGTACGAATAAACTCACCTTTGATGTGTGAGTCTGAGTGTCTTTGTTTCGCCGACAGCATGCATCTCAAGTGTCCCACAATGAGCTTAGATGTTTACATCCGAACTCAGCCAGGAGTTGTCAGCACTGCACATCTTTGAGAAGAGTTGCCAAAACAACCACCCACTGCTTAGCCCACAAACAAACACTCGGCTTGCAGCATGTGTGGACCTTCCGAATCCGGCCTAGTCTCACAAAAACAAAAGAGCGAACTCCGAACTCCTAACTAACTACCAGATCTTGAACGCATCTTCTCCACTTCCCACCCCACACCTCCTCCACTTCGAAATAGTTCGACCAAACTGTGACCTCCGTAGCACCGCCCAGAGCCACCAGCTTCACATCGGGCTGCACAGCGCCCGATCTCGCACCAGCCAAGATCTTGCGTGCCAGCGCGAGGGGAATCCAATCCCCGCTGAGGAAGATCAACCGCAGCCCCTTCAGCGCTTCATCTAAGCCGGAAGCGTGAGAAGGCATCTGCCTCGCGACTCGAGATCCATCGCTCCCAGCATCAGAGGCAGCTGGAAGGCACTTGGACGACACCGCAACCTCCGGCGACCTCGGAGGAGTGTGCTTCGGGTTCTTCCTCCAAGTCCCTCCATCAAGGTCGCCCAGCGCGGAGAAGACTTGAGGTGCTGAGTTCCAGAAGGTGATCTTCTGCTCGGTGAGAATCTTCAACAACTTCTCTGGCAGATGGTTTCGTGCCATGTGGATGGTGCTGCCAGCGGCCAACGATCCAAACATGTCATAGCAGGAGAGGTCAAAGCCGATGGAAGTGACAAAGAGCAACGAGTCTTCTGAGGTGATCTGATAGGTGGAATTCCTCAATGTGTCCAGGTGGAAAAGCGAAGTTAGTAGTCTTCATCTGGGTTGTAGAAGTTTAGGATCGCTGGCCCCAAGGCAAAAACACACTCCTGTGCCCCTGTGCCAAAGTTGAACAATATCAAAGGAAAGCCATGAATGAAGATGAAGAAATGCTAAAGTATACAATCATAACTATAATCATACTGTACGTCTAATCATAGGCGGGTTCTTACAACCAACTTGTGAAGGTATTCACCACACCACTGCATCTACCACTCGTTTCAAGATTGTGGAGGTGTGAGCAGCGAAATGTGCCCCAGCCCCCACAGAGACTGCTAGACTCAACTTTGAAACTCACACAAAAGACACCCTTCGGCTGTCTGAATCTCTTGCAATTAGACGGTATGCCTAGCAAAAAAACAGGAGTCAATGGCACCAACCCTAAGAGGTAGTTAAAATAGAACCCCCATCTGTCTAGGACATCATGAGGTCTGTGCCATCTACTGTACTAAAGATGGTTGTTCTGGTTACTCGGGGACCTCAACAAGATTCACTATCCAATAGGCCCAAGAATTGCTCCTACCATTCGGGGCGCCCCAGGGTAGCCAGGTCTGCTCAGCCCGTGTTGCCCTGAATAGAAGAGCCTCTCCTGGAGTGAAGAGTGCAGGACCAGTGCCGCGCTGCATGAGGATCTTTTTCCCCAAAAGTGTCCACGATCTTTTCGTCTCCATTTCTTCCAACTTGAGACTCCCGGAGAAAAAGAATATTTAAAAAAAACACTATCAGGTGGACAGTGGGGTGCCTCCTCTCCTCCAAGACCCGTTTGAAGGTCCCAACCCCTTCGGACCATCCCTTCCCTTCCGGTCCTTGGGCCCTTCCGGTCCCACGGTCCATCGATCACGTCCATGGCTCACCCAGTCCACGAGATGCACAATGGATCGGTGCGTCACTGCCACACCTTTCGGTTGGCCTGGCGGCTGCGCGACGTGGAAGACGGAGCGCTCGGCTCGGCTTGGTAGGGCGGCTGCGCGAGCGAGGGCGGGGCAAGTCTGTGTTGTTGCTTTCTTTAAAGGAAGATCTGGGCCGTTTGCATGGCTCTTTGTTATCTTTGTTGAGCAAACACAAATGGACAAGCTTGGCCAGAGGAAATTGCAAGGACTTCTGACTTCCAAGATATTCTCCACCAGAACAGCTACCTGTATATGAACTTGTTGTTGGGGAAGAGATGAAAACAGCCTGTTTCAGCACCAACTTTCAAACCCATGAACTGGTGCTATTCGGCGGGTGGAAAGGTATCCTTTCCAGGTGTCTATAGGTATTGGTCACGAAGGTATCCATTTCCATGTTTCTGATTTTGTTTGAACCAGAAATTGTGGTAGCATTCGCGATGGTGCTTCAAGTGATCATCAAGGGTGCCTTACTGCCTTACATGTTGCTTGTGTTGCTATGTTTTGTTGCTGTCTTTGGTCCAAAGCACGGTGTGCTCTCCAATAGACACGGCCCCACTGCCCAACCTTCATACCTTCATACCTTCATCCGCCTTTCCTAGGGTTTCTGGCAGCTCCATCCAGCCCCCTCAATCCGATCCGAGGATGCCTGTGGAACCTGAGGTGAAAATCACATAGGCTGTGCTGTCCTCGGATGCCCTTGGATGGCACCAATCATCCCCATCTGCCAAGCCGTCCTGGCACAGCCGTTCCGCCGTACCGGGTACGGATAGAGGTGGACCTCCGTTCTAGTCTGTGCACATCGGATTTCTGAAGGTGTGTTTTGATGCCTCTGGAGTTGGTTGATATGCTGAAAGCAGAAGTAGTTCGATGTTGACACTTGGAAGTTTAAGGTTGAGTTTTGTGTCCTTCCGGTATCAAAATGAAATCTAGCATGAATCAAAGGCGGTCCTGGTCCTCGAAAAGCTCTTCAGCAGTCGTGATCAACAACTCTTCGTTCAAACCATCAGGTATGCCTCGGAGTTGGTGTTCTCCTCATCACAGGAAAAATACTCTCATGTTCGCATTCTTTGGAAGCAACGCTCCAACGGGGCGCCTTCGATCTGAGGCCTGGAACACCAACCCAGCATCAAGAAGCCAATCACCAAGAGCAAAGCATGCCCAAAAGCACTCCCAAAAGCACCACAAGGCAGGAGGCCTTCCAAGTCATCTAATTCACAGCCCGGATACGACCTGATGATAAGGCACTCAACATGAACAGTTATTAATATATCTTTAATATGGCTGTTAATGGACACAAGGCGGTCAAAACGTTTAAAGCCAAGAACCTGGGTGGAAAGACCAACTCTCCATTTTCACTTCACCATCCCCAACAAACCTGAAGCATGATGGATGAAACTGATGAAACAAAAGACACTTCCGTCCGGACCGTCTGGACCGTCGTCCTGCCACCAACACCTTCACCGCCGCCAAGGAGACCATGTTGGCCACGCGCCCCCAAGGCAGCCGCTCATCACAGGGAACATAAATGCCGCCGGTCTCCAAAATGGCCAATGCGGTGATCACCACCTTGGGAAGACTAAATCCTCGTGGTCGGAACGAAGAAAGAGCAAGAATGAGGTCGGACTTAGTGACTAAGCAGGTCGAGGTCGTTGTTCTCTGGGCGATCTCGAGTTTGGGAACCTCCAGGAGGTCCTGCTTTTGTAACCGCATGGATTCACGTCTATCTGATCAGCAAACCAGTAAGGTTAAATCCTCACTCACCCACGTCAAGAACGTCCTCATCACATCACGTCCCCGAGACCCTCCTCGTCCCTGGGCACCCGGACCCATCGACTCTTTGGCATCCACACGGCGCACGCTGCGCCCGGAACGCCGGCGGAACCCGGAGCGGCGCGTTCCGCGGCGCGGGTTCCGCACCGTCGGAGGCCACGGGCCATCTGATGACTTTGCTCGGCCAAGTCCTGCGCAGCCGGGGAGAACAATGGCCGAGCTCTGAGGTATCGCAAAAGGGAAGGAGGACATAGGCTTATAGGAACATACCGATCTATAGAGACTTAGTAACTTAGATGATGTCGCCCTACATACCGTTTTGCTCCTTCTTTGTCACGCACCGATTTTCCGAGGATGACGGATGCGAGGAAGACGTGACGGTCTCTCGCTACGACGGGCACGACTGCACGAGCGCACGTCGGTCGCTACATGGAAGAGGCTCATGGATGGGTCACCCATCCCCAAATGATCGGAGCTTCTCTGACCTCGGACCGCCAGGTGTATCCATGTATCCTGGTAGCTCATTCGATGGTATTCCTCGCCCTCGTCGTCGTAACACACCAGCGCGGGATGCGCTTTGCAGGCTGCTGCACGTTGATAGAAGAGTTCGTGGAGCAAACGTCCTCGAAAGCGATGCTATGAATGAAGGCATTCTTGGCTCAGTGCCGGTGAGGATGAAAGAGTGTAAACATCCTCGAGTAGACTGATATCAACCACAAAAATCTTCCCAAACCTAGTTCTGACTGGCAACACTTTAAGCAAAGAACTAGTATATGAACTGGTCAAACAGGTTGATAGCCTCAGTTTCCTAGCAGTGAAGATTCACTGAATGCCAAAATGTCACACGCGTACTCACACGAGTCTTTGAGGGCCCATGTCATTGAAGAAAAACCGTTGATGAATCTGTAGCAGGGACCCCCTGTCGGGGTGTCTAATAATAGCACAAGAAAGAAATTAAGGGGTCTCCATTAACCACCCGAACCGAGAGCCCCTGGTATGAGATCAAAGAATTGGGGTGATCAATGGATTGGACCCATCTCCTGACTTTTGGTCATTGATGAGTCGAGGCCTGACCTCTGTCGGCATCACATGGTCCCATCCGGGCGGGTTTTCCTATCTGCCGAACCGCGCCACGTTGTGGAAAAACAGGACTTCTGGAATAGGACATTCTGCAGGTGAGGTAACACACGTACCAATGGGTGACAGGGGTACTTTTTCTTGCTATCGAATAGAACAAAGAAATGGCACTTCAGAGAAGTTCCAAAATGAATCAAAATGAACATAATCTTTTTAGGTAGGTTGTATCATGTTGTATCAAAAACTCATGCAAAAACGGGTGTCCCAGTCCAGTATCCAAAAACGCTTGATGTTTCACAACGTTCACCACGGCTTCCCCGTTGTTTTCAGCTCCAGCTTCCTTGGTTTGTCCATGGCTTTGAGGTCGCGTTGAACTCCTCGGCCCGCGAGTTGAGAGACCCAAACGAGAAGACGAAGACACCATACCAAATGGGGACTGCTAAGTGCGATATATCATATCACTAATTATTTGGTTACCTATGGTTACCTGTACATTTTAATTAAGGCTTGAAAGAATTCTTTCTGGTCGTCCTTGCAATCTTTTGGACTGAAACATCCTGAACAAGCCAACAAAAAGCCATTGCAAGGCATTGCCATTGCTGAGAACAAAACCGTCCCCGAGTTGAGGTTCAACATTGATCACCTTCAAAGCCCATTGAGGTTCGTGTGCCATTTCACCCACCCGCATGGAAGGCGAAAAAACCTCACGGACCCTTGTTGGATATAATTTTCTTCTTTGTCAAGGACCTTGGGAGACGGTTGAAGGTTGAGGCAAAAAGCACCGAAAAGGGCAACCAAAAACACTGGTGCCGTCCTACTCTTCATGAAGCTCGTCGTCTCTCTGGTCAGAGAAGAAAGTCATGAGGCTGGTCCCATCATGTGCAAATAAAACGAGAAGAACTTTACAAAACTTTTTAACAGAGACTGCTTGCAGCTCTCCAAAGTTCGGAGCAAGTTGCTTCAATCAAAAGCTGCTTCACACTTGGAGGCGGAAATGTCTCACCTGCATGTGTGGACGGTGTCGTGGGAGTGGTCGCTTGGACGGCGTCGCCATGGGGGCAGACTCTGATATTGCTTCTTGGCAAGTCACTCGACTCATGGACGCCATGGGACACTCATCCCCTAAAGTAGTCCCATCATATCCCCTTCCACAGTGGTCCTCTCTTCCACAGCCGCTGTCCTCGATGCACAGTGCGCCTTGCAAGCAGCTGAGCAGAAGCGCCCCAAAGTTCTCGTCTTCACCGTAGAGCCACACCTGCGAGGGTTCACCGTTTCGCACTCAAGGCGCAACCGGTCAATGTGTGTGGTCAATGTCTGGTGATCCCAACGGCTATAACCACCTGGAGACTGGAGGGGCTGGATGTTTCTGGCCTCTGAAGGCTTGCTTGCATGTTTCGCTGCACCCTTTTTGCTTTAGGTTCTGACATGTTGCAAGAGATAGGACATGATAAGGACACTCTTTCCCCCAAAGCAGACCGAAATCAAGCATCCACAAGCATCCTCAGTTCTTTGCTTTGAGGATTGAGCAGGGAGATATTAGTTGAGACACACTGTGGGCCATGTCGATGCCACCGTCCGTCGGTACGACATCGCAGCGCGGTGAAGGGCCCGGCCCGGTCAGCCCGATTTCCCGCCCGTTTTCGGCCAAGCAGCCATCAGGGTTGTACAAATCATCATAGGGGGAGTACCACAGAACTGCTGCAGTGAACTGTACATCATGGTACTCTTTTGTCAAACGTTCAGGGTTGCTGCTGTGGTTCTGCACCTCCCCCCTCCACACCTCACTGGAGGACCACACATAGCCGATGAAGACCTCTACATCTTCCAGCCACTTACCACGCTCTCCCAGGAAGATCAAAGGTCTGCACCCATGGCCTTGACGACAGCTGCAAGTTGGCTCATTGGACGCGGAACTTTCGGTGATTCTGACCCAGTTCATCCAAACTGCTTAGGAGTTGCAAGCGAGTCTGTCACTTGGACCAGCACTCACCGTGAGTGGATCAGCACTCACCCCTGCACCCACGGACCTGCACCCCTCTTCTCCAAGACCTCACCCCTGATCCCCTCACATCAAGCGGATCCCACCGACCTCTCTCCCGATCCCACCGACCTAGAACCGGTACAACTTCACCCGTTCAGGTTGCCCGCCCGCCTGATCTGCTAGGCCTCAGAGATGAGCGATTGGTCCGAGGAAAGGGCATGTTCTCAATCGTTGTGGTTTCTGCATATTCTGTCAGTTGCATGAATTTGTTGATTTTCTCGTTATGACATGCATTCTCTTCGCTGAATCTGAAACTGCTGATTGCATCCAAGCCACATCAAATCCAACTTTCTCCGCCAAACCTTCAAGGCTTCCAAGAGGCAGTTTCCTCTTCCACTGGCCTTCACCACATCAGCACTTGGCTGGATGCTCTCCTTTCCGTCACCTGGCTGCAGCCAGCTGCTGTTTAACTGTTTGGAGGGCCAAAAGATGCCAAAAGACAGTTTGTCAGCTGCCCATTGCAGCCCACCTGTGAAAAACACTGCTTTGAAAAGGCCTCTTTGGACCTTTGTTGGTTCTTTGAGGCCAAAATATCGTGCCAATCATGGACCAACGGTGATTCCAAGGACCAACATGGACCAACCGAGAGGACGGCGCTTCTTCTTCGTCTCCCGATCTCTCACTCCCTCCGCCGGAGCACGATCCACTCGCAAAGGGAGAGGCCCTGAAAGACCCAAAGCTTCAGCCAGGAGCGATGACTGCACCACCACCGTCACCTCGCAGCAGCTTCTTCCGAGGTGAAAACGCGGCGAAGTCATCTTTTTGAAGAACTCTTCAGGTGGCAAAGAAGTTTAAGAACTTCTTGAAGTTGAAGAAGAAAGTTGTTTCTTGTCACTTTTTTCAAATACCAAGTTGAAGCAGAAGTGCTGGAGACTCTCCGTACTTGTTCACTCCTTGCTCTGGTCTCCGTCACCTGAAGATCTTTGGGGTGTTTTTTCTTGACCCAAGGGCCTGTACTCGATGGAAACCACAGGGTCCTCGGAGTCCACACTGGACGTCCACACGGTCCGGTCGGGATGACCATGCAGCCATCCAGCTGCCCCAGTCTTCGCCATGTCACTGCTTCCGCCTGTGCTAGGCGACTGAAGCTTTGGCCCAGATTCTTGGCAGCTTCGAAGACATCGCCTGTGGGCCCAAGATAAAAGTCTTTACCCCCGCTTTGAGCCAGATTGACCCACCATGTTTGGGAATTGTGATGAGGCGCCCTACATGGGCTACATTGCAGAATCTGACGATTTCGCCATTTCACACGCACGTGTACACACATATACCACAATTGAACAGAACATTAGGAACAAATCATGCTGGAAGCAGATTTCTTGGATCTCTATTTTTGTGAGGTACCCGAACGCGACAAACCGGTGCAGTGCTTGGGCGGGTAGGCCCTACATATGCAGATCTGCTACGGAAAGAGGGCCGAGGGCCTCGGGTGTTGAAATCCCACCGAATTCAGCTTTCTCCCTCTTCCAATGGCGGATAAACTAGATGCTGGAAGATGTTCAAAATGAAGGATAAAAAGAGTTAGAAACAACATCTTCAGCTTTCAACTCCACCGCATTTTCCAACTCCAACGGTCCAGTCGCTTTCTTTGACCCGGTCACCGACAGGGTCCCTGCCTACATCTTGGGGCACGAAATCCGAGAGCTTGACCTGCAGTTGAAAGGTCTACCGACCTAGTCGACTGGAGTTCTTTGTCTACCTGGTCTATACCTGTCTATCTGCTATGGTCTATTTACAACTCAACTTTTGCGGGTGAACCGCAGATCTGACATCACTAGTCTTCAAATGTTTTCAAGCCAACCTCTCTTCAACATGCGAGGTCTGGACATTTTGGGAAATCCCAGGAATCAGAAAGCTTGACCACAGAGTTATCCACAAAGTCCAACTTTTTCCCAGGTGTCTCCAACTTTCTCAAAGGTCTCTGGTCAAACCTTCTCAATCCAACTTGATCCAATGGTCACCGGCGTCAAATGGACCCATGCAAGCTGAGCTTGCAGTCACCAGGGGCTTTACAATGGGTAAAACTGGAAGAACACCCGCCATGCTCGGTTAAGCTATAGTTTTACGTTCTCAGGGTTTCAGACTGAGATCCCACCGTTGGATTCTTCATCTTTGTTAACCGGACCACTTCAGGGGTGTCTTCTGCTAGACATGGAACCTCCACAAACGCAAGCAGAGATCTCCCAGTACTTTAATAATAGCCCAAAATAGAAAGCTTTATTGTTGCTAGTAGCGATGGCCTCCAACCTACCTAGCGATACTAGCGATGGCCTCCAACCTACTAGCGATGGCCTCCAAACCTAAGCGCGATGGCCTCCAACCTACTAGCGATGGCCTCCAACCTACTAGGGATGGCCTCCAACCTACTAGGGATGGCCTCCAACTTAAGAGCGATGGCCTCCAACCTACTAGCGATGGCCAACAACCTAATGTTGGATGCTGATTAGCAATAGGGCCCTCTAATGCTAAATGCTTGGAAAAATAGTTCTTGACACCATGTTTGTTTTAAAGGGTTCTCTATTATGCTAACTTGTTGGGGGATTCTAATTGTATATAATCTGAAAAATGAGAGTTTCAATTCCTGCGGAGATCTGTGAATACTATTAAGCCAATAGCTGGCTTGCTGAGAGTATTATTGGTAATCATGGGTTTCTTTTGTTCTTCAAAACTCACAACTCCCCAAAATCATCATTAGTAGACCAGGAAGGCCCCTGATCCTCTGTAATAATTTTGCTTTAAGGCTGATTCTCAACTGTGCAAAGTTTTTCATCAGAAAACAAAATCTAAAACTTAACACTACTAAGCCAATGGCTGGCTTGCTGCGAGTGTGTTTGGTAATTATAGATTTCTTTAGCTCTTTAAACCTCACAGCTTCCCAAAGCCTTCAATTCCTTAATCAAACCTTTATGTAAAGATTGCTCCTAAACAAATTTCAAGGTAGTCGTCCTCAAGATCTGCTGAAGATCTGAGACTGCAAAGGAAAAGGATTGCTGAGAATATCTAATTAGAAAGAACCTCAGAAAGGAAATGCATACTACGAGTACAATCAACTACAAAAGAAATCCTCCCAGGAACCCAGATTTGTTTTGGTGGTAGTTTATTAAAGAGGTCTCACCATTTGTTTGGTGGAGGGGCACCCCCCCTTTACTAATCAAGATCCAACATTACTAGCGATGGCCTCCAACCTAAGAGCGATGGCCTCCACCTAGTAGCTTCTAGTTCTCCAAACCGCACTTTTCCCAGCGGTTGCTTTTTCGTTCGGACCTGGAAGCGTGAGCTCCGCGCCCGCGGTACCACCAAGGGAAGCGGCGCGTCCATCGCCTCCGGGTCACGCGGGTGGACAAGTGCAGCATCACTCGGGTTTCGACCAGGCGATTTTTGGTGGAGTGCGGTTGGAAACACCACAAAAAAAGCGTGAAGTGTCCCATCAGTCACATCTGAGCCAAGCTGAAAACCTTGATAGATTCCTATGTCGTAAGAACTGCCTTACGCGAAAACTTACGCCGCGCTTACGCGACCGCAGTTTCAGCTTACGCGGGGGTGTTGCTTACGCCGCTGCTTATGCCACCTTACGCCATTGCAGGCTTTGCTTACGCAGCATCGATATGACATAACCTGGAAATGTCTGGCTTACGCCAAAGCTTACGCAGAGCTTACGCGACCGCAGTTTTAGCTTACGCGGGGGAGGTTTTCAGCATGGCTCATCTGGGACCAAAAAGGTTGCCCTCATACAGGTCAGTGTAGTTGGTGGCCACAGTGTGATACGCGGAATGCTCGATCTGATCATTCGAGTTGGAGTGTTTGAGAGCGGTTTTGTCCAGGTGGAAGTGGATCATGAATAACATGGGTAAGCACCCATGCCCTCTGCCAAGAGTTTTTGCTGCCACTGTTTCATGCAAATATCAAGAAGGAATTGCCCCTAAGGCCCAACGGCATCACATGCACTGCCCATAATTGTGCAGTCAATTGATGACAAGTCTTATAATGTCATTGTATCTTCTCATTCAACTGGTTGTGGAAGAGTCGTTTCAACCGAACAAACGATCCCAACTCAAACTCAGCTGAGCGGCAGCATCTTTTGGTTACTAAACGCAAAAACACCTAAAAGCACAATCAATCTGTGCAGGCCCTATCTCGTTCAGACGACTTTAGCGTCATCCAAAAAAAAGGAGCCCTGTCTCATGTGGGAGCCCTATCTCGCTCACTAGCAAAATACTGATGTTGGACAAACAACCTTAAGTAGAGCATGCCATAGACGCCGTAGACTACACTAGTCAAGACAAAATAAAAAAGTGCTTGCTCAGCTGGAGGTCATGGCTAGTACGGTGGAGGCCATTGCTAGTAGGGTGGAGGCCATTGCCTGTAGGGTAGTCAGGCCATTGCTAATAGGGTGAAGGCCATTGCTAGTAGGGTGGAGGCCATTGCTAGTAGGGTGAAGGCCATTGCTAGTAGGGTGGAGGCCATTGCCTGTAGGGTAGTCAGGCCATTGCTAGTAGGGTGGAGGCCATTGCCTGTAGGGTAGTCAGGCCATTGCTAGTAGGGTGGGGGCCATTGCCAGTAGGCTGGAGGCCATTGCTAGTAGGGTTGAGGCCATTGCCAGTAGGGTGGAGGCCATTGCTAGTAGGGTGGAGGCCATTGCTGGTAGGGTTGAGGCCATTGCTAGTAGGGTGGAGGCCATTGCTAGTAGGGTGGAGGCCATTGCTAGTCAGCTGGAGGCCATTGCCAGTAGGGTGGAGGCCATTGCTACTGGGGTGGAGGCCATTGCTAGTAGGGTGGAGGCCATTGCCAGTAGGGTGGAGGCCATTGCTAGTAGGGTGGAGGCCATTGCTAGTAGGGTGGGGGCCATTGCCAGTAGGGTGGAGGCCATTGCTAGTAGGGTGAAGGCCATTGCTAGTAGGGTGGAGGCCATTGCTAGTAGGGTGGAGGCC
>CAXAMN010000425.1:331591-345348 GCA_963970005.1 Durusdinium trenchii | reverse complement strand
AGGGTGGAGGCCATTGCTAGTAGGGTGGAGGCCATTGCTAGTAGGGTAGAGGCCATTGCCTGTAGGGTGGAGGCCATTGCCAGTAGGGGCCATTACTAGTAGGGCGGAGGCCATTGCTTCTAGGTTCACTAAATTGTATATCAAAGTGCTTGCTCAGCTGGATTTGACGAGCCCATTTCGCCTCACCAAGCGTCAAGGCTCGTGCCCACGGCACACCTGATCGCGTTTTCGATGGGAAAAAACGAATCCTCAAGAGCGACACCAACCTCAAGAGCGACCGAAGCAGGAATTTCTTCACCCCTGCGACGCACGCGTCCTTTTTTTGTTCGGTCTCTGACGCGTTCAGAACCCCACGCAGCATCAGGACCCAGTGCATCAAAGATCCCTATCCTACAACGTCCAACATGATGCCAAACCTCTGGATGTTGGGAGTTCATGATTTGAATCTGTGCTGACCAAATATCACCACAGGGAGAAAAAAACATCTTTTGTATTATATTGCATATGTGTTACATATATGTATTATATACATGATCTCTCCAAAGGGATCTTTGATCAGGTTGCACCCAAGTTCCAGAACTGCCGCGCAGGTTTGAATCGGTCGACGTGGTCCGACACTTCCTGCTCCGACCGGCGCGCGGCAAAGTCATAGCGGCGCTTGATCTCGACAAAGATCTCATTCATTTGCTCGTCCGACAGGTTGGCCGAGGCCAACTTCTTGTCTGGATGGTACATTCGCATCTGATTCTTCCAAGCACTTCTCCTTGAATCAGGGTGTCTGGCCGTCTCTGTATTTGAAAAAGATCTGACATGGTCTGACAGCTGGTGTTTGAAAGATCAAGCCTGCATGGGTTGAGCGACCGTACCCCAAATCAACCAAACAAACATCTCCACACCGAAAAGACCTCTCTCAACAGGTCTCGATCAATTGGAAAAAACCATGAAAAGCCCTTCTCAACTCGCAGCTGAAACAGTCATCGTTTCAAACCAATTCAGGGCGTCATCGTTTCTCTCCGCTCTCCTCTGATCCTTTGGGAGTCGTTCGATCTCACGGCTGATCTGGCTCACCTGTTCGCTGGCCACCCGAGACAAGCGCACGGAGGGAGGGGGCAACGGTGAAGTCGAACCCTTCCGTGGCGAAGGCACGGAGCTCCGCGTCGAAGCCGTCCGGCCCGCTCGGCCGGACGAGAAGCGGCTGCGTTGGCTGTGGAGAAAGCTGGGACGGAAGAGTTGGCACTTTTCGGTGTGGAAGGGTTTTCCACAGGTGCATTTCAGGTGTTTCACCTTTGGAGCTTTGGAAGTCTTGGCTTTGGCATCTTTGCGTGCCTTTTTGGACTCTGAAGCCTTAGTCTTGGTCGACTTGGTCTCCTTCTGAGGCTTAGGGTTCACCCTTTTGCGCTTGAGATGCGACCTCTTTTGTGGATCCTCCTCAGCGGTGGTCTCTGCATCCGAAAGCACCTCCGGTCGCTTGCTGCCGGCAGGTTGGGTGAAATCAGCACGTCCTTCAACCTTGGACCGTTTCGGACCACATCGCTCCCTTCCGGATGCGGCACCGAGATCATCGGTCCGGGTCGGTCTGCTGGTCTTCTTTTGACTTTTCTCAAACTCTTTGAGCTTCTTTTCTGGGATTGGACCATCCACCCGACCATGCACCGTCCATTTCTCCTGGTGGCGTTTGCAGAAGTCGCCGCCCAGCTTCTGGAGAGAGCATTGGCCGCCCTGGCCACCGTTCCAAATGCGTGCCATGCACAACCCAAGATCAATCTTCTGAGGGGTAAAAGCCATGCTGGGCGCGGCCGAGTCGGGTCTTTGTGGAGTACAGGGTGGTGAATCTGATGTTGGAACAGAAGAACTGGTCCCAAGTGCCCTGTTCTGCTCAATGCCAGCGGAGGAGGCTGCAGGATCTTCTTCATCTGCTTCCTCTCCTGTTTCTTTCACTTCTTCATCCTGCTCTGTGTCCTCTACATCAGTATCCGCAACCTCATCCTCTCCTCTCTCAGCGGTCTCTTCCACCTCTTCTGCAGTCTTCGGTTTCTCCTCCACCGCAGTTTTCTCCAGCTCCTCTGCCACCTCCGCCGGTTCATCATCTTTCATGGCCTCAGCCTCCACTTCCTCATTGCCTTCCGCATGTTCAGGCAGGCCGATAGATCCTCCTAGCCTTGCTCCTTCCTGCTCTGCATCTTCCTCTCCCTCTTTCGCTTTGAAGACTCTCCCCATTGGTTGAGCAGTCTCATTCTCTTCACAGCCTGGCAGCAAACCATGTTTCGTGGATCACGGGTGCTTTTGGGATTGGAAGACCTAGCGAGACAAAAAGAACAAAAACATCCCTCAATGGCTCAAAACTGAACAGGAACAGGTTCTAGACGAGGTTTCCTTTCATCTGGCCTTGGATGGCACCTCCTTTTGAGACATTGCCCCCAATAACCTGCACTAGTCACCACAACTGCCATAGTACGTAGAGAGACCTAAGACCAGCTTGTTTTTGTTGCTGCACCCCACCTGTTTGTATGGGTGTACTGGGTGTGTCGTGTACTCCTCAAGATCCAAATGTCATGCCGCGCCTGGCTCTGAGACCTCTGCGGATGGAGCGGCCTCCAATGGAGCAATGTCCATGCCTTGAAACAGCTGGAAAGGCGCTGTCAGCTACCGGCCACAGGGTTTCAACGGCTTCAACCCTGTTTGTGGCCCATAACCACAAGGCTTAGAACAACCAAGTTTGATGGGTTGGTTGGGTTGGGATTTTTCTGTTCTCGAGCAGAGCAGCCAGTACTTGCCGGTGGCAGATTTCCGCAACCAGAGGATGGGGAGAAAAAAATGCGCCACGAAAGTAGCACCAACAAAGCATCACAAAAGTCCACCACGAATTATTGGTCTTGATTTGTCTTGCTTCAAAAGTAGCTTCTCTCTAACAGTCAGCCTCATCCTGCAGATTCCTCTTCATGTCCGAAGTTGAAGATGAACAAAATGAACCAAATGCCCTGCATTCTGGTAGACTACAAACTTTGGACACCTGCTGGCGCCAAAGCCGAACCCCCTGGCTGGCGGCGCCTCCATCCGTGCAATCCATCCCGCTCATCTCCTCCATGGCGCGACGGGTGGAAGCCAGCCAGGTGATCCGGGATCCTGTGAGTCTTGCACGATGTCTTGCGCGATGTCTTCCTTCAAAGCGTGAGCATGCGGCCCATCTCTGATGGACTTTCATTTTTTTTTTTGAGTCGGGAGTGATGTTGTGGGTGATGTTGAAGTCTCATGGGGCTTCCGGGCTTCCTTGTGACGCAGGCACCCTGCTCTGCGACTTACTTCCTTTGGCCCCACACTGCGGCAAACAACCCGTTTTAACATACCTTGTCTCAGCTTCTTGGCCTCATCAACCAGTCTTGATGCAAAGATATGCAAAGAATCTCAACGACCTCACTGACCAATCATCTTGTTTTGGGGCTCCATATGACCAAATAGGTCGCCTGAGGCTCCGACTCTCAATTGCATCTCTCAGTCCTATTTGGGACTGCGGACAGTACTAGACTACTAGTGGCAGTGACTTGACGGGGTGTCATCACGGTCCGTCTTCTCGATCTCTCGCAGTGGCACTTTTGAGCTCGATCCAGTCCGTCTGCCGGAGGATTCTCGGGAGTCAGTAAGGAGCGGCGCGTTTGATCTCTCAGAAGACCCAGCACAACCCATGAATACATATGAAAACCCATCTATGCACAGACAGCAGTCAATCTGACAATCTAACCATCCGCAAATACTTGCATGTGCATATATATATATATTGTCTTAAATGGTCTTAAATGTTGATAAAGAAAATGCAACCTCAAAGTTGTTGAATCGCTCAATCTTCTTCTTCTCGAATAGTTCGACACCGATGTTGGTGGAGGGAACCCTCCCATCCGCAGTCTGGGAGACACACAGGGCCCCGCTGGAATCAGGAAGGACATCCACACCAACTTAAAAGAAGGCGTTTTCATGACAGAAACAAAACCTTTGTTCCATCCACATGTCTTGAAGCCCAAAACCTCTGTTCCATCCACATGTCTTGAAGCCCAAAACCTCTGTTCCATCCGCATGTTTGCGGCCCTAAAGCATATGCCTCCACCCAGCCTCCACCCCTTTCCATCGGCTCCTTCAAAGCACCGCAGGATCGGCAAGGCCGCCAAGAGCTCGACGCAACAACACTTGGGCCTCGCTCCAGCCGTTTTTCTCCCGAGGCCGTTTCCCTGGAAAAGTAGATTAGTATTTGGATGCTAAGTGTTTACTGTACCACGGTGGACCTTGAAGTCTTTAAGTACTAATATGGTGACCGCTGTTCATCCTTTTTCCACCATCCATGCGATCTGAAGAAGAGATCACCCCGAACATCGTGGATCAAGCGCCAAAAAATGCAAAGTTAGTTTTTTGACACGCCAAAAAGGATTTGAGTTGGAATAAAGAAATCCCAACCTCAAGGTTGTGCAGGGCAGGAGGGTACCTACTACCCTGGATAGATACCAATTCCAGCCCTCACAAGTTCTCGCAACATTTACATCCATCTTGTGAATTCGCGTCCTTTTCTAAGCCTGAGCGGTTTTTCACTTCCAAAGCCTGAACACTATTCGCACTATTGAATATTGATTTGAGATTATTTGAGTATTTGTGAAATAGACCATGTTCATGGATTGCGGCAAAACACGTCCTGCACAACCATTCTCATGCTTGCATCCTTGCAAAAAGAGAACAACAGATGGACAACAAAAGCTGGTTTCGCCCGGTAGGACTCAGGTAGGACTCGCCCAGGCCGGTGAGGTGGCAGAGGTGCCACGGATGTTCGCCGGGACCCAGCAGGTTTACGCTGGAGGTCATGCTGGCCGTTTCGCTGAGTGACCGGGGGGGGCGGTGGTGGGCCGTTTGGTTGGAAGCAAGAAGGTATTCGTTGTCACACTGGAAAAACGAGAGGTGGGTGGGAACGAGAGGTGGGTGGGTCCAGCAGGTGTCTTCTTGTCTACTTTCATGAAAACGCCGCGGTTGGCTAAAACCAATTCCCCAGTATCTTCGCCCTTTGATCCTCCAAGCAGGTGAACGAATATTGCCGTTGCTCAATATGTTATACTGTGTGAAAAGGCAAGAATCCACCAATACGCGGAACCTCAATCTTTCTGCAGACTTGGCTGTACCCTTTCGTGCGAAGGTCAGAGAAAATCTCTAATTCTGGTCATCTTGCACAAGCATCCGAGCATCCAAGCTCCTGCGGTGTCCCAGCCTTTGGTGAAAGTGATAACACCAAAACGTCACCAACACTGGGATCTATTTGACATCCACTGCAAGTTCTAACTCCATCCGGTGATCTTCCAGATCTCGTCTACTCCGGACTACTCCAACGCGAGAACTCTCGACTCTGGTACCGATCCCCACTGGGCGTGTCCAGCCAGCGTTGTTGTGCGGCCAGGAGGAGTTCCAGATTCTGGGCCAGTGACCTGGTCGGACCGAAGAACTGAAGAAGACTGGAAGACTCGACTGGTCGTAGCAAAAGGAAGACCGGGAGCTAGCAAAAGGAAGCGATAGCTAGCGATGGGAAGCTAATACCTATAGGAGCTAGCTACGTGTTTTTTCAGACTATAAAACTGCTGCACAGAGACAGAAGTTACACATAGTTACACATACAGTAGTTCCCAGAAGTGAAGGTGGTGGGTGGATGGGTTTGGGGAGGTGGATGGAAGGGGAGGTCCTCTTCCAACGGCGGGCTTTGTGGGTGTCAATACCTCGTATCAACATGCTTCACGGTGCTGGACCCTCCCTGGGTTCCTGGATGTTCGAGTTTGTCGAAACTCTGTTTAGGACAGAGGTGACAAGTAAAAAGGATTAAAAAGGTCTCAACAAATTGGAATAAATCTCATCCAGTTTGCATTCACCCATCGTTTCTTTTAAGAAACTTGCATGCATCCAGGTGGTCGTGCTGGTCCAAGGTCGTGCTGCATCGGTATCCCGAAAAGGGGCCTTGGGCCAAAAAGAATCCATCAACTTGATGTCTTCACCCTGTCGACTTGACGTCTTCCAATAATCCTGGCCTGACCATGGAGGAGCAATGCTTGGAGGCGTCGAAGCGAAGCGTGAGCTGCATGCCCTTGGAAGCCTTGGCAACACCTGACAGCGCGGCCAGCGATGTTCTGCGCGGCAGCGGCCGTCCAATGACGTGACATCCAGCCCCGACACCTGCAAGGTCGCCTGGAGATCCTCTCGCGGCTGTGGCCGCGTCCGATGCCCAAATGCCTCTGGTTCGTCTTCATGAAGTCTTTTTGCATCGGACGTCTCCCAAGCAATTCTCCCTAAACCTGCTTGGGCCATCGCCACCGCGATTCCAGAAATGGACAACAGAGAAATACCTCTGTGAGCTGGTTGCCAAAAGTGAAACGTGCACTGTGGGTCTCCACCAAGCCAAGCCACTCTACCTACTAGCTTATTTGACCGTGGCCTGAACCCTGGAGTCCTTTCGACTCCAAGATTCGCAGGTGGCCCCCCTCCCTTTATCGGCATCTGGAAAATGAGCTGCCTTGATGAAACATCTTCGATTGGAACCAAGCCCCAAACCTTGTAGAAGGCCGTGGAAGCAGCCGGGAAGCCCCACAGCAACTACTTCGCCTCTGAAAGCACCCAGAGCGCCTGACTCACCCAGGCCTTGCTGCTCCGGACCTTTCACTCCACACCACTCTCCGCCCAACACGCGACGTGTCGCGATCACCGCCTTCCGGAACGATCACCGCCACCAATGGTAGCTCCGCACCCGTGATGGGCATGGACTCATGCTGGAAGACCTATCGACAGGTCGAAACGCACGCCACTGCGGCACTGGAGACAAACATGTATCTTAAACACACTAAGCCATTGCAAACATCCAAACCAATCAAACCATATATATTATGTATATAGAGAGAGATGTGGAGGTGTTTTTTTGCGTGCCATGCCAAGTCATCCATCACTGGAGTGCTGTGCCGTCCAGTGCCGTCCGCGGCATCCATTAAAAGCTCCATCCTTTCGCCGGCTGCGCCGCGCTCGCCTCCGGCCTCACACTCTGCCTGCGTCGTGTTCTCCTGCGTCAAGCCTCCTTCACTGGGATAATTCTCGAAGACCAGCATGGTTTCAAAGAGCTCCTGGTGTTCGAACGGAAGCTGTGTTCGAACTACGCGTCGGCGTCGACCTTCTGAAATCCAAACAAAGGACCGGAAAGAGGACGAATCCGTCTGCATGACACGACAGGTGTCTTTATTTTTGCATTCTTTTTTGGTATATATATACAGTAAATATAATCTATGAGCCTTGCCGGATGTTGCCGGTGGTTAATCCCAAAACCAGGCCAAGCTGCTAAGCTTCTTCCAGGCTAGACTCGCTAGACATCATAGGATGTTCTTACACATTCCAAAATTGCAACTTTCCGTCATAGAAGAATCTGCACCAAAACAAAAGTAAGTGAACATTCGCCAGAACTGCTAGGACAAAGCTTTATATCATTTAAGTGTTCGCTTGTTCTTAGCCTTCCATACAGGATGACCATGCAACTGTGTAAAACAGGCCCCCAAAACATCTCCAAAAGCCTCGCTTTTCGGCGCGGCTCTCCCGATCGACCTCTCCTGCACGGGTCCGCTGAACCCCGACCAGTCGCGGATTTCAGCCTGGCAGGCGCAGAAAGCGCTGTGCTTCACAGTCTATGCCTGAAGGCATCTTCCACTGCTTCAGGCATCTTCGGCTCACTCTAGGCATCAGGCCATGTTGCAGAACCTGAGCTGGGTGAGCTGGTGGAGTTTGACCAGAAAATCCTTAAGATCCAGGATGGGTGTTGTTTGTTGAGCACCAAAACGGACAATGCTTCTCTTGATGTCCTGAAGGGTTCTGAATGCCTCCCCAATGAGTCAATGAGTCTTTAGAATCTGTTCCTTACAGCAGAGTGGCACGGGTCTTCCTTTTGCAGCTTTTTGAGTTTTTCTCTTGACCTCTGTCATGCTGCTCATGGAGCTCCATCCAAACCCACTCGGTGATTGCCCGAGATGCCTGAAAAAGGATGCATGCTCGGAATCCGACGTCTCCAAAGACCAGGGTGTTGGACGCCCCAGCAGATGTTCCAACGAAGCTCCATGATCCGACCGAGATCCGTTGGATCCTCCCGGAGGGTCGACAGTCCTCCCAGCTATAGTCGACGGCAGTCGATTCCCGTCCGGTGAATCCAAGAAGCTGGTGCTCAGCCAGTTCTCGCAAAGAGTTCTGGATGGACATGGCCAAGTCTGCGAGACTCCGGAAGCTGGAGGAGGTGGAGAGAGAAAAAGCAAAACAAACTATTTTAGACTGAAATAGACTGAAAACTCTTGAAGCACGCAGGAGGTTGCAGGAACATGTTTCTTTCACACCCACCTTTCTAACAAGCATGAGAGCATGAAAGCAGGGTGTAAAGCGCCTATGCAGCTGGTTTCTCGATGAATCTTCACTCGCAGAGGCAGTGTGCAAATCAGCAGCCCAACCATGCCTGTCCAGGTGTCGCGAGCCCACTCGTCTGTTGCCACGGCAGAGTCGACCCGTTTGAATGTACTTCAGGCGAGTCCAAATCCCGATGAGTCTACCTTCCCTCCAACAGACATGGAAGTCGACAATCCTGTGTTTCTAGGGGAATATGGTCGTTCCAGGAATATGTTCCACTTCTATCAAGCTTTTCCTGGATGGAACAGATTCCCTCCGCTCCGCGCTTCCCTCCCGACAGAACCATGCCGAGAAAAACCCGCCTTCGATGCCGCAGACCGGCGCGTCGCGCCCGGAGAGCACCACGCCGAAGACCACGTCGCGCGCGGTCGCAGCGTCGGGACGACCCGCCTCCGCCTGCGCCGCCGGCCGGGGGCCGGTCGGTCGGAGCAAGGCGCGGGACTCGCGATGGGTTCTGATCTTTGGTGGTTCGATTTTCGCTAGGTTGGGTGGGAGATGAAACACATGTTTTGAGCACATGGAAATGGAATGTGCGAAGTGGACATCGTTCGTGCGAGCGGGTTGGTAGTATTTTGTAGTTGTCCTGCTTACATGAGGCGGCACCTGGCCCTAAGACCCTGGGATTTGGGCAATCTCCTGCAAAGAATCATGTGAAACAAACCGGTTTTCACAAATCCAGGTAGGAGCACAACCGGCCGTCAAGCTCAGTACAGTACTTCCATCAAATTCATCAACAAGTGATGTTCGAAGCCGGCTTGCGAACAATGGTTTTTGGTGACCCATACCCATGTGGGAAGGAGTCTGACTCCTTCCCACCGGTGTGACTGGCTTTTTGTGCTTCCTGCCGTCTTCTGTTCTTTAGAAGGTCACAGCCTCAGTCACAGCATGTATGTATTCTATCATATATATCACTATATTACGTCATGGCTCAAACCTACGACGTAGGGTACCATCCACGGCCACTGGTACAAAAAAAGACATTATATAGCTCCTTATCAAGAAACATCATTTTCTGGCTCGTGCTCTTGAGCCACATCCCCACAGCCTCCCCTGCTCTTTTCGAAGGCCAGCCCGCTTTTGGGATGTGCCCGATCCCGGCGACGTCCACCGGGCCCCAGACCAGCGCCATGGCCCAGGCAGCGTGAAAGAGTGCAGCGCTGGTGATGCCCTGGACCGACCGATGGAAGGGTCGCCACGGCGAAAGCCGACCAATTCAGCTGATGGTAACAAAGTGGAAACGAAGAAGGATAGCATCACACGCAGAATGGACAAAGGATGAAAACGGACACCTGGTGTCTGCAGTGTTGAAATGGCAGCAACTCCGTACCACCCTTAGGAGGAAAACACCATAAACATCAATAAACCTTTAATCCGACGGATTCTGATTTGGGCAAAACATCAGTGCCCGTGTTTAGAATCTGGACGAAACTCCTGTATGGACGGCCTTGCAAAACCGTCCTCCCAAACCAGAAGTGGTATGGCTACCACTTCTCTCTTCTTCCTCTTGGAAGACATCACATGGAAAGGCTCCTGTTTCTGGAGTCGTCTCCCAAGGGACCGTGCCTTCCACTTCCATGTGGCATGTTCGTCAGGGTGTACATCCTCTTACCACTGGACCTCCAATTGACCCCACTCCCCCCAACCAGCTACCGACCTGGCCTCGTCCGATGGCTCCAGGGATGGCAGCTCCCATCGCAGCTGCTGATAGTCGCGTGCTGAGTGCGGGATCCGCTGCCACGGGACCTGCGCCTCACCGGAGGTCAGCTCCTGGGGCACCGGCGATGGTGAACAACTCAGGTCGAGAATTCCTATGAATTCTGTGTTGCAGTCCTCAAGGAAATCCTCAAGGGTCGAAGATATGTGCTGCTTGAAGGAAGCAAAGGTGTTCTGCAGACCGTTTTTCTTTCTTAGAAAGGACCACATGCGTCGCATGCTGAGAACTCTCAGTCCTTGGCTAAAGTCGGACCACCTGGGGTCGGAGATTCTGGGGAAGTTGGGAGTGACACAAAGCTTTCTAGACCCAACTGCCAGGTCGAACTACTGGAGGCAGGCATCAAGATTTGAGATGATTTGAGATGATTTGAGATAGGGAATATCATAGATTATCCACTGTATTGGACTCTCTCTCTCTCTCTGTGCTCTTTGCAGTCTTTGATCTGGTGTAGACTTCTACCATAATTAGATTCAATTGCTACGGATGCAGAATCCTCTCTTCCCAGCCTCTCCATCCCTTCAGCTGCTGCTTCCAGAAACTTTTGAGCTGATCTCTGCCTGCCTGACATCAAGCACTCCAGTCACTCGAGCACATCGTGCCAGCGCATATGGCGAAGCCAAGGGAGTGAAGAAATCTTTGGGTCGCGATGGCGCATGGTCAGGAGTCCAATCCAGTAGCCCAATTTGGGCCTGTAGATTCAAGAAAATCATTGTATTGGATATTTATACGTCATGACCATTCATGATCAATGAGACTTGAGGCTGATATGTCCAATCATTCTTCTCTAACCTTCGGCAGCTGGGTGGCAAAAACCCAGGTATTTGAGAGAAAGAAAGTCTTACCTCAAAATCCCAGGTCTCCTCCCATTGCCGATAAGTCAAAACCTTCGCACGAAACCGCAAGGCCGTGGAGAAAAAGCCATTTCCAGATTGAAAACAACAAGAGCTTGGCTGCTGACGAGCATGGCTGTGAAGCTGCCGCGTCCTGAGAAAAAAAGTGGTGCCTGGCGAGTACGAAAGACATGTGTGGCATAGTCTGCCCAGCGCGGAGCTTGGGGAAGGCTTGCTTCAACTCTTGAGGACAACTCGCTGCGAGAGTCGAAAGTTTGAGGGAAGAGTGGAGACTGGCTTCCAACCTAACAGGCCTCCAACCTAGAAGCGATGGCCTCCAACCCAATTGGAGACTGGCTTCCAAGAAAAAGGTCAGGAACACTACTCTGAGTCATTTTCTCATTCACATGGAAGTGGATGGTGCCGCTTGTTAGATTGTTTCAGGGAGTGTATGACTGGGATGGAGAACCCCCCCCAGTGGGGTGCAACCGGTGCAACCGACCAGATTCTGATCGGTTTGCAACGGAGTGGGGCCAAGGGCAAGGATTTGCGCCGGCTGTGATTTGGCCAAGAGAAAGATATAGAAAAATCTGGAGGAGGATCTCCTTTAACTCGATCTTCATGGGGCCTTGGGCCACGAAGTCGGAGATTCTGCTTTGCTGTCTGGGGAGCCAATGCTGGTTCCGAGTAGTGGAGTCCACGTGCTTCGCATCCACCAGGCATCCACCTGGCCCACCGATGTCCACCGTCCTGCATAGATCTTCATGGCCTCATCCAATAGCACCGGATTGGACCAACCATCAGAGATGGCGTGATGCTCACTGCGGATGCATAGGTAAAGCCCGTCCTTGGGGCGAAGAAAAGAACTGCTGAAAAAGCAGACAGGGGGGGTGATGAACGCATGATGACACATGTCTGTGGCTCGGTTCATGAGGTTTGCATGTCTTTTTTGACTAGATTCACCAAACGGTTGCTCATTTTGGACCCCCGTTGCCCAACTCCTACGCCGGCACGCCGGCAGCCAAGCCACAGCGATGCTGCAGTTGCCTCTTCGAACCTGCAGCCCATTTGGGGGGTCTCTGCAGTCTGCGGTCGCGAGGTTGGGTCCAATTGGTCCATGAAGATCAAAGATCTGAAATGCTCGAACATGCCCTGCTTATGCCGTACCGGGTAGCTGTGAACGGTTTTAAAAACCCAACAAAAAAGAGAAGCGCTTTTTATGCTTTTAACGTATATAATAAATCCCTCTTGTCGCTGAAATACCACAGTCCTAATTCGGCGCCCGCAGCCCATTCCGGGGCGCCCTATCCTCGTACCCGTCTGCGTTCGGGGTGGGAAACCACCGTGTTCGGCGCGTCGAAACTCCGCCGCACCTCGAAGACCTGAAAGCGGAGCAGCGGCCCTCCGCAGTGAAAGCCGCGCTCGGCATCGTTCGTCAACACGTCACGCACAAGGCCTAACGTGGTTCGGCAACAGAAGCTGCGGTGTTCGAAGCGTGGCATGTCAAAAAATGAAGGAGAAATTATACTGCTGAATTGGCAAATGAGCAGGTTTTCCAAATTGTTGGTCCTATAATTAATTAGAACTTGGTAACATAGATTTCCTTGGCACACCTGTTTTCAGTGGCTACATTAACCAAATGACCCCAAACATATTGATGGCACACACAGATCTTTGCCCCGTCATCACACGTGCAGAAACCAACACACGAGCCAGGACGGTCATATCAACAGCGAGGTGCACAGCAGCCGGAGCACCTGACACAAGAAAACGCGCAGATGAAATGATCTGAAATGTTCCCCTTGATCTCCAGACTGTGGTGACCCTTACTCAAGCTCACCTCCGAAATCACACGATGCGTTTTCATCTGTCTGCCGCTTTTTCAAAAGCCCAGCTCGTTCTGTTTAAGAACATCCCCAGGGCGTTCCGTTTGCCTCAGACTTCGTGAGCAAAGAGAGAAGTCCTTGATGCCTGAGTCGATCAAAAGAACGAAGAAATAGGGGTGTTTATTTTAGTAGGGAGACCCCTAACCAATGGGTTTGGGTCTATTTCCCCTCTTCCTGGGGCTCGAATTGGAAGGTCTCCCCATCAAAATACACATTCATCTGAAGAACATCCTCAAGGCCGAGCAATCACTTCGGTGGTCTCCCCTCACTTCACCATGTTCCACAATGTTCGTGGAATCTCTAGTGGAAGAGGTGGAGGGAATCGTGTGGCCCTAAAAACCGAAGAAATCAAGGTGATGGGACCATGGAGGCGCAATGTTGAAAAAGTATTGATGGCCTATACCGTGGCAATTCTCCTGGTTCATCCTTGTGGGTGAAACGTTCTCGGCCAATGAATATGTTGCAGGCGAAACCTTTCATCAGCAGTGATTTCACCAGGACTGAAACCGACAGGGACCCTTTTTGTTTCAGCAAGGTCTGAGTCTGAGTCTGCTGCTGATCCATGGTGTCTCTTCCTTCTTCTTCTGCAGCTTCATTCAGGTCCCAAACACCCTCCTTTCAAAAGCTGCAAAAGAAGTTGCTGCGTGGACAGCGTCTGAGTCTGGGACACTGGAAATATATTTATATGGTCTTTAGATCAGAAGACGATTGCAAAGTGTCTTTAGAACATCTGGATGCTGCGACACGTGGCGAAAGCTTTAGAGTCTCTCATCAGCATGATAGCAAGCTTCTGAGCATATGTTCATCAAGAAAGACTCCGTGGCGCTAGGTCAGACGATTCATGTTCATCGCATGACTTCTAGGGTCCCTGGTTTCGAAAGGAGCCAAATG
>CAXAMN010000425.1:279876-331581 GCA_963970005.1 Durusdinium trenchii | reverse complement strand
TTCATCGCATGACTTCTAGGGTCCCTGGTTTCGAAAGGAGCCAAATGATATGAAACACTTCTTGGAGCCTAACGCCTCTAAAACGAATCTTTCACACAGCCAAGGATAAAATGATTCGGTCAGGACAAATAAAAATACTGAGTCATCCAACATACAGGTGATTCGATCCACAGGGGCAGCAGCGGTTGCTTTGCTCTTTGGCAAACATACAGTAATACAGATTCACCGGCCCCCGCCTTCCAAAAATTTCCAAGATACCTTTTCGAAAAAAAGAAATCTGGAGACTGACTTTTCACAGGCCAAACGTGGCTGTTCTATCGGCGAAAGAGAATAGGAACGACCGAAGCAAGCTTCGAAGGTATGTTCTTTCACAGGTTCTTTCTTGGAAATGAGATGTGAAAGCCTATACAGAGTGTGCCCCGGGGGGGGTCCAGTTCTTCCAGTTCCAGTTCCTGCGGGGTACACTATGAGCCTATATAAGTTTATGCTCCTGAGTTAGAATAAACGTTTCCCTAACCCAGGGATCGAAAACGACTGACACCAAGTCTTGATTCAAAAGACAGGAGCGCTGAGGTCCTAAAATAGTTGCGGCGCATCCTTTGTTTTGCGCACAACTGTACCTCTGTTTGGGATCCATTTGACACAGCCACACTACAGCCACCGCACCCAACGCAGGAATGTGTTAACGGTCGAGTTTGCTTGTGCAAAAACGAAGTTCGCATCGAAACATCACCGAGGACAGCCAGCCCGCCAGCCCTTGGAACATCACCCTCGCTGGAGCCGAAAGTCCTGCCACTCTGTGAACTCGTCTTCGAAGACCACCTGCAAGTCTTCAGTCTGGAGGGCGAGGTGCGGAGATGGAAGCAGCGGAAAGAAGGTCGACCTGTCTTCTGAATACATCCGAACTTCCGAGCTCCAAAAATGAGACAAATCAAATGACATGACTTCCAAGTTGGTGTCCCCAGAAGGGTTTTAAGATGGTTTGTAACGAAAAAACACCTGTCTACTGTTTACCGCCCTTGTGCCTTCATGGAACTTCAAACAAATCCAAATAGAATTGTCTGCCAGATCGTGCTAGCATCAACACAACTCAACCTGTCAAATCTCCAACACCACACAGCTCAGCTCACCTGCCAGAAGCCTCTCCCCTGTGGCGCAGGTGCCAGTCGCGCACGGAGCGCCGCGTGGCGAGACACCACCCTGCTCCAGGCAGCACGCCAACGCGCCATAGAGCCGCGGATGAGATGGCATGACCTGGACGGGTCAAGAACGTTTTCGTGCCCCGGGAGCGAAGCATGGCGGATGAGTCTTTGGTGTCCAACTACCCCAGGAACCACAACGGATGGGAAAGAAAAACTTGATGCTTCTGTAGGTGAGCTGCTGTTCCACATTGGCGCTGGGGTTCATCAACGTTTCGCTCATCATACCTTCCTGCAGAGGCGTGCAAGGAAAGATCTCGTCTATCTGCTCTGACCTGGCACGACGATGGCGTCTTACATCTTTTACAAATATCTCAGGCTTCGAGAAGACTCACTGGAAGCCGAGTGTGAAGGAAACTGGAAGGGTGAAGCCAGTCTGGACTCCAACTGTGGAGTCCAGATTGCAACATCTGCACACTGAATAATCCTAGTTTTGCTGCGGGCACAGCCCGAACCATCCACCGGATTGTCCCCCGGAACGGAACACCCGGGTGTTCTTGGTCGTTTCACAACGCCGTCGTTCGGTGGGCGTCCTTCCGGCCGAAGCCGGCCTTCCGGCAAACCATTGATTCACCCAAGCATCGAACTCGGGAGGCGTGACTCGCCAGACTGAGGCGTGACCGCCCAGCTCGCAAGGTGCACGCAAGCGCCTGAAGAGAAGACACCACAGTTTGGGTGTGTTTGTTGATCTTTTTGGGTGAAGACAACTCCCTGCTACAGGAGAAAGTGGAACAAACGTGCTCCAGACAGGTAGAAGTGATCAGAGGCAGCCAGGCTGCCTCTGGGGTGTTCCGCGGTCCGCTAGAATCCTTGGGAACCGGGGAGTGTCCTCACTGGGTTCTTAGAGTCCAACTCAAGTGGCCATCAGAACATCCAACCTGTCGAATCCAAAGTGTTACATACATCATTGGTATCGTCCAGAATCTTTCCAACGTCTTGCCACAGAAAACCATCATTAGTTTGGTGCACGATGATGCCGACTGCCAGGCGAAATGTTCTTGGCAGCATACTCACTGCCCGGCTATATCGCCGCCTAAACAAAACATTGAAATTTCACAAGACGCCTTGCAGGTGTCCTCTGGCAGTGCTCCACCACCAGGGCGGCCTCGCGGAGGAATTCCTGGTGTACCGCGCAGGCGCAGCACGCGCGTTTTCGATCGCGAAACGAAAAACGGTCGTCCTGAGCGAAACAAAAAAGGCTTCATACCCCAGGGGACTGAGCAATATGTACCTGCGTCTGATGTATACATGCTTGGGGGTGGATATTTGGGACCAATCTTTTTTTTTTAAGTCCGGAACAAACTGGCTAGCATGGTGTGAGTGCGGCCGAAATGACTTGACAGGGCGCTGCCGCAATGACATCCTCGACCAATAGCACTCATCGAATTGAAGGAAGAATCGACAAGGAAACTGTTGGATGAAAGGGGAGGTTTGTAGAACATCGCCAAACTCCCTTGAAAGGCGGAAGTTGATCAGCAGAGAATCCCCCATTTTTATATAATATGTTACAGTTATAGTATATTATTATATAACTATAACATATATATATATATAGCCCCCCCAAAAAAAAATAACTGAGGTCAAACACAGCACAATGAACCGCGGGCACATGAGGCTGTGATGCAAAAAAGGCCGATTGAAATCCAGAAAAGCTGGACCTGTTGCCGGAAACTCACTGTCGGAAGTCAGTCCAAACAGTTTCAAGAGGACTCAGTTCTTAGGTCTGACCCAACCAGAACTCCTTGGCCGCGGCCAGGTGTTGCTCCGGTTGGGTCAACGCAGGTGTTGCTCCTCTCAGCCCAGCTCGCCTCCAGCCAGGTGCACATCCGGTCGCTCAGACGGGGATCATAGATCCACTCCACTCGAATTCTCGCTGGGCTCGCTGGGCTCGCTGGGCTCAGCATGGCCTGCGCTGGGCTCAGCACTCCGACGTGGTGCGCACACCAAGCGGAAGCCCGACCCAGCTGCATCCAGGTCGACCCAAAGAAACCAGAGACTCCATGGTGCTGCCATAGGACTGCCGATCAGGCCAGGGGTGGTGGTGCCAGGGGGGGGTTGGTTTGGGGCGGCAGTCCTATGGCAGACATGGAGTGTCTGGGAATATATAAATACAAAACATCTAACTTCCGAAACGGTCACCAGTAAGAACTTGGGTTCTCCAGGTTCCAAAACAACTTCAATGTGCCTCCACTTCCAAGAAATATTCCCGTTGATTCTCCGGATGCATGTCATGCTGCGCCAAGGTCTCCCACTCCGGCGCCAAGACCAACTGTTCAGACGCACAAGCAGGTGACGCCTCCGGCGAAGGGCGGCGAACGGCGGTGCGGTCGAAGGGATTGGTGAAACGTGGCTGCTCTGCTGCAGCTGAAGGTCTTTTGGGGTTGGTCTTTTTTTACGTCAATGTGTGCATGATGAGCGCGTAATCTCACGTGATGACCAAATATTTTGAAATACGGTCTGCCAGAAGCATTCCCGAAGACTCAAAGGTGAAATGCATGGAAATCGCTCCTGCCCATAGTAATTCACACAGATCGTCGGCTGGATGCCCTGTCCATCAGCGGCTTGTTCAGGAGTGACAGCGGTACTCCTCAGGCGATGTTTGACCTCACGCACGGCCAAATCCAATGACCTGGGCAGGCCAAAATGGCGCTGTTGAAACACTTACTTCCCCAAGAATCATTCTATAGACCCTCCGAACTGGAGGGTTTGGACCCTGCAGGTTCCGCAGGGGGGTTGGACCCGAACCCAACATACCCAACATTCACCGAACTGGTCCTCGATTCTGGTTAATATCTAGAAAGAACAACGTCCAAGTCGTCTCGGATGTCTGTTTCGTCTGCACCGAGGCTGGTGGAGCCGAAAGGCTCAAAGGACGGGCACCAGAGGGGTCAGAAAAGCGGAACCCTTATACCGTAGCTTAGATGATTCGCAAGGCTGGCAGCTTAAGCCATGGTTTAGCCATGATCATGGTTTTTTTCCAAAGCTACGGCAGCTTCAAAAGCATAAGCTTCAAAAGCTACCTTAAGCTATATACCAGTGCTTCCAACTTAAGGAATTGGGGTCGAATCATCAATGACTCCTGCGGGTCGCCTCTGGTCACCCCCCCCTCTCCACCCCAAACCCTTCAGGCAGGACTCCTTTCTCAGAGGCTGCAATGAAGTGGCGGGCGGACCGGAAAAGCCAGAAATTTCACCAACAAATTCATGGCTCCTAGATGGCCTCCAACCCACAAGCAATGGCCAAAGAACCCATTCCTGTAGCGATGGATTCCAACCTACTAGCGATGGCCTTCAACCTACAAGTCCACAAGGTGAGCTCCAAAAATCGTCGATCCCCGTGTTGAACCTTCGCAAGACTCCAAACTGGCACGTCCGGTGTCCGCACGGTAACGGCCGGTTTCCACTCACCATCTTCTGCCCATTCCGCCGGTGTCCTGCAAACCCAGCCGCGTGTGGCTCACCATCTGTCGTCAGGTCAACTCGGTGAACCAGCCGACGGTCTGCCCGAAGTCGCACGCAACGTCCTCGTCGACATCGCGGCCGTGGGATTCCAGGTCCACCCAGAAGCTTCGGCAGCCCAAGGCTGACTGGGCCGCCTAAGATCGTGCGCGTGGGCGGAGCCCAAAGGAGGGCTCCGACTGTGGGAAGTGGAAGAGGAATGAGAAATTGCGGTTGGCCCGGTTGGCCCGGTTGGGTCTTTTGTCATGAAATGATCGAGAGGGTGCCTTCTTTTGGGCCTTTTGGCAGTGAAACTTTTGGGCGATGCCATCACATCTCACGAATGACTTCCAAAAGCGATCCCATTTCGCCCTAGAAAGCAAGTTCATGCAATTTCCACATCCACATCCCCTTTCGATCGGAACAAAAGAACACACTCTATAGCTCCTTTTCAGGCCCCCGCGCGCGTTTGTCACACTGGCGCTCCCCGGTCCCGTCCAGCCATGCCTGTGTCAAGGCCACCAGCAAGAGCTCCAACGGCTTCAGGTCGCAGGATGGCACATCCAAATGTCGCACCTACCGGGCGGAACGGACTGGTAGAGGACCTTCCGATCCCCCCCAAAAAAAGAGGGACTCTAATATACTCTAATTACGTATTCGATTTTGGAGCGGGTTGGAGCACCAAGCCGCGCCCCGGGTGAACGATGTCGGTGCCGTAAATTTGTTTTTGGGAGCGGGGAAGGTTTTTGTTCACCCACGCAACCCCGACTCAGTCGCCGGAGCATCCAAGCGCACCACAGGTCGCGGCGTTTTTGGTCGCGGTATGCCACCACAGGTTCGTCGGCCTCGTGCTTGGCAGAGCCACAAGTGCCAAAATCAAGCTCCTGGTGAGACGGAGGGACTGAGGATGGCAGGTTGGGCTACATGTGTAGCACATGACAAGTTAAGTTTCCCTTGGAAAAAATGATATGTTGTATAGTAGATAGTGAATTCTTGGAGGATCCTATGGTCTCTTTAGATCCATTGCCCAACATATTAAGGTTTTGAGATGACTTGGGGTTCTTGACCTGCGGTTCTTGGTATGTTATATAATATGTGGAATGAGTAAATATAACACATCCTGCGGACTCTTGGTATGTCAAACTGTGTTGTTTCGTTCATGGTACATGGGATCCAAATCTAGTGCGTTTTGAACCGTCATCCTGTGTAGACCTCGCGGAGCTAAATAGACGTCGTTTCGCGAATTACTATATGAATTAAGATACAAATGGTTTCGTCTCGCTCAGTAAGATGTCCGGCCCACGTTAAACAAAAAATGAAAGGAAGAGGTTCATCTTTGCATTGCTTCGTTACATCCTTTTGCCCCCGTCAATCTCTATCATCCACTCGCGGAGACGGACGGAAAGAGGTTGACAGGAAGCAAGAGGGTGCTGTATCCCATGGCAAGTAAAGCGAATGAGCAAAAGATATGACATGAACATCAAGAGGGTCTTAGGTCTTAGACAAGATGATCATGAATAAATGATATGACATCATGGTCAAACTGACCATGACCTCCATTTTGCTTTTGGGAAAGAATGAGTATCAGTCCTACCCACCGAAACCAAACTTCCAAAATCGACTTCCGCCACTCGCGGCGCCGGAGTCACGGCACTCCGAACAGCACGGCGTCCAAAGCGTCCGAAGCGGCCTGAGCGGCCCAAGCAAGGTCTCGATCCACCTGGCGAAGAGGATGAGCGGATCGTCCGCCACTCGAGCGACGACCACAAGTCCGAAGAAGGGTCGATCTCGATCTGACCGCCCTTGGCCGATCGCGAAACCCGATCGACGGAGAGTTGGTCTACCGCCGATCGACGGTGCGGACGTCGGAGGTGGAGTCCGACCCTTCGCTCCAGTCAGAGAAGACGGGAGAGTGACACCTCTCCCGAGCCGATGAACACTCAGCCTTTTGGTTTTGCCGAAGACCGAGAAGCACGATTCGCAAACCGAACGAACTGGCTCCTTTCTCCACCTGTGTTGGAAAACGGATTTGGTGGAAAAAAGGGTTCGACCCGCTGGAATCAGATCGTTTGCATGGAAGCTGCGCAGGTGAGACATGTATGTCATGTGTATCTTGGGGAAACCGCGCACACGACATACACAATGAAAGATCCTCTGAACAAACCGACTGCGCCTCTGGTGTCTCTGGTATCTTCTTCAAGCATGCATACCTGTGCAGAATGTCTGCTTCCGATCTTACATCTCGAAATTCTCTGCAGAACCGTCAATGTCATTTCAAGGACTGGGATCGAAAACCATTGAAAACCCACCAGAATCAGGGAAGTTGGCATGAGTGGAATCAGAGCCAGCAAGGGCTTCCAAGCCTTGGGCCACGCTTGTCTAGTCTGAAAGCTTCAATGGGCGGCGAACCATCATCAAAATGGTGCAGTTGTCGAGTTGATGCCGCTCTCTCAGCCAAGGAACTCCTTGAAGGATGCCAAGATTGGTGATAGCTTCAAGGTTTCAGCTGGACATCGCTCATGCTCCAGAAGTTTCCTAGATGACCAGCAATCGTCTGCAAAGAGAAATCGACCCCGAAAACCTTTAGCCAACCAGTCCAACTTCTGCAGTGCTTCCTGGCTCCCCCCTTTAAACACATGGCCGTGGGTCAACCGACATCCCAAACCTGGTAGACCGGCGCCTTGACCTTCTGTTCATGTGTGGGAAAGACCAGGGGAGACCTGGTTTTGACCCACAGGCACATCTTGTCATAGACTAGACCTGCAAAGAGAAGTCCCAAGAGGAAACACCTGAGGATTTGGTTCTGTCCTAGAGCCAACCCGGCCTCTGAACTGGGTTATTCGAGGCGGCGCGCGCGAATGGAAGGGGGGCACCCCACATCATCCAACATGCCAACCTCTTCCAAGTGCTTACACCCTCCCCTCAAAAAAAACTGCTACCATTCATCCACGATTTCTCCACGTTCCAAGCTTCTCCAGATCTTCCACCATCACCTGCCAGGAGACCAAATCGACCACCAGGTGATGACACACCAGCAGAAGTCTCTGGGATCCGGCCTCCGACCTGCAGAAAACGCCACGCCACGCGGTCCGATGCGCCACGCGGTCCGACCAGTCAGACTGTGTCGACCGGAAAAGAGACCAGGACTTCGGGTGTCTCCCAGGACTAGAGATATACATCAAGGGTGTATACATAAAGGGTGTCTCCTGGATTGATTTCAAGCGACACCCCCATTGACGAATCCGATCCAAAGTCCAAATCGAACCTAAAGAAGCTCCCGAAACGCCCTCCTCATGCTTAGGCTATCCTCATTGCTGAACTTGAAACGGCTGGCACAATGTGTCTGAGTGCACAATGCTTCGGACTCAACATGCAAGAGTGAGGGCCTTGTAGTTTGCAGGGAAAGAAGAGCCCCCAACAGCAGCGGACCCTCCAATCGAACTTGCCCTTGGAGGTACTGACAAAAGTCATCCAGCTGCTCCAATCTGAGCGCAACGTGCCGGCGCGCAAATAAGGCTTAAGAATAGTTAAGAATACTGAATACATCTGAATACCGCAGTTGATTGGGGATGGACCAAGTCTACGGCTGAGACCGTCAAAGACTCCTTTGTGGCCAATGCTCCATGTCAGTCCAGTCATATCCCTGATCACATCACTTTCTCCATCTTGTTTTATCTTGTTTCTCTTCTTGCTTGGACCTACCAGCAGCGGAACAGGGGGTTCCGAAAAATGAAGGTTCAAGTCTCCCATGACTATCAGATCCCGGTCAGTCTCCCCATCCAACAGCTCGAGTCATCCAACCAAAAGCAGAGGTCTCCAAGTCATCCCGAACGGAGCGGAGCGGTGCTGCGGGGCCTTCGGAGATTCGGACGGAAAGAGATGCTGAAAGCCTGTAGGTTTCCATAGTCTATGTGGATGCCTGTTCGCTCCCTTGTTGGTCTTGGGGGAACCCCTGTAGTAAAAATCGCTATCTACTATATATATTATCATGTATTATATCAAGCAAAGCATCAAAATAGCCAAAGGGAGTGTGACTGAGGCAATCTCCCAAACACACTGAGTGATTGATCAGTCTTTGAAAAGCCAGGCTCTACACTTCGAGAGGAAGAAACTCTTTTTAAAGATGTTTATTGGTTTCTTCCTACCCGACCCGGTCTTTGGACTCGCATCTCTTGGTGGATCCACCGGTCGAATTCTTCCAAAAACAACACGGATGTCTGCCAAACGTGTCTGTCTGGCCTCACGTCGCCCACGTCCAGCACCTGCACCGAGGCTGGGGCCTCGCTGCGGGGACGCACGGACTGCACCGTGCCGTTGAAGCCTCGAGTGCACGGCGCGCGGCGTGCGCGGCATGCGCTCGTTATGTGTCACTGGTTCAGAGGATGAGCATGGCAGGAGATGTGGATTCTGTCAGAAGTCTGCTGAATCCCATGAAAAGGACGGCCAGCTGGTGCCGGCCGGTCCAAGAGCTGAAAAAGTTGCCCAGGAACTTGCACGGAGCATGTCGTGGCGCTCGGCCAGCCGCCACGCGCATCGTCGCACGGTTTCAACATCCAGGGGATGAGGAAACCTGGGCACCAGCATCAGAGATTGGTTGTAGTGATCCTTGGAGTTGCTCATCCGAGATTTCCTTTGGAACTTGGAAAACCAAACTTCAGAAGTCGTCAGACCCGGCTTTTGTTTGTTGGAAAACAGATGGCCTTTTCGAGGAGGGAACCTACCCAATCTTGCCATGTCTTCAATGGATTCACGACGCTTTGCTACAATACTAGCTATTCGGAGATCACTTGTCACAAAAGAACAACAAACATCTCTCCTCCAGCACAAGCCAAGTATCCGGATGAGACAACTGCAGATCGAAGAAGCGACGTTGCATCGGAGACAAGGGCACGTCTCCTGCAGCGTCTCGGGCACGTCTCGGGCGCGATGTGTCAAAGTGGATGGCGCACCCTGTTCGTAAAGGAACGACCGCCTTGCAAGGGACCATGCCATTCACTTCCGTTGGAGAGTACAGCTAGAATCTCGCTCTTGCCAAGATCTCTCCACACAGCGTCAACTCCTGGTCTTGACAGCCACGAACTCCCCCTCACATAGTCAAACCATCGCAGTCAACCACCGATAAGCCCCCCAAATTTGCAGTCAACCACCTGTCCTTCCTTATCTTCCTTCCAAATCCCGCGAATCTCCTTCCACACCTTCGGCCACTTCCAAGCACTTCGCGCTTCCGCTTGTCACCGCATCCATCTCCGACGCCAAATGCCAGACGGAGCTGGAGCCCATCATCCTGGAGGATGGACGGGCTTGGAGAACCGCTGTGACGGTTTGAAGCGTTTGGAGCACCGCTGGACGCGCTCATGGCGGTGGTGTTTGCTCTTTTGGTCTCCACCGTCATGAGCAATCTACAGATGCGAGCTTTTTGGAAGATCAATATTACACCCGAATAACAAAAAAAACAAACACCTGGTAGGTTCAGGAAGATCATGCTGAAGCTGCAGCTTATGAAACACTCTTTAAAATAGATGGATGAATCTGTTGAACGTAAATCCAACATTTCACACCTTCCATGTCACTCCCACCCACTCCCACCCCACACTCACCCCTTCCACCTTCCCGGTGTCACGTAGATCTGCTGCTCCCGGAGCTTGGCCGAGAGCCGAATCGCCAACACCGAGTCCCCCCCGAGGCGCAGGAAGCTCTGCTGAAGCTCCGCGGCACGCAGATCCTGAAGCTCCGCGGCACGCGGCACGCCACGTGCCACGTGGGCCGCAGGAGACGCGGCAGAAGTTCAAATGCTTCAAGTTGGAGGCTGAAATGGGGGGCTGGAGTTCGAAGGCGGACACGTCAGACCTGTGGTCTAGGTCCGACCGGTGGTGGTGAAAGTCAAGGCCCTACTGACAGTAGGGCTTTGAAAAGAGACTCTTCACGAGGAATTGAAGGCGAAGAAGTCCGATTTTGGAGATTCATTCCACCGGATTCCACACCCCCAAAAATCATCTTCATGAAAGGGATTTGGTGATATTTGGCGTTCTTTGTTTGAATGCATTTAGTCTGCTCGGTCTTATTATAAGGGCTTCGTGATCGGCATCGGCAAACGGCAAAGTGTTTCGTTTCCATGTCGGAGACATGGACCAGTTGTACATCCCTTGCGTTTCCACTCCGGCATCAATGGCAATTTGCAGACACATGGAACCTTCTTTTCAACCATGGATCTTATAGTAGTAATCTCTGTATTCTTTTCAATTTCTTCTCCCAAGGTCTAATCACATCACATCATGCTTCTGGCATCCCTCCCCCCTTGCCACAGTCGAAGCCCGCGTGTCCCAAAACGGTCACCTGCGATCCCGTCACCTGCGGCCGTTGTCTTGCGTCTTCTAGCGCGCCTTCCGCAAGAGCTGTCCCAAGAGATCCAGGAAGCATCGCCCCTTCTCCGAGAAGTCCTGTGTCTCCGCACGCCCCTCCTGTGGCGTCGGGGTCGTCGGTATACCCTTTCTGTCTCCTCTCGGACAATCCTCTTCGACGGCCGAAGGAATGGAAGCGCTGGAAGAGTTTTCGTTCGTGGCACAACACCGTGACACCGCGTGCCTCGATCGATCTTGATTCGATCGAACAGGTGGTGGAGTAAGTTCACACCCTGCTGGATTTAACTCGGCCATTCGTTAAAGAAAACATAGGAGGCTTCCTCAAAAGAGAATAATTTTAGGCATCCAAAGTTCAAGCAACATGAAGCAACCACCAACTACGAGTACCTTCCAAAAGAACTCAAATACATTCAAATACAATATGATTCAGCGATTCAGCGACCAGGTGTTTCATGGTTTTTTCATGTCTTTTCTCTTTTCCGGGTCCTTGGCCAGCAACTCCTTCGCCTCCTGCGCCAAGCGCTGTCGGTCCAACTTCCCCGTGGGACTCCGCGGCCACGCTGTGATGGGTACCACGTGCCGCGGCCGCAGCGGCGCTGGAAGCGCGTGCAGCGAGGGCGGAGCCAACCACTCCTGCGAGTGCACGGTGTGTGGATGATTGGCACTTGGAGGCCATCGCTAGTATAGGTCGGAGGCCATCGCTAGTATAGGTTGGAGGCCATCGCTCTTAGGTTGAAGGCCATTGCTACAGGCTGTGATCTCACTTCCAAACACCCTCCGCATGCCCGGCTCACTTCGCGTCCTCCGAGCGGCTCACGAAGGCCACCAGCACCGGCTCCTCCGGCTCGACACCACCCGGCGCGGCCAACAGCACGGCCGCCTCCGCCACACCTGCCAGGTGGTTCTGCCACGGTGGAGGTGTTTCGGGCAGTGTTCGGGCAGTGTTCAAGCAGCCTACACGGTCGATCTTTCACCTCGTAACATGGACCTTTCGATTTGGGACATGGACCTGGATGGCAGCAGACTCTGCCTTTTTGGAATCAGGCGTCGAGTCCGATCCTCGTTCTCGTCCATCCCTCGCCGAGTCCATCCCTCCGCACACTTTTGGGCGCCTGGGCACGTCTTCAGTGCAGATTCGATTTCTTCCAGTTCGATCCTGTGGCCGTGCACTTTCACCTACAGGGTGATCGTGAATTTCCCCGCGATCGAGGTACGAAGGATGAGCCAACTTCCTATAGATGAACTATAGGTGATGACACACAAAACGACTGTTCTTCCAAGTGAAAGCGTTCCTACATATTCCTTGAACTCCCTGCCTGTGAGTCTCGTCTTCCTAGGAACTCCAAGCCCTCCTTCCCCCATCGCACCAAATCTCCCGTCTTGTAGTGCTTTCCTGCACCACACTGCGCATCCATGAAGACCTCAGCCTGCTCGACCTGCAGATAGCCCAGCGCCAGCCCTGGTCCTGCCACCTTCAACATCCCCACGCTACCCAACACCACCAGCCCATCGTCCTCTCCACCCTCGCCCTCCAGGTGCACTGCACGGTAGGCATCCGGCCACCCGATGCACCGATGCACGCGCGTACCGCCGGTACCGTCCATACCGCCCGGACCGGCCGTGAACTCTGCGGTCGTGGTGTCCACGGCAGCTTCCGTTGGGCCGTAGGTGACGAAGAGTCGGCTCGAGTCGAAGCGCGAAGCGGTCCGCTCCAAGAGCCTCCAACGAGTCCGCGAACGTGTGAGGTTCAAAGGCACGTGTTTCTAATAGCTTTTCGTTACTACTAGTAATTAAGGCACTTGTTACTACTAGCGTGGCACTTGTTCCTAGTAGCTTCTTTGCCCCGAGTATATACTGTAGTTTGTACAACGACCCGTCGTCAATCCATACATTCTCCATACTGACTCTATAGTAGTTTCAACGAAGCGTTGATGACTTCTGCCACATTCAATTCTCGAACTTTCTAGATGCCTGCGATCAGGTTGAATGACCCCTCTCCCAAACCAAGTCACACACCATTCTTTCTTCAAGAAAATATCACCTCTCGATCCGGCACCTCTGGTTCACTGCTTCACCCCCCCAAATTGATCCGCCGCAGCGCGCCGAAGCAAAGCTTGGGATCGGCTTGGTCCTTCACAAAGGGAGACATATCATGAATACAAAATGTTAAATGGCTTGAAGATGCTTTTGAAGAACAGTGTGAAGAAAAGGTTTCACTATGTTTCACTACTGGATTTGCTTCGAAATGGTGGGTCTCAGATTCAAAGCCTTTCGACGTGACGTTCTCTTTACATCTGAAATTGGCCTTTGACAGGCTGCATGTGCAGGGTACTCGAACAGCGATGATCCCAGCAACAGCAGTAGCAAATCCAGGTACGTCAACCATGTAGGACCCCAAAGGATCTGTTGCGTTGAGCTTTCGAGTCAAAACACGAACCTCTTTAGTGAACCAAGCACGTCAAGGGATACACCTGGTGTGTCTGCGGAGCGAAAAAAAAAGGCTCCGATCACTGGGTCAATGTTGACGCATGTTGACGCATTCAAAGTGTCCAGAAGCAAGAAGGATCAAGAAGGATGAAGGATCAAGAAGGATCGAATGACCCTGCGCCTACGGCTGTGAGCCCTGCAACTTGAAGGATGACCGTCCGAGCCGAGCCCTCAGCGCTTGGCCCCGGTGCCACGGGCCGTACGGACCGTCCCGTCCAAGAACAAGGAGAAGAGAGTCGGGACCATGTCAATGTTGGTCACCTGAGCCTGGAAGCATCGCCTCTAACGAGAAACATCGCTGTTTCAGGATGAACACGCTGCTTCTGTCGATAGTGCCCGCATTTAAAAGAGCCCTCAAAGATCCTCAAAGACTCTTAGTGACAAAAAGAGTTGCAAACCAACATCTGAAGAAGCAGCCAAGAACCACCAATACCTTCTTATTCAGTCATCTTCCAAATAACGGGTGTCCTTGCTTACAGCATCTCTTACAGCTTTTGGTCGGGTGTTCCGAGAACCCCAAGAAGTCTGGAATAAGTCTCCCTGTGCTGCGCCTGTGCTGCGAGGATGGCCAAGGCTCCTGGGTCTTTGGAATCCATCTCCTTGGGCATCAAAAGCGAACCTCCCAGCACCAAGTAGGGATAAAGCCTCAGCTGAACAGGTGCGAAGACGCTGAAGATGCACACGACTTCGATGGTCGATGGTACTCGATATCTGTTGTGTCCTGTTCTAGCTTGTGCGGCAGAACAGACCTCCAAAGCCGCCGCAGCCGGGGAAAAAGAACTCTCAAACTGAACCATCTGCCCTGCGCTCGATCGTCACCTATCCCATGCACTTCTGACCGATCCGCTCTCCAAAAGAAGAAACGCTTACCTCGCATGCGACGGCTTGGGATGTCCATACGACGGCTTGGCTGCTGAGCTGGGCACTGGCTTACGGCGAAGTCAAAGGGCAAGGCCTGATCTGCAGGATGAACGAGACACAGATTTGGTCGACCATGGGCACCACAAGAAATCTAAAATCCAACACTGTAATGAGTTTGCGAAGGCTTAAACCAAAGCCACTTGGACTATAGCTATATATGGACACATAGAAACCACTAGAAACCTACTCTTCGGAGGTGTGAGATCTAATTACTCAAGAAGAGTGGACCTGCTTTTACCTCGCCAGTGTGGGTAGTGTTTGTAACCGGCAGCCTGGTCCTTTCATTTGCAGGTATTCACAGCTTCAAGCCAGCTTGCGCTTGCGCAAACATGGCCAGCGGGACAAAGTTCCCAAGGGTTTGCACACCAGATTACCATGTCTCACCTTACCATCAGTCACAAAGGGATGTGCAACTTGTGAACCCAGCTTCAGGTCTTGCTTGAGCCTTTGTTTCATGTTCCGCTGCCCATTTAGGAAGGGGCCCCTTTTTCACGCCTCAGCCTGACGCACATGGCTGGCTTCTGAGCGTACGCGCTCTTGGAAAAGACCGCGGTCCTGGTGAGGACCTACTTGTTGAGAGACAGCCCCATACGCTTCCCTGCTCGCTCCTGCTACATTGGTAGCGGAGCAAAAGCTCCTGGACCTTTTTCGACTTGAAGATCATCGCTTTTGTCTTCTTTGGCGGTGTCTTCACGCAGCGGTGTTCCTTGACTTTGCTGGTGGTCTACCGACATCCTCGCTCTGGACCTCCGGTGTCTTGGCACTGCTGAGCTCTTTCTCCTGGCCTTTGAAGAAGGCGACCCTTTTGCCTTGACCTGGCAAGCTTTGGATCTTGCCGGATCTTTTTCCTGGACTTTATCTTCGGCACCTTCCTGGTGGCATGGCGGAACTGAGGGACGGATCAGTCCCCACATGGGATGGACAGGCTCGTGGCTGGAGGCGCTACACGAAAGAAGTGGCATGGTTTGTGTCATCAACACCTGTGCACAAGAGACGCTATGTTGCTTCTCGCCTCATCAGCCGGCTGCAAGGACCTGCACGCCTCTTGGCTATGTCATGGAACCGTGGCGAGTTCGACGCACCGGATGGAACCTTGACCTTGCTCCGGAAGCTCGCAGGTTCGCCGCTCGTGCGGCGCACCCTACCAAACACGGCCGCGATCCTTCAGCAGTACCTGAGCTTTAGGCGACGGCCCAACGAAAGCATGGCTAACTTCCCCGTCCGCGAAACGTTAGGCTATGAGGAATTCTCTGAGGCCTTGACGCGGCTATGGGAGGAAAAGAATGGCATCGACCAGAACGAGCTCGACTTCGGCCTCCCACCGGTTGAAGACCAATGGGACTGGTGGTATGATGATGATGGCAACGAAGTTGACTCTCCTGATGGCGATATGCCTCATGATGCCCAACCTAGCGATGACGACCCAGCTCCAACGACTACCACTACTAGTGCCTCGGCTGCAGCAGGTGGCAACTCCGGCGCAGCTCCTGCCGCTGAGCGTGCAAGCGCTGGCTCCTCACCGAGCCGTGGTGGCCTGAGCGCTGGACCTCCTTCACTTCGTGCAGTGTCGGTGCAAGCACCTTTTGTGGCCATGAACGAGCTCTCTCCGACGGATAGCTTCATCATGGGAGTTCTTCGTGGCTGGAGACTTCTCCAAGCCGCATGCTTGAACGCTGAGGAGACTCGTGACATCCTCAGCACGACTCAGAACAAGTTGGAGTTTGAGGCCATCTCACAGGCTCTTCAGACCCTGTGGGACGAACAACTACTTGGTCAACGTCATCACCTCTCTTCGTTCCCTGGCCGTGACCATGGCTATGTGAACTGGCAGTCTTGGGAGGATGATCCTCATGACGCCTGGGATGGTGATGGCTGGTGGCCTGATGGGGGTGATCAACAATGGCATGAACAATGGCCTGAAGATGATTGGGGCGAATGGCATGAAGAACCTCATGGCGAATCCACCCTTGCAGCAGTGGAAGAAGAGGATGACCAGTTGAAGGAAGCACAACAAGCAGAACAAGCAGCAGAACAGTTGGCGATGGAAGCAAAACGAACATGGGTTGAAGCACAGCGCACGACGCAACAAATGCGCAAGGACAGAGGTTTTGGTCAAGCTGGCCAAGGCCCAAAGTGTTTTCAGTGTGGTGGGCCCCACTTTGTTCGAGATTGCCCTGACCGACGGCATCCACCCTACTCCATCGGCAAGGGCAAGGGTAAGTCTTCCTACATGGCCGACTACTCGGACCAGCAGCTCTTCTTCATGAAGGGGAAGGGCAAAAAGGGAAAGGGGAAATCAAAACACGCCTCCATGGTTTCCCATGATAGTTTTGGACCTCCAAGTCAAAGGGAAAACAACGTGGCAAGATGATACCTCCTTCTCGTCCAGCAGTGAATGCCTACACCATGCACTATGACCTTGGAGGACTTGAGCTATATGAGGACATGAACAACTTGTCCGCCACGATGCCAGAGGCATCGGCAGCATCCACAGGAATGTTGGACTGCGGTGCAACAGCTTCTGCAGCTCCGGATGTGGCCGTCCGTGGACTCATCCAATCGATCCTTTCTCACGACAAGAACGCCCGCATTGACGTGCAGCCATACATGCGGCCCTTTTTCAGGTTTGGGAATGGAAGATGGGGGCAGGCACTATATCGTGTCACAATTGGTTCGAGGGCCTCTGGTGAACTTCGTCAGTTTTCGCTGTTTTCACTCCCCAACCCTGAAGAGATGAACCCCAAGAATGTCGTCCCCGTTTTGATCGGCATGGATCATATTGGCGCACATGGTTGTCAGATGTTGGTTGATTTTGCTAGTGGCTATGTCATTGACGGTGTCGACCCCAATCCCGAGATCTATCAACTGAACACCAATTCCAAGGGTCACTTTGTCTATGACATCATTCACCACCTCACCAAGGGTCACACCAACACCAAGGGTACGGCAGTTGTGCACATTTGTGAACAACATGAACAACAAGATCTTGCTTGTGGAGTTTTGCAATTTCGCCCTCTTGAGTTTTACAATGCACATGTTTCAATGGCAAGTCACGTGAACGAAGCCGATCGTCGATCTCTTCTTTGGAAGCTCTATCAGCATGTGAAGTCTTCATCCACTTCTGCAGCTTCTCTGGCTCACATGAGCTCATCGGCTACAAGCCCGACTTCCCCGGACGACATCTCCTTTCGTGCTCACCTGCAAGGCCACGTCGCGAAGCCCAATGGAGCATCAGACGACTCAGGCCGAGCAGGATATGGTGGACTTCATCAAGAACCTCAAGCCGCCAGCGGCCAAGAAGCCCTCGCAACCTCCGGACACCTCTCGAGCGATCCAGATGGATCCTCGCGATCCGAGGGCTCAAAATTGCTGGCCTTGCTACAACCGACACGTCCAAGGAACGTGGCAGAGCAACATGCACGGAACCTGGTCGCACTGCGAGATTTGCAACTTGCGCTTGGCCTATATCCCAAAGAAGGGCGCTCCAAGCAACTCGACTCAGGCACTCAACCACGTGATGATCAAGCGCATGTTGACCGAGCTGGAACCGCTGATGCAGGGCACTCGCCCAACAGCTCGAATCTGCAAGGCAATGATGGACAAGATCACCGCAGACACTCAGCTGGAGACCTTGGTGCAGCAGGCGATCAGCACGCCTGTGAAGAAGACAGCGGTGAAATCCAGAAGTGCTCCAAATCAGCATCCGTCATCCCCTGTGAAACAGGAGCCCACGGGCTACCAGACACCTCCGGCAATTCAGTCGCCGCCCGCTCCGTCCTGTTCAGCAAGCTGGGAACTTCTGCAGACGGATGCCAACGACCTGCAGAATCTCCTGACCGACCACGAGAAGGCTCAGCTCATGAAGATTCTTCGAGACCGCCGACAGGAACAGGAAGAACTGCCAGCGGCCTACGAGGACGAGAGTGGTCAGCAGCAGTGATGGATGATGGTGCATCATCTCAACAGAGCTCTACGGCCTCTGTGCACTATGTTCAACCTTCCTCATTGAAGAGCGCTTCAAAGACTTCCAAGACTATGACATCAGCGAGCTCTACTACCAAACCTTTGCCAAATCGTGTGGCTCACAAGGTTATGCACATGGTGAACCTCATGACGGCTTCGCTGATGACGGTGGCTCTTCAGATCAATCTGGAAGGACGCATGGGCATGTGGGAAATTGCATGCTCTGAGAACAGCTGGCTCACCTCGGCAGCCAATGACCATGGCATCAACAGCCGGCGCATCAACTACGCCCAGGGCTATGACATCTACCGTGATGAAACCTGGGAACGACTCAAACAAGAGCGTCGACAAGATCGACCTCGTAAGCTCTGGTTCTCGCTTCCTTGCACTCGCTGGTGCCAGTGGACTCAGGTGAACTACAACACCCCCGAGAAGAAGGAAGTTCTGGAATCTATGAGGCGTCGTGAACGCCGCATGCTTCGGAAGGCCAAGGACTTCATCTTGGACTCCCTCGATGATGACCCCAACATCAACATCTACTTTGAATGGACCTTCCCGTGCAGTGGATGGAGCCAAAAGCCCATGGTTGAACTTGAAGCTGAACTACACCATCGTGGCATTCCCTGGGAGCAATGCCGCATGGATGGGTGCAACTATGGCATGATGGACAAGAATGAAACTGGCTACCTCCACAAACGGTGGGTGATCAAGACCACCGATGAGCTCTTTTGGAAGAATTTCCGGGCAAAGGTTTGCCCCAAGAATCACAAGCACGTCCTCATCCAAGGACTTGAGACTTCCAGATCTGCATACTATCCCAAGCGAAGCGGATGGTCGAATCCATTGTGAGGCACTGGAAACGTCAACTTGCTCCTCTCCGACATCTACGTCAGTTGACCTCTCACTCCAGTGAACTTCAAGAAGGTGAAGACGAGAACTGGCAACGTCGTCTTCTACCTCAAGGTTTCCAAGATCGTCTATGGCATGATCCTGGCACTCAAAATGCACTACCTGCTGAAGAATCACATGATGATCCTGAACCAACAGGTGATGTGGTCGCAGCAGCTCCGAACGTCTTTGATGGCATCACACCTCAAGAACAAGAAGCCTGGCAAGCCAAACTCAAGCACTATCATCGAGCCGCAGGACACCCGACCAACAAGAATCTCATCCACCTCTTCAAGGACGCTGGACTCCCGGCCTGGAAACTGGCCATGGCACGAGATCTCAAGTGCTCAGCGTGCGCCAGCATCAAACCTGGTGGCTCTTCTTCTGGACTGGTGCCCCCGGCAGCAACCTCTCTGGCCTATCGACCATGGGAGGCAGTGGGTGTGGACTCTTCAGAGTGGCTAGTGCCACACCAGAAACTGAAGCTGAAATTCATCGTCTTCATTGACCTGGCGACTCGCCTTCGTGTGATCCACATCGTGAAGGTCTACGGCTTCCTTGAGATGCAAGGTGAAAGCTCGGCTGACTTCATCCAAGGCCTCGCTGAGAAATGGCTGAGTGACAAACCCAAGCCTCGCATCCTCATTCCGGACAATGCGACAGCCTTCAAAAGCCGAGAAGTACATGACTTCTGCAATCAAGTTGGCATCCAGTTGACCTTCCCTGCCGAGAAGGAATCATGGGCGCATGGCATTGTCGAGTCCGCGATCAAAGACATCAAGATGACAGCATCGGCCATCCAGATAGATCAACCCTCTCTGGATCCAAAGGTCACTCTCATGCTTTCAGCTGCAGCTCTGAACTCCACCGAGTACACCAAGGGCTACAGCTCCTATCAATGGTGCTATGGCAAGGACTACACCTTGGAGGATGAAGACATTCGCACCTTCCACGATCCTCTACAAGATGGCAACAGCATGTCCTATGAAGCTCTGGTCAGAGCTAGACAAGATGCTGAAGCTATTGCTCGCAAAACACGAGCACTACGTGTGATGAGCCGATTGAAGAACAGCACTGTTCGACAACCTCTTCGAACCTTTCACCCAACACAGCTGGTCAAGGTGTGGCGACGTGAATGGCCCGCTCATCTCCATCAAGGCAAGCGTGGTGGAGGCAGAAAGGCCGTAAAACCACACTGGATTGGACCTGGCAGAGTGATCTTCCATGAAGTTCTACCTCATCAAGATTCTGAGGATGAACGACGACACATCGTCTGGGTGCTGATTGGAACTCAGCTGATGAGGTGCAGTGTCCACTCCGTTCGACCAGTCACCACGACTGAACAGATGGCTTATGAGATTGCCAACAAGGACGACCCAACTCAGTGGCGTTCGATTGCCGACCTTCTCCCTCAGCGAGACTTCACAGATCTCACCGACCAAGTCCCGGGAGAACATGAACAAGAAGAACCTGATCTACCAAATCAACCCGATCCTGATCAAGCTCTTGTACCTCTTCGAAGAGCTGGCTTCAAGCAGCGTGTCCCTCCTTCTGGCATGGTTCCGGCAGCAGTTCGCCGCCGACTACAAGAACTGGAAGACACGGGAGAATATGAACCTTCCATACCGGATGAACAGGCACCTCCTGATCCCTCCATTGAGGTTGTGAATGACTACGGCACTGGCAGTGCACCCTCCACTGGACCTCCAGTCCCAACAGCTCCAGCAGAGGAACCTTCGTCAATCGTGCCGCCTGATGAGAAGCGGAGGAAGACGGACCATGACGATTCCGATCTCTTCAACGCGTCTTCCAGGCAACTGCCCAACTACAGTGATGTTAATTGGCTCAACAATATGGTCGTTGAGGAAGATCAAAGTTGGGAGTGTTTCGAAACCATTTTGGACGACAATCCCGATGTGATGACCATGGAATTTGAGCTCAACTTCACCTCCAACAGGCAGCAAAAGATGTTCCTTCGCAACCCAACCGCATTCCTGGTCAAGAAGATGAGAGACTCTGAGGTGATCTTCGGCAAGCTCTCTGCTGAACATCGTGCTCTCTTCATTCGGGCAAAGACTAAGGAAGTCAACAGCTTCATCCAGAACCAAGCAGTCCGCAAGAGCCTGAATGATGCGGAGACCAAGACCGCCCTCAGCTCTGGCAGAATTCTCCGAGCCAGATGGGTTCTGACTTGGAAGCTGATTCCTCCTGAAGATCGCGCAGCCGCTCGCCAAGATGGAATGTCTAATCCATCAACTGTGCACACCAAGGAGGGTGACAGAAAGGCCAAGGCCCGCATCGTGCTCCTGGGCTACGAGCATCCTGAACTTGGTTCCACCTCCTACAGAACAAGTTCACCTGTGCAGTCGGTCATTGCCAGAAACCTTCTGTACCAGATCACATGCCAACATGGCTGGAAGTTGGAAGGTCTGGATCTGGCAACCGCCTTTCTTCAAACACGGCCAACCTCGGCTGATGAAGAGATGTGGACCAGTGGCGTTGCTGAGCTTCGTGAAGCTCTACAAGTTGGGCCTGAAGGCATCATGAAGATCCTCAAGAACATCTACGGCAGCACCACGGCGCCGAGAGGCCTATGGCTCGACCTGCATCGCACCCTATGTTCACTTGGTGGCCGACCGGCCATGGGAGAAAGGTGCTTGTGGCTATGGGCAAGCTCAACAGAAAAAGATGCAGCCGGTCATCCCAAGATCATCGGCATGATGGGCGGACACGTAGACGACTTTCACCGAATTGGTGACCCATCCAGCTCAGAGTGGTCCTCCATATGCGCCCGCATCGACAAGGCGTACCAGTGGGGATCAGCAAAATGCAATGAGTATCGCCATGCAGGCACTGATGTGAAGGTCACCCTAGACAACGATGGTGACCAGGTGATCACTGTGAACCAGCAGTACTACATCGACATGCTCACCGATGTTGAGATTCCTGTTGAACGCCTGCGTGATGAAGCCACACCACTGTCCAAACAGGACCTTGCAGCTTGCAGGGCAAGCTTAGGTGCGCTGCAGTGGCTTGCTGTGCAGACGCAACCACTTCTATGTGGCCGGTGCAACATACTGCTCAGCGAATTGGTGAAGAATGGCACAATGGCCCATGCCGTGGAGATTCAAAAGATGATTGGTGAAGTCCGGCAGTCTCCCAGTGACCTCAAGTTCTTCAAGCTGAAGAAGGCCAAGACCTGGCGTGACGTCTGCATCATTACTTTTGCAGACCAAGCCCACGTGAACAGGCCTGGTGGCGACTCCACGGGAGGCATCATCACGATGCTCGCTGGCCCTGAGGCCAAATCTGGACAGGTGTGCCCCATGGTTCTCCTTCAGTGGAGGGCCTGGAAGCTGAAGCGCAAAGCAATTGGTTCCAATGACGCAGAAGTGCAGGCGGTGCTTGAGGGCGAGGACGCCAACTTCCGCGTCAAGTTGCTGTGGAGTGAACTTCACGGAGCCGGATGGGACCGTCCGGTCCATGCTGACCAAGTGTCGTGGGCAGAGCAGCAAGCTCGCGACATACCTGGAATCTTGTGCACAGACTCCAGAGGTGGCTACGATGCTGTGCAGGTGAATGAGAGTCCTCTTTTGGGACTCAGCAACCTTCGAAGTGCCCTACAAGCCATGCAATTGCGTGAGAGCATGATGCGAGTCGGCACCTCCTTGAGATGGCTTGCCAGTGATTACGACTTGGCCGACAGCATGACAAAGAAACGACCTGATTGCAGGACAGGTCTCACAAAGTACCTGTCCAAGCGCTTGTGGTGCATAGCATTCGACCCCTCCTTCACCGCTGCAAAGAAGAATGCCAAGAGTGGCCGCACCGCTGTGAGAGCCATAGATGAAGCAGCAAGACCTGATCTTTCCTTTTAGGCTGGTGCAACTTGTGAACCCAGCTTCAGGTCTTGCTTGAGCCTTTGTTTCATGTTCCGCTGCCCATTTAGGAAGGGGCCCCTTTTTCACGCCTCAGCCTGACGCACATGGCTGGCTTCTGAGCGTACGCGCTCTTGGAAAAGACCGCGGTCCTGGTGAGGACCTACTTGTTGAGAGACAGCCCCATACGCTTCCCTGCTCGCTCCTGCTACAGGATGCCTATTGGAGGATAGGGTGCCCATTCTCCACTCACTTGGGGACTAAAAACCATCCCTTTATATATATAACTCATTCTTGATCCTGCTTGTTTTCATGGGTCGAACAGTCGAACGATGCTTTTCACCATGTTCGTGCAGTCTCAGTCGACCGAGGGGCAATGGATTGCAAGACCGAGTCCATGGCCGTGAGGTGAAACTTCGCACAGCAGGAGAGCACATGGCTCAGCACCGCGCTGTGCGACACAGACACTCCTCGAAGGGGTCAGCAGCTGGGTCAGCAGCTAGGTGCTAACTTTACACTGGAGGAACACTTTAGAAATAGATCCAAAAGCATCGGACATATCTACCCACCTGTTCTACCTGCAATACTATATGCAATGGATTGTAATGGTAGATCAAATCTGAGTCCGACACAGTCCGACTGCATTGGATGACCAGGTTTGATGGAATGCTGTGGTGGAAGTGTTGTTTTTCGCCCTTTTGTTGGTACTTCCACCCATTCTCTATGTGGGAGCTATTGAAGGGTTGCTAGCAGAACGGAAGCATACAAGTATGCCACTTCTTGGTGACCAACATTCCGACTTCCGACTCCCCCCCGAACGCCCCGCGGTGGCGTCGCCGACCCGCGACGTCGCGGTCGTCCGTCCGTTGTTCATCGCGGTCCTTTGGGACGTCCCGTGGTGCCCGAGGTGAAAAGCACGTACATCTCGCGGTGCCCCACGTGGGCGGAACGGGCGTTCGGCCTCGTCGCGCGGCCACGCGGGCTGTTGTGCGGGCGTTCAGGGGATGTTTCATGGGGAGCGTTTCGTGGAGACGACGTGGGACGTGGGACAATTTGGAGTGGGGTTCTGAATTGGAGTGGAGTGAACCGGTGTTTAAGTACTGTGAAAGCCACTTGGAGCTTGTAGACAGGTGGAGGATGACCGTTTCTTTTGCCTGTTAGTCCATGTGGAAGGAGGGAAGTGGGTTCGCTTCGCAGTCAGCACTGATGAATTTTCGGCAGGTCTAAAGCGAAAACACAGACTTCACAACGTTCGCAGGTCTTCTTCACTCTTCGACAGCCTGTCTTTGACGCTAATCCCAGCCATTCCCAGCCTAAATGGACTAGTCTTCAGCTCGGATTTCGGTCCCTCAAAGACCTGACGGTCTAAAAGGGGGCAAAGGGGCAACGGCAAAAGTGGATATTCGGTACAGTATCAATATGGTGAGAAATGTCCGAATCAAACGCAACTCACGAGCTCGTGCGGTTGCTTGCCACTCTTCAGACATGCCAAGCACACGACCCTCTTCGCAGCTTCTGTAGACTGACTTCTGGTTCCATCAGCATTAAAAAAAAACAGCGGTGTCAAAGGTTGGGCGATGTCTCAGTCCTATCCCAGACTACAAACAGTGCTCCCCACAGTTTCCGTATCAAATCACCTTTGGAGGATCAACCACCATCAAAACCACCAACCCTGCAAGCCTCTGCCTCTGATAGCATCAGCCTAGGGATGTGGCCTCAGTGTCCGAAAACACACTTGTCACTGTCCTCCAAACTCCGTCCATGGCGATGTGCATCTCAAAAAAAGGATCCTTACTAATTACTAGTAACAAGAAGCTACTAGGGGCTCCTGGCATCGCTACTAGGAGCAAGGACGCTACTAGGGGCCTTACTAGAGCAAGAAGCTAGGAACAAACTTCTCAAAGAAAGGATCCACTTTTGGAAGGTGTGCGACCTTGGAACTTGTGTCTCCTAGCTCCAAGGAGATCGCTATTAGGTTGGATGCCATCGGTAGTAGCTTGGAGGTCATCGCTAGGAGGTTGGAGGCACTCACTATTTGGTTGGAGGCCATCGGTAGTAGCTTGGAGGCCATCGGTAGTAGCTCTTCAGTAACTTGTATCTCCTACTAGTTCCTCCTAGGTCGCTTCAGCATACTATATTTTTTTCCGCGCGCCAACAGGCTGTGGAGAAACTCCAGACTCCAGACGGCGAGGGGCTCAAGTGGTTCGAGTGGCTGCGCCTTTCTTCCGCGCTTGTCACCAGGATCTTGACCTCCGCATCCCACACCATCGAGCGAAGACGCTCTTCTGGCAGATCCTTGGCACCGTGCCGAAGATTTGAGAATCTCCACCCTCCCAAGTTGGAGGATTTTTGCTTGAAACAATGCCAAAAATGTTGCTGTTGGGTAGATCAAGTGGCACATTTTTCGGGATGATGGGACCATATTGGGTGAAGGGACCGCCTCCAGTTCCTGAACAAATGGAAGGTCCTGAAATGGAACCATTGCATGAACGCTTTGGAATGAAATTTCAAAAATACCGGTCGTTTGGAAGCTCCGCAGACAAACAAAGCTCCGTCAAGCAGCCCCAGGCAAGGGTACGTAGGCAGACTCCGCCAAGAGGATGCCCAACAAACTCGGAAGCAGCAACGGCCCCTGCGCGCACGCCCAAAGGTCGATGTTGTCCGACAAAGAAATTCGGAAAAAAATTGAACCTATGGCCTACAAACCTAGTTCGACTATAATTGTCCTAAGTGAAGTAAAGGGAATTCCCGATATCAGGCTTTAGTCTTTGACTCGCATCAATGTGCCATGTGAAAAGTGGGTTAGACAGACACGATATCGCCGGACAGGAAACAAAGAAAGTGAAACACAAGGTTAAACACCACACCGTTGAGCGGGCGCCAGCTTCTTTTCCGTGTTCAATAAACGAAGGTCCTTTCACTGTACTCCAAGTCTTTGGGCGAAGGTTCGCAGACCTTTCATACTCCATACTTGAACAGCAGTGTTGTATCACAACACTGGGTTTCAGCGTTGGTTGGAAAACACACAGACTAGCTGGTATTAAGTCATCTTCGATGAGCTTACCTGATCACTCACTGTCACAACTTCACCCACTGTTCAATAAGGAGACAAAAGGCTGGAGATCTTCAGGCTTAGCCACAAACGGTCAGAAGGGAAAGGGGCCTCGTAAAAGATCCACCCCTGGGCTTGGGCCCACTGATCTTCAAGACCCAGGCTGGACAAACCATCCGAGGGGTTACTCGCAGAGTCAACCCATTCAATCCAAGCACGAGTTTTGCAATGCTCAAAAATCAAAAACCAAATGTGATCAGTGATCAGTGATAACTGTGCAATGGTGTGAACGTCACACTGACTACTGGAACCGCGATTCAGGGAAGCAACCGCAGGTCCACTATCGGCAAACCACAGGACATCACGCCCCTAAACGAGCTGGTGATGGAGCCAGGGTACCATGCGCGGGCAACGACCAACAGGCGGTTGGCAACTGGGTCGAGCTGCTCCGGATGCCCAGTCCTGCGTCTAAACAATGAGCGCTTCATTCCGGCCAGGTGACACGAGCCCACCTGAAGCGGTTCACGAGCTGCTCCGGAACCGGAACCCGAGGATGCAGTCTCTGTCACCTCGTCTACGACATCAGTTTCGGCCACCGACGTCTCGAGAGGGTGCATTGTCCAATGATGAGGTTGCTGAGTCCCTTGAGTTTATGTCGTGCGAGGGCTGGCGCCGCGATTCTCCGTTCGCACAAAATGTAGCGGCTGATGGTGAAGGCTTCTCCTCAGTGAACCAGAATGACACGGAGGACCTTCTGCCAGAAATGATTCTTAAGGTTTTGTGGGGTTACGAACCGTGAAGCCAAAGCGGGTGGCGTAGTCACATAATCCGGCCGGATGGTGGGCCGGCGACAGGCCCAACAGCAGGTCCAAGAGCGCCTGCTTCTTTGCTGCCTTGGCAGCCATCTCCTCAACGTAGGAGTCCTTGGCCGCGAGCCTTGTCATCAAGGGGGCTCACAGCGTTCCCCAGTCTCCAACAGCCGGCGCACAGGTCGAGCGGCGGGGTGATGGTCAGTGGATGGCATAGATTTATAATTTAGATATATATATATATATATTATATATATATATATAGATTGCCTGTGGATGCAAGCCTCCCGGCGGTTGTGGCGCTGAGATGCCGCTCGTTGAGAGGCGCGCCCGTGAGGTGGCCATGAGCAAGTCCCCCGGTAGCCCAAATCGCCTGGACATCCTCGCATGTTTGCCCCCAGCATAGCCAGACGATCGAGGAGGATCACCGGGCGGTCCGCCAGGAGCTTGCGGCATGCCCGGCAAGCCAAGCGATGCCAGCTCCCGAACAGCAGTCGCAGATCAACTCCTCGGAATCGCACGAAAGCCAAGGGACGCCCCTGGTAGCACCCCTCGCACCAGCTCGTAGCCCACAGGCCGCAACAGCGGCAGAAGTCGGGCTGTACGTCGGGGAATCTGGGCACCCCGGCCCCATAAACGTACGCCGAGCGTGCCGCCACACAGCCTCGCGCGTTCCTCCACCGCCCCCAATCTCCACGAAGCAAATTCCGAGGTGAAGATGGGGGGCATGGCAGAGAGGAGAAGAAGAAGGAGGAGAAGAAGAAGGGGATCGAAACTTGAGCCAAAATGGCATCAAGATTTGGGGATCAACATTTTATGTTTCAAGTCTCAATGTCCCTACCCAACCAACCTGGTCCATTGTGAACTGAGCCCAGCACAGGTGGCGTGACTCTGAGCAAGTGGCATGAAAAGAGGCAAAATGGGAAATGAGAAGCAGGGGCCACAGCAAACCGGAACGCGCCACAAAAACCTAGTGTGAAACCGAACGCTTGCAAGCTTGGATCTGGGCCTTCAGGCGAAGTAGCATGCGAACCGTGTCTTCGGGGTTACACGGTGGAACATCAGCACACGAGATTGGGGGCGCAAAAAAGATATGTGAAGAGAATCAAGCACAATTTGACCACACACAAGTTTGGGACGAACTTTGAATCCCGCAAGTCGAACACCAAATGGAAAAGCGCACAAGGATTCCGCATAGGTGATCATCTGATCACGGGGAAAAAGTGGTTGATCTGAAACATAGTGCATGGCAACAAGAGTTCTGCGAAAACCCTACCCAACCAACCATTCATTCATATTGAAAGATAATCATCATACTTCCCCCTCCTGAAGGAGCCAAATCCAGGATGGGCCACAGAAGGGTTGTTGGTCTATTCAAGCTGGTGGGCTTCGATGCTTTCCGAAGTAAACCAGAGAGGTCAGGCATCGAAGTTCGTTAGCTCATTTGATTGGGGGTGTTGTCCCCATTGGTTTTGGAGAAGGGTTCTCTGTGACCAACTAGCTTGTAGCCTAGGCATGTCCTACCAAATTCATGTCCGGAACCTATGTGCACGCTCCCAAGTTTCTAGCAGCAGCTTATCCTGGCTCTGCAACCTTCTCCCCAGCTCTTCGATCATCCCACTTCTCTCTCTTCTAGCGCGAAAAATACATGCGTTCTCCGCAAGCCTTCTCCATCATCAGACCCACTCGTCTTCGAGCAAAATCTGTCAACTTGGATGCCACGCGGGCGGAGGCAGCCACGAGCATTTCGAAGGACAAACATCGACCAGCCTGGCCAGGATCAGGTGCGGAACGCAGGAATTGCAGGGACTGGGGAGGTTTTGGAAGACCAAGTAGGTCAAGTGCTAAGCAGCTCAACACCACCTGCCACCTGCTGGTGAGTAATCCATATATACTGTAACCCATACACGGTCAGAAGGTGACCACTGAGGACTGAGGGCGACCACTGAGGGCGACGGGACGTGGGACGTGACCCACAGAGCTTGAGGGTATTCGCCGACGACATCCGAAGCGCCTGGGCTTCCTCCGTCTGGTGGGGGAAAGGCGTGAATGCTTTGTGGCCCTCTTACTGCAGGAACTAGAAGCTATACTAGGTGGAGGCCATCGCTACTAACAATAAAGCTTTGTAACTAGAAGTTTCTGTTGGTCAAACTTAAGCTGGGACTCAGTGATTGGTGGTGTGGGGATGGGAAATGCAAAAAGTACCATGCCTTCGCACGAGTGCTTGCTCACTCCCCGTAGCCCTGCACAAGGCCCCAACTGCCTGCATTTGCACCGCACAGCTCTTGGGCGTGCGCTTCGCTTGTTGAAGGATCAGCTGATGCACCGCAAGCTGTGGCAACGGCACAGAGGAGCCCACGCAACCCTCGTGCAGCTGGCGCCTTGTGGCCCCGAGACACGGCGACCAAGGCCAGCACGCCGTCGATTTCGGTGGCGTAGTAGGTGGGATAATGGGTATTGATGGCACTGGTGGTGGTGTTCGACGGTGGGACAGTCCGTGAGGTGGCATTCTTTCAGTTCTGAGTTCTGAGGTGCCAATCTTCTAAACCGTAGCTATCATCCACCAGCACGAGTTCGGCAGGAGATGGAGCGAGATGGAGCGGAGATGGAGCGGAGGTTGCGTCAGATGGAAGCCACCGCCAGACGGTCACAGAGGGCTCTGAAAGTTCCTCATATGGAACTTGGTGGCATTGGTGGTAGGTTGGAGGCCATCACTAGTAGGTGACCGTGGTCCAGGTGACTCCGTGAGATCTCATGATGTCCAACATTCGGAAGACCAGGATCAAAGGTTACCCGTAGCATCCCGTAGCATGAGTTGGGTTTTTGCGATACCAACCCGCCCCCAAACCACAACGGCCCGCCCCTCCGCTCGCCCTCCGGCTCGCCACCGGCGCCTTTCGCTGGGCGCGAGCCAGGTCCAAGGCTTCAGCTCCACGTGGAGCTCCGTCAGCAGCTCCGCCCACTGTGCGGCCAGCCACTCCCCGCAGCCGTCGCGGAGCTCCCACAGAGCTGCGAGGGCGGTGGGAATGGTGATGCTGGTGGGAACACGGTTGTGGGGAATTGAAAGGTTCGTCTGGTGAGACCAGAGCGCAGTGGTGAAGGATTGGGAATGGTCTAGGGTTGCCTTGTTTCGGCACTGCATCTCCTGATTTGGGATGGAGAAAGATGTCTCACATCAATCAGATGTTGTTCCAACCACGTGGTTGAAACTCCTGCAGGGACCGATCTTCCTGCATTTCAGTTCCCTTTTGATGTCCCCATCTTCCAGCGTTCAAAATACTAGTATACTCCCGCCACCTCATATCCCAACATCGCTTTCACACACACTCTCTCGCGGTCTCTCTCGTGAGATTTTCCGTCGGCCTTTGTATCCATCGAAGCGTCGTGATCTCACCAAATCCAGCGACAGCTCAAACCTCGTTGATGCATCCGGACCCACACGAACCCACATCTCTCAACAACCAGAAAAGCATGGTGCCAAAAGGAAGCGGATTGTTGAGGTGCTTCAGGTGTCCTCAGTTTCCTCCACCAGTTCAGGCTTGTGAGAGACCCATGGTTGGAGCTCTCTTGCAAACTGAATGAACCACTACCAACTTGATCCATGTCGCATATTTCGCAGCACAGTCATCGGAGCTCACCTTTGGACCCCAGACCCCCAGGTCCTCTGCCCCCCCCAAATCAAAACACCACATGCCTTAGCTTTCCAAGGATCGAAACCACCCTTCCGACGCGGTGGCCCGGATCGGTTCTGGCGAAGTCTTCTTCCGCCCGACGAGGCACTTGGCGTCTTGCTTGACGTCCAGGTGAGTGAGACTCCAGGGTTGCGAGACGACGCCCCTGGCGACCTCACGAACGCACCCGAGCGCACCGAGGAGAGCGCTGCGCATCGAGGGGCGCTGCAGAGCGCAAGAAATCCGTGTTGGTGGTCGCACGAGGCGAGAGTCCGTTGGTTCGGGCGACTCAACGACTCAGGTGGGAAATGGCGGGGGAAACCGATCCCCAACTGTGCAAAGAAGTCTGGATGAACAGTTCACTGATTTGATCTACCGAAAAAGAGTCAAATCTCAAAGGCTAGGGCGATGGTTCGCGCCTTTGAAACCGGTTTCCAAAGCCCAGTTTTTCTGGCATCCTTGCTGCTCCTCTCTCCCAGACTCTTCCCATTGGGCCCCTTTCCGACGGTTGTGGCCGCTCCTCAGGTTGAAACGCCTCTTCGTGGACATCAAACATCGTCTGCAGCTCAGAGGTCCCCTGCACCGCGATCAGTTTGGAACTCTGACTGTCCTTCGATCCCAGATGGTCCGTTTTGCCTCATGTCACCTAAAAGTTATGAGCTACCAGACACCGGGACTTCCAAACAGGAGAATACCCGATGTATTCCGGACTGTTCCCATCGATAATCTTGCGGTTTTCCGTCAGATTCCAGGTGACTTCAGTGCAAGGTCAGAACCATCATCTTCCAGGACTCACCAAGAGGTCCATGATGGTCCATGGAACTGCTGGATCATGCATCATCGCCTCTGGGCGCAACTCTTGCAAGAGCTTCTGGAAGGGAACGTGTGAAGTCTGCAAGGCAGCCAAAAGTTGCTCCTGCACTTGCCCTGGCCGAGTCTCGTACCGTTTCGGACGGGTAGGGTAGGGCCAGGGCTGCTCCAGGGCCTGGAATGAAGACCACACAACTCAAAGGAACAACCGGAGGGAAAACAAGTAAGAAACGACATGTTGAGTTTCATGTCTTCCTAGTAAGATCTTCTAGTTACTAGTTTGTGCGCAGCTTTGCCATTATGGGTGGCATGGTCTCGAAATGCGAGGAGAAGTAAGAGATAAAAAAGGCAAAACGCCAAAGGAAGGAGGCGTGTTTTGGAATTTTTGGACACTCCAGCACATGGCAACTCGTGTGTTGAGTCCACTCTCCAACGGCTCGTTGGCCCCTTTTCATCACCTGGGGACGACCCTGAGTTCGATCGCTGCTTTCACTGTCGCATGGGATGACGTCTCGGCATTGGCCGGACCACTGTGATCCTCTCCCCCCACACTCACCACAACACCTCAACCGCAACAAAAACGGCACCAACCACGCGAGATCACAACGAGAAACACGAAGAAATCACCGGCAGCACCGAGAAACGCGGAAATCGGGGCGGTGCGGCGCCTAGGATCGAACGGAAGGAGAGTGCGTGATGCTGCTCAGTGAGGCACACCCGCACCAGACTGGTGTTCACAAAGCAACCCACCATCTGCTCGGTGCCATCATAGCTGTGCCTGTTGCAAAAGGTTGAAATGTTTCAGCTATGCCAGAAACCGGGGGTGAGCCGGTGAGCGTTCTTCCGGACCGCCACTAGGTGGGCACCTCGTGTTATCTCATTGATCACATGTCTATAATCATTTGCTGTATTGGGGTCGCAGATCGCACAGTTTCTGCCTCATGCCGTGAAGCACTGCTGGTCCTGTCCACCTCTTTTAAACCCAAAAACGGCCTCCCCATCGCCACTCTCGTCACGCCGAAGTCCAGTTCAGCGCCGTCATGTCAGGTTTCTGGTGACTCGAGACCTGCAACAGTTCAGTGACTCCCGGCCTCCGGGAGACCGGGATGCCAATGACGAGGTCCTTTTGCTGACAGCATCGCCCCAAAAGTGCCCCATAGGCCGCCAGCAGGACGGTGAATTCTGTCACACCCTCCTGCTGCGCCAGGCGCCGCACCGGCTCTGCCGGGGCGAAGGAGGTCCAGCGCTGTGGGGCTCCACGGCCAGGGGCAGCTCTGGGCAGCTGCAGTTGGAAGGTGCAGCCCTGCGGCTGGGATAGGTCGATCTGAAGGCATGATTCCTCTAACAATGGCAGAAAATGGAGGGATCTTCACTCGGAAGTGCTTGACAAATGGTGCCAAATATCAGCATTACATCGGGTGTTGCTGGTTGGACGCTGACAAGTGGCAATGATTCCAAACCTGGAAGCACCACTAAAGAGTGTAGTTCAGGAAAGCGACAGAAGCCACGAAAAAGACAAAAGTTGTAGAAACCAGAAGCCGCAGAAGTCAAGAGCCAGAAGCCAGGGAAGCTACCAAATACCACCAAAAATACCAAAAGTGAGCAAAAAACTAAGCCCGGGCCCATGCAGAATAAAGAACAACAAATATTCCTCTCAAATGCACCCTCCTTTCAGAAGACCAACAAAAATTATCTGAGACTTGCGACCTCACAGCTTGTACGCGTCGCGTTCCATCACCCTCCCCTCCTACAGTCAGCTTCTTCCCCCCCCCAACGCCGTTTGGCCTTCAAGCGTTCCATCATCACCACGAGCTGGGCGCCGCTTTCGCTCCCGCGCTGCTGGCGCTGCTGGCGCGAAAGCGAAGAGGCCAGCAGCGAAGGCAGGGGCGGCAGCGCAAGGTCCTCGTCCAACAAGGTGAAATCCAAGGAGTTCTTCTTTCGTGTATAGTTTCAGAGTAGATGGCGCAAACCCCATGATGTCCTTTAGGTGAGGGTCCATATAAACCACCACTTGGGGTCTGTGCCATCTACTCTCAATCCAAGTGTAATATGTATATATATATATAGAGAGAGATGGAGCAATCAATGTCAATGACCCACATAATATTGTGTCGGGGGTCAAAATTCCAATGTCTCGCGCCGCAGTCATCTGGAGCCTGAATTTGCCTTCAGTTCAGTTCGCGTTCAAGGATTGTGGTACATCCCGCTTTCGAGCAAATCCCGCCGCAGCTCCGCAGCTTCGCACCTCGTAAAAGGCCCACAGATCGCGCTGAAAGTATCTCAAGGATCCACCATCAAAGGCCACATGATGCACATTCACATAGAGCCTTAGATCGGCCATGGCAGCGGTGGAGCCCCATGGTGCAAAGATACGGATGGGGTGTCAAGTATCGACTTTGGAACGATGACAAGAATTGGCCATGTTCCGGGAACGATGCACTCCTCCTGTTTCTGGAAAACGAAAGGGCGGAACCGCGGAACCGCGGAGTGTGGAACTGCACTTGGGTGGGAAGGTCGATGCATGTCGTCGTGGCGGGAGATATGGGGTCGGCTCAAGCCTCACTGCCCGCCACCATGCTTAGAAGGGCGTTGGAGCGACCTTTCCACGTGTGAGCCCCATGCGCCGTGGTGGTCAGTGGAGGCGTTCTCCCGCAGGTGGCGCAGACAGGCGTCATGGTGGGAAAAACGGCGTAGAGCAGGTTGGCCTTGGCACAACCTCAGGCAGAAGGGCCAACGCCTTGGCACCTCGTGGCATAGATTGCTCGGCGGCGTGGGTGGCAGTACGTAGTGGCCTGATGGCTGAGCCATAGAGGTGAGCCGTCACATAGCCGTCGCCATTCGACCACGGGTCCACCACTCCATGTCCACGACCAATCGACTGATGGACGCCCCGTTTAAAGCCTGAGAGGACAACACTATAGTCAAATGATCGCCAGTACTTTCACGCGCTCACGTGCTTTCGAGCACTCGAGCACCATCCCTGCTTTCCCGTCCTCAAGAGAGAGCCAATGCGGGCCTATGGCCTCATGCCTAAGCAGGGGCGCTGTCTCCCGCTGTCTCCTGTCTCCTACTTAAAGACTAAGCGACCTTGAACGTTCCGCGACACTCCTCGGTTGCCCTTTGGCAACAGGGGAATAGGAGCTCGGGCAGAACAACTCCCATCGAAGCCTGCGCCCCAATGCGATCGCAGATGGCCGTCTGCAAGGCAGCGCTCCTGGCAGCGCCATGTGGGCCATGGCGTGGCGTGACAGTTTCTGGCTTCGCCCTGGGGCACAAGAGGGGCGATATCCACCGGCAAGTCGACCTCAAAGGCTTGGCCATAGCTGCTCCGATGCATTCAGTAAGCTTGAGGTCGGTATTTGGGGCGGAGGTTCTCCCGTAGAGGAGGCTTTGCCTCGCCTTGACCTTTGGGAGGTTCAAGGATATGATGCATCAGGTCCAAGCAGCCAGGTGCACATTTAGGCAAGGGTGCCTTCCCTAGGGATCCAAGTACCTTCTCAGAAGGTACTTGGACCCTCAAAACCTACGTTACATTGGAGTGTCTCCAATCACCTTCTGAGAAGGTACTTGGATCGCTAGGGCTTCATCATCTCAGCCAGGCTGGTCTTCTTGACAAATTTTCTACCACGGCTAAAGCAGATCTGCTTTGCCGTTCCATGATCTGCTGCCTCAGCTGTTTCAGCATTGGGTGAGCCGGCATTTCCTTGCACACGCTGGCTTGTTTAGATGTCTGGCTTGCATGTAGAAGATGCTTAGCCAACCCCACAACTTCTGAGTATGTTTGGGCGCGAGGGATCAGGGGGGTCTGGGCCATATCAGCGCGAAACTGACACACCGCCACGGACGTATCCTGGTCCGGCTTTTGGCAAAATAGAACGAGATTGCAATGAAACATGTCTTGGCGCATTCTCTATCATTGCTGTCAGTGAGACCCAAGAGATCCAAACATGGAGGGTCATGTGGAGGCTAAAAACATTGCGGTGAGTTTGTCAACTCATGAGCCTTGCTGCACCGCACTGACTGAGATTTTACCTAAAGGCTGTCTAGCCCAAGCAACCCCACGAAGCCCTTCAGCCTAGGACTGGGTGTGTCGGTGTCAGGGCACGAATTAAAAGCCAAAGACGGATCTTGATCTCAATGGATTGGTCGCCGTTTTTTCAGCGCGACTCGAACACACGAGCAGTGGTGCAGCAGCTGCATCCAGTGTATCTGATGGATAGGTGCATCGGTGCATCTGCCGCCGTGCTCTTTGCAGTCGCACGCTGTTGTGCGGGAAAATGCCAGCACCGGGCAAGGTCAAATGCCCGAGGCTGGTGGTCTATAGCCTATAGCCTATACAAACGGTCTGAGTTGAGGCATGATGGTCTAAGTGGGTAAGCACTGCTCTGCCAAGATATGACTAGCCACAGTGGTTGAACAACCCTGTTGCCTAAAGGTCTTTTAGGCCCCTGGTGATATTGATTTGGTTGTATAGGATTGACCTATCGATTGGATACGACCTATAAGAACTTGAGGATCACGATAAAACCATATGGAACTTAGATCTGGCGCAGCAAAACCTGCTCTTTGCCTGGTCAAACACACTCAAACTGGAATCTTCTTCATGTTGCATCTTTGGATTGGATTGATGGATGTTGAGAGAGTCCCAGTCATCGCATGCAGGCCCAGTGGCAGAATCTCCTCATCGCCTTCCGTCATCTGACGAATCACGCGAATGCGAATAGGGCCTCGGGCCGATGAGACCTGGATTTCCAGTCTTTCCAACCAGAAATATGTCTTCAATGTGCTTCAATCTCAGCATTGAGTGGAGACGGATATCCATTGACCATCATTGACCATCGATCTTAAATCTTCGGGTCATTCTTCCGCGGTCATGTGAACGCTCGGGCGGTCATCGGTGCACCCAAGAAGCTCTGGGAAAGGTCAAAACCCGCTGCCATGTCCTCAAGGAGAAGGACCTCAAGCCAACAGAGGCCTGCAAACCAACATGAACACTGTTCAAACCATCACAAAAAGGCATTACCACTCTAGTTCTACGAGTACATACCACATGCAGTCTTCATGTTTAGTTGCACTGACACTCCTCCTTCATCAGCACTTGGCATCTACTGATTTCTTTGCGGGAGAAAAAAAAAGGCTATTCCCAAGAGTCTACCAGGTTTGCTGTTCTAGCTGTTTTGCTTTGAAAGAATCAAGCTCTTTGAAGAGCAGTCCCTTCACTTCCAACCTTCACCTTCACAGCTGAGGCTTCGCATTCTTAGCTCCTGTGGCTTATTTCATGTATCCTAGTTTCCTGCTTCGCTAGTTCCTTTATTCTACTGATTTCTACTGTAGTGCAGTTTGTCCTTCTCGGCTTGGTTCTTGGTTAGCTCTCGTCATGTCAGCGAAGAAGTATTCGGCAGTCCAACATCCAACCTTCCCCTTGTTGTAGATGCATTTGCTTTTGGAAAAGCATGGAAAAGCTGTTTTCAGTAGACTTTGGTAGGTGCAACTTGTTATACCTTCCTGCCGGCCAAATACCTGAAATACCTAGCTGTGGTAAGCCCTCCACCAACTCATAAGACTGGAGTGAACTCCAATATATTCATTGACGACCCCCACGTTTCACCCTGGCCTGCCGCTGCTCGTCACACACCTTCACCTCCATCTCTCGAAAGTCGTGGATGTGGATCCAGCCGCTGGCAATCCTTGACTAATTAATCCCGAGTACCTATTAATAAACACTCCCCAATTAAAAAAACACAACGTCCGAACGCCTAAATTCGGTTTATATTTGGTTTTAAATTGCCGCCCTATCAAACCGCTACTAAACTACCAACACGGTCGATTTTGGGGGTAGTTTTTTTAATTAGGTTCCCCAAAACTCCACGCCGCGCTTACACCAGCAGGCTTTCCTTCCCATAATGGCACGGACTCACGCAAACGCACTTGCCACCGAGGTCATGCAACACCGCATGGCACAGCGACATCACCTTTCGAAAGCTTTAGCTGTTATAGTCTACTGAAGAATCACTATTCTAATGAAGGTTTTTGTAGGGGAAAAGGAAGACCCCTTCGATCTGGAGGTTTTTTGCATTTTTGATACGAGTTTAATAAAGGATTTTATACAAATTTTTCCTGGATTACTTTTTGGTTTTGAAACTCTTTCCAGGTGACCCTATTTTGGAGCCCCCCGATTTCAGGGACCCCCTATTAGGGCTCCACTCATCCCAATGGGAAGGGCTTGTCTCACGGCTATGGCAATGTACTCGTTAAAGAAAGTGTGAGCAGGAGGTTGAAAGTGTTGTACTTCTATGTGCATAGAAGGCCATAAACAGGCTTGCTGTTTCTTTCTCTCTTCCCGAAGATTGGGGCCGCGAAAAAAGAAAAAACACTCAGCTTTCACAAGGCATCCCAAGCAGAAAGGACGCCGAGAGGCTCAGAGTCCACCGCATGCTGGAGTAGTTGGCCACCTGGCGAAGCGAAGGAGTTTCTCCACCCAGCTGGCCGAGCTGAACCGGTCTGTGGTGGACATCAGCGTCCCATCCCTTAATCCTTGGTCCACTTCCCCCGTATTGACTTAGAAAAAATGGGGGACCATTGATGACTGGATCTAACCACCTTGTGCACCATTCCCGCCCAGTCGGTGCAAAGCCATACAAACCAAAGGACCTTCAATCGAATGAGCTGGCACCTGCTTTTCGACCGCCAAAAGTTCAGCAGTGGGCGCTTTCCTCACCAACACCTCCCAGCATGTTTGTATTTGTTCCAAGGTTTGCTTATTGTTGATTGACTACTTTGGGGATTTCGCTTCTTCATCTTCAGGGCCGACAAGCGTCGCGTACCCAATTCAGAGCAACTAGATTTGTTGGAAGTGAGATTTACATTACACTACTGACCTACTGACACTACCAAGCACTACTACAGATCTTTGTCGTCAACTGCGCCCTTAAGAAAAAAGGTGGCCGCAATCACATGCACTAATGCACTGGTTCACAAGGACGCACTGATTTTTGTTCCACTGCTGACAGGGACCGGGCAGAAGAGAAAAGAACCGGGTCCACGCCCAAAAAAGCACAGCCAGCTGTTAGCCCAGAGGAACCCTCCCTGCCTTCGGCCTCCTTCAAAAGGGTGCGCAGGAGCTCGTGCCGTCGAAGCACCGAGCACAAAGCTCTTCTGAGACGATCCACGTCCAGGCGCTCCCCCCCGCAAGCGGTAGGCGAAGGGAATGGAATACCTTAGACCCCAGTACTGCCAGTGCCAGCACCATTTTGTGTCCTCCACAGTGGGTTCATAGTCATGGTTTGCATGTTGTCTGGGTCGAACATTCTGTAATTTCCACCAACTTTTGCAATTCGATAAAGGAGTCCTTGAAGAATTGCCAACCACTGGGCAGGAATGCTGCCAAAGAAACAGAAGATCTTGCTTGACAACTCACAGCCATAGCAGCATCAAGAGTACTCTCCTGGTATGTCAACACTGAGTTGGGCAAGATGCAGATTGCTGGCGTGCATCTGTTCCTCAAGGCACCAGTCCAAGAAAAGCAAGTCCATACCATTCATGTCTCACGAAAACATCAAAAAACATCAAAGAACCTAGCTGCGCATATGCAACTTGCCATCCTAAATGCAATTGGACAGGCAGCGACCACGTGGCACCCTGCCAGCGTTTCACACTGAGCTTCAGACCATGACCCAGAAGCGCTCTTGCTCGAAGGTGGCTGGAGCCTCACCTGACAGCTCCAAACATCCCATGCGGGTCGATTTCCCCTGGCTTTCAAGATGCATGTACCGATCCAAGAAATCATCACAAATAGCAACGTCTGGGAAGAACCACCATCTTTACTTTCCAAACAATGTGCTTTGGATTGCGTTGGCCCTTTCTTCAATTGTTTTCTGAGCTCTTCTCAACCACTTCACTTCACCTCTCCCTATGAACCATCCACTTCTCACTACCCTGCCTTCACCCACGGCTCCAACGGCCGAGGGCGGCTCCAACGGCCGCGCCGCGCACCGCAACCGCTGGGCGATCCTGGCAGCGTTCGAATGCAGAAGCATCTGGAGGTGCCACTTGTGGCACCTTTCTTGGAGCAACGTGTGTTTTTTGGGCATCCCAGGAACAAAAAACGTGTGTTGTTTTGTGATGTCTATGTTTTTTTTGTGTGTGTGTTTGCGATCCCAAGTCTTTGTTTGCATCTCTCTGCTGAAAGAAGTCCGTTTGGGTTTGGGGCCATCATGTTGGACGGAGCTCAAAGCCAGGTACACCGCACAGGCGTGTCCTGGCTGGAGTTCGAAGCTCGAAGATCTCTGGCCTCAATAAGGCCAGGGTCAGCGGGGTGTTCGGAAACTAAAAGGTTTGCTGAACGCACATTACCTTTATTCATAAGGCCAGGGTCAAAAATGCCTGGTGATTTCTCGACGAGGGGCAGAATTAGTGTAGACTTTCCAGATCCTAAGGGCTTCGGAGGAATCAGTCTGGCTTGCAAAGTTTTTGGGATTCCATCCTGAACTCGTTCACCAAAGCATGTGCAAGAGTTCCTGAAGACATTTGGATCCATCTCTGGACAACATATTAGCCACTGAGTGTGAAGGCTGCGTCAAAAGGATCATGGTTCATCATATTGTATGCTTTGCTTGTATCTCCTTCTTCGTAGACACAGCAACTCTGTCTACGTCCTTTCTGTTTCAGCTTTGAGCTGCTGATCACAGAATGTCCTTTCGACCGACCGACCTCTTCAAACGCGCATCCTGTCTTTCGGCTGATCACCAATGGAAAGCAGTTGAGACGCGCGTTGGTGAGTCCCTGTACACTCGTGGTGGTTCGTGTTCCAAAACATAGAAGCACATGTTTTGGAGGGTCGAGTGTCCAAAGTGTGCTGTCGTTTCCGCTCGTCGCTTCCGCATCTTGAAGAAGCCCGTTTTCAAGGGTTCCTTTTTGGGCTGTGTCTTTGAAGGAATTCAGGACTAAACACACAAACATGACGCACGCCAAAACCTTCTTGACCCCTCCATATCCTCAAGCATGTTGAACAATACCGGGTTACCAAGTCTCTGATGCCACCACACCCCACTTGCTTCCTTGCTCCTGAGGATGTTTCTGTAACAAGCTGGAAGAGACTCTGGGAAAGTTGTGGAAGTGTTGATGCACATGAGAAATATCATGAATGACATATCTGATATAAGTCAGTCTAACCCTGCGGATCTCAACACACTCCTACTCATCCTCCCACTCCTCAGAAAGACCAGGACCACTCCCCACAAGCCCCATGCCACCAAAACCCGTCCAGTCCGGCCGGTCTGTTTTGCCCCGGCGCAGTGTCACGCCGTTGCCGTCGGCACGAAGGAGGCGTCGCAGGCGGAGCGCGGCTAACGATTGACCGCCCAGCCTTGACGCAGCGCGACGGGGCGGCGAGGGCGGAGCAAGGTTCTCGAAGTGCGAAGAAGGTTTTTCGCGACGCGTATCAAGGAGAAGACACGACCGTCCAACGCGCGAGAAGATGACGCGTGCATTGCATTTTCAGGAGACCTGGATTCCCTGTGATGCCCTTGAGTTGGGGGTCTTCCAGAGGTTGGGTTAGGAATGGATTGGAAGAACAGGACTTAACAATTCCATGTTTGTTTCTCCTGGGACATGAGAGCTTGTTGCACAGGCGAGAAAAGGTTGGTTTTTTCTCGTGATGAACCATGCATGTCAGATTCAGTGAACACATCCTTGTTTCCCCAAAGATTCACTTCAGAACCACTTCCCAGTTGATCTAGATGCTTCAATTGTATCCAGACTTGAAGGGAAGGCCTTACATCCAGTTTCACTCTCCTCCAGGTCCGGACGGTCAGGGCGGGCAGACCTGTGCCCGTCACGGGGTTTCTCACGACTGTTTAACCCAAAGCCTCCCGATCACGCGACCGAGGGCTTAAGGGTTTGGTTGGTCATGAAGGACCACCGAACTCAAAAGGGGAGAAGATGTTCAGAAGGGAAATCAGTGAAAGAGGGCTTAAAGTGCTAGAAGATTTTACAGGCCAAGCATCCTTTTCATGTGACTATAGAGGGTTTTGACCGGTGAAACTGCTAGGCTGCTAGTCACAACCAAAGTGACTCGTCCGCCTCGAGAAATCTCGAGGCTAAGAAGTAGTTGTTTGTCCAAGAATGTTGACCAGTCGTGTTTTTCATGTGAGGTAGGGGCAGGGGTGTATGTGCCAGTTCGGACCCGGCGCAGAAAAAGGAATCAGTATACGAAACTCAAAACGAAACTCGGGGGTCTCGGACCCGGACGGAATCAGTACTAAACTCATTAGATGAGGGATCATGATCTTCAAGGAAGATAGGGATTTCGGTGTTGAAATGTCTTGGTCTTCTCGAAACACCAACGAATCCGGAGGTTCCCCAGCTCACACCCAGAAAACCGATCACATCCAGACACCCAGACACCCGATCTGAGACGCTCCTTTTGTCCTTTAAAGTCTCTTGTGGTACATCTCAAGCCGTCCCATGTGTTGAATCTCATGAATCATGCTTCTTCTCTGGGAGAAACATTGAAAATTAACAGTTAAAGTCTTAAGTTAGTAGTCCCATGGCTTCTTTATCTCGAACAAACCATCCTAGCAAACCTCGCATAAAGCTCCGCGCTTTCTCCGCGCCGCGCGGCTCGAAGAAGTCATCGCTCGGTGCCACGTCCACGCCCAGGACCTGCCGAAACGCCTCCAGCGTCGCTGCGAGCGCCGCCTCCGGTGGAAGGAACTCAGCGGCGGCAGTTCGGCAGGGTTCGGCCGCTGAAAACGTCCAGCGGCGGCTGTTGCACGTTGAAGGGCGTCTGTTTGGCATGGTTCTTGGGGCCGGCGAAACGCCGCGACGACTGCACGAATCGAAAACCCCTTGAGACCTTGGACGTTTCGCGACTCGACCGACCCCGCCTGGCTTTCTGGAAGGCTCTCACTCAAGTCCATGGATTCCAGTTGATGGCGGTCCACCTTTCCACTGGAGGTCAAGGGCAAAGCCGCCAAAGGGACAATCACATCAGGGATCATCCAGCTGGGCAAACGCTCTTCCAAACTCCCTCGAAGCGACTCCAGGTCCACCTGCTTGCGGCGTCTTTGTCCGGAATGGTCAGACCAGGGGAAGGGCTGGAGCAACAAGGGCTGGACGGTGTGAAGGTCGCAGGACTCACAGGACCCAACGTGGTGGAGATGTACATGAAAATTGACGGATCAACATGTGGATCAACATGATGGATGAATGATGATTAGTCAACTTTGCTGTTTTTGCAGATTCCACTTTTTTTGAGTTGAGGATCTCCATGAATCTCTGTGTTGCTTCAACCAAAACTCTTGAATGTCAACTTTAACAAATCACACTGCACATGGTCACCCCTTCAGAACTTCGCACTAAATCCACCACGGATTCACCATGCAAAATCCCGGAGGAAAGCATTCAATACATTATCTGTCCTTTAAATTCACCCTCAGTCCCAATCCCAGTCTGGTGCTGTATATCCCACTCCATCCCGCCTCCATCGGCGTGACGAAGGCCACGAGGCTCCGCTCCCCGTGCCGTCCCGTCGCGCGCACGAGCACCGCGGCGGAGACCGCGGACCCGTCGAGCGTCAGGGCGTGGTGGACCTCATCCAACTCGATGCGGTGCCCGTGGATCTTCACCTGGCGCTTTAAAGGAACCACGGTTCATGTTTGTTGGCCATCACATCCCAGTCAAATCCCAGGTCAAATGGGGTGAAACGAACCAACGGACTTCGGACTTGAAGAAAGGGGGCAAGTGCCAAAGGAGAAGATGGGAGCTGGTCGAGGATGAAGCGATGCATGGCAATGCTATGCTGGTGATGTGACTTTGTTGAGATTCAGTGGATCGTCTCTGGGACAAACACAATCCACTTGATGAATCACAATAGGATCGAGATGCTGTCAATGGGCTTAGGGACAAAAGCTCACCCACCGAAACTGGAAGAGTTCTCCTGGGATATTCCTCTCAATCCCACAGGTATTTTATGGGTTTGTCCACTACACGGCAAATCATCCCACCTGGTTGTCAGCACGCCCCAGAAACTCCAGGACCAGCTCAGATCCGGCCAAGTTCTCCTGTCAATTGGGGTTGAGTGTAGTGAAATCTCACATGACTGGTCTGAACCTTTTGAGGATTATTAAAGAATCTTTAAAACAGGGAAACATAATCATACCTTTACCCACTCGAACACCGAAAGACCCAAAAGCATCCAAAGCCCAAGCTGAAACATAGCTTTGATGAGGAAGCTGTAAGCTTCACACGCACCCACTTCTTCCCACTTCTTCGTCCTTGAGCTCATTCCACGGATCTTCCACTGTGACACGCACCACATCGCCGGTCCAATAGCCCCGGTGCGCTTCCCTGCTCGAAGCGCCCGCGCCCGTCACGAAGAAGCGCTCCGCCGTGCGCGCCGCGTCGCCCACGTAGCCCCGCGCCACGCCGAGGCCGGTGATGCAGAGCGCACCCGGCAGACCCAGTGGTGTGAGGGCAGAGCCCGGAGAACCCAGCTCGGTGCCCGCGCCCGGACTGAGGGCAGACCCAGCGGCGCCAGTGTGAACCCAATACCTGGGAGAGAGGGCCGTGAACAGTCGTTGGAGCCCCAAAGAAAGGCTGTTCTTGGAAGGTTGAAGACTTGGCAAAAGCATGTGCTGTAGGCAAAAGCATCGAAGTGGGAGTTCTTAGATCTTACCAGCACCACCCAAAGAGTGAATTTATAACCCCCCTTGGCCATGTAATTTCCATCCACTAACTACCCTTTGAGTGGTCATGGTAGTAACAAACTAGAGAGCTTGAATCACGGTTGAACCAGAAGGGCAGCGATGCAGATGATGGCACCAAAAGTGGCCGACGCGGCTCTTCGGATGCATGGACGTGTGGTGCTCACATGCCGATTCATGGCATTGAACCGGAAATCCGCCGAACCAGCGGTTTTCGCGTTCAGCGGACAGGAGTGGTCTCTAAAAAACCGCAACTGAACATCCAGTTCACCAAGTGACTGATGATTCCAAATCGGCCTGCCATAGGGCACGGACCTCCAGCATGGATGGATCTTGGCCACTTCGAAGCTATTCGACCAGACCGTGGCTTCGGTGGCACCGCCCAGCGCCACCACGCGGGCCGCGGGAAAGCAACGGCGCAAAGTGGCCACCTCGGAGACCAGGGGAGGCAGGGAAGGGAGGGTTGAGAGCCAGATCTCGAAGAAGTTCAGCAACTAAAACTCCACCAGGACATCAAAAAGACTGCGGGAACTTCAAAAATCAGACCGGAAGTTCTGTTTGATTCTCAACTCAGCTCTGGGGGTCCGACCAGTCGCAATGGCACCCAATCGCCGCTGAGGAAGATCGTGCGGAGTGGACATCGCGAAGAAACAGCTGGCCTGACTGGGCGAGGAAACGGCTGACCTGCCGAATGTAGCTCGAAGCTGAGTGACCTCTATTTTGGACCATCCACCACCCAAAATATGGCCTTTGCCTATCAAAGCAGAGGTGAAATGGGTTCTCGGTGTGACGATACATGACGATACAAACCATTTACTTGCAAGCTGCTCGCGGGTGGGTGAGGTTTCTGAAGGGCCAAGGGTTGAAACCCGGTGCTGCTCCAAGTGAGTATTGGTCATGGATGGTCATGGAATCCGCTCACGTAGCTTTGTCTCAAACAGGGAGAACCCCATTCATCTCATTCCTTGGGTTGGTTATGATTGTTTGTCGATGTTGCCCTCCAGTGGGATTAGGGCTGATCAGGGAGATCTCCTTACTGGCGGACAAAGTCTGTAGGCTGTTGCAAGCTGTGTTTACATACGAGGGACGGTCGAAAATTCATTGATTCTGCGGCTGTTGCATCTGCAGATCGGTGAATTTCCCTAAACATTCGCTTTGCCAGCTGTATCATTTGCATGCCCGCGTATGAATGTAACACTCTGATGCAGTCATCATTGCAAATTTGGAAGGGGAAGCAAATCATGCCATGAGCCCTGGTTGTCAAGAATGGGAGGACCAAGCAAACTCGTCTCTACCAACTCGTCCCTCCCAAAAACCTGCAAACTGGTGTGACGTGTCATGTCGCATCGTGGCCATGTGCCATGTGGCAGTTGTGGCTCCAGCAGCTCCAGCACCGCCGGCGCCGAGTCCCAGAAGGTGGTTTCTTCCAGCAACGCGAGCCGTGTGGACGTGGAGCTCGACACGAGCAGCCTCAGAGCATTAAAAAGAAAAGACGACGGGATAACGAGGGGTGTCACACCGGAAGAAGTGACCAGAAGCTCCAGGGGGTTGCAAACCAACCGAGGAAAAGCGACCTCACTGTCACTCACTCTCATCCAGCTCAGCTCATGTGGACGCCGAGGAGCCGAGCGCCCGCGGCCAAGGTGCCGAAGATGTCATAGCACGAGAGGTCAAAACCCATCGAGGTCACAAAAAGCAGCACGTCCGCCTCGTTGATCTCATAGCTCGTATTCACCCATTCCTGATCACGTGGGCCGCACGGGCCCGTACGGTTGCCACATTGTGGGTTCCTGAGAACGAGAATCTAACGATCAACACCGGGCGAACCGGGCAACCGGTCCCATGTGGTTGCCTTCACATGGTTCCCTTCACCTCCTTGACGCTGGCCCTTCGACCCGGAGGCTCGGAGGTGTTGGTCGACCCGACGTGCTTCGTTCCCCCCATGGTTCCCCACTGTCCGTTTCCCTCGGTCCGAAAGCGAATTCAGCTCCCAACCCCCACACCTCACCGGGCGGCAATCAAATGGACGATGGATCTATGGCTCACCGCCACGCCTTTGGGACGGCCCGTGGATCCCGAGGTGAAGATCACCTCGCCCAGCGCGCTCCGATCGGGGGAGAGAGAGGGAGAGAGTTCGACCAAAGAAGCAAGTCGTGCCCTCCACTTCGGCACTTTCTATTGTTGCAAGACTGCCATCTGGATTTACGATAGGATAGGATAGGATACACTAAGATACTATAATTATAATTAGGCTTGTTGATGTCCTTTGTAAGCAGGTTTGCATCAAGTTGCATCCATCCCTTGTCCATCACTTTTCCATCACTAGCATCACGCCTTTGCTTCAGCACATGCGAAGCAAGCATACCGATCTTCTAGCAAAGCATCTTCGACTTTGACCGTCACCGAGGTCCCACTCGTCGATTGAGAGGCTCTCATACGCGACATACGTGGGTCCAAGCGACATACGCGAGCTGCAGTGTGACGTCGTCATCTCCAGAACTGGCCGTTTTCGGTGTGAGGATTCGGAGAAAAAGAAAGAAAGTGCTCACATCCCAATTTTGCTCACGTGACCAACTCATGACTCATGTCATCTAACAAGAGAGTTTGGGACTCACGTGAGCCAGGATCAAACCGCCCCTGCAGCTCGTGAACAAAAAACGAAGATCACCGTCCGTGGGGTCAAAACTACCTTAGTTCATTGACCGACGTGTGGTGCTTCGCTACATGGAAGGTCTACCTCACATCGCCCCACCGCCTCTCTAAAGCGCCACGTTCAGGGAGCTGAAGATGTTCCGGCACGGTCAACGCCTCCGCGCAGCAAAGGTCGCAGATCGCAGAAGCCCATGAGGCGTTATGGTGAATCCTGGAAAATCGTCTTCATGGTCTCTGTGCGGGTGGGGAGAGAATACAGCAAGCCTTCTCAAAAGATAATGTAGACCTCAGGCGTCTCAATTTCCTCCAAGATGTTTGGCAGCTTGGCAATTGGGTCTATAGAAGCGAGTACAACCCTGTGGTGCCCATCACCACTGAAGAAAAACAGAAATGTGGCTCAGTTGCCTGTGAATTGTTCCTTCATGTAGGTGATTCTTCCTCGTTCATCCCCTTTCTACCACAAGCAAGCAGGGGCCAGCAAGAAGTGCATGCCGGATGGGTCTCGGGATTTGGATCGCACCAAGACTTACAGAATCCAGGATGCAAAGGCTTCCACTACCTCCAGTACCAGGTGGATCGACCCCCTGGAAGAAAGGAAACAGACCTCCCAACCCATTGCCGCCTTGAAGCCTGAGGCCAGTGTTTCTAAGGGCAACATCAAGCCCGACCAACCTGCGCTCACGATCCACTCACGATGCGCTGAAAGAATTTGAATGTTCTTTGCACCAGGAATATGTAGAACATGCCGAATTCGTTGGTGAGAAGCAACACACTGAGATTGGGTATATGCTTCCACGCAAAACAATAATTAGTAATTCATATATAATATATATATAAATAATCTACGGTCCCAAGGTCTTTGCGGCTTACACCATAGCCAATGTTTGAAATGATCTCTATTGGCCCCCGGTGTTCCAAAGTTCTGATGTAGCACTCCCATCAGCTCCCCACCCCGTGAGGCAGTCGACAGGATTCCGGCAGATTTCCCAGTCGGCGCCCTCTTTGGGAGGTGTGAAACTACTTCTGCAGCTCGTCACCCGGCTTGTTGACCCCAGAGCAACCTCGTGAACCCGCCTTCATCGTGAAGCTTCTGCTCCTTTCGGCGTACAGAATTCAGTCTCACTGTCTTTCGGCGTTTGGTACGAGCCGAGAATTTTGAGGCGATGCCCGGCTCGGCTCTGTTCACGATCCCGACATCGTTGCGACCTGATGCCAACTCTGAATACTCTGAACTGCTTCTTGATCAGATAAATATGGAATCCTGAATCCATCACTCCAAAATCAGCATCCTACGTTGGCCCTGCCAATCTACTACTGACATGGCCAAACATTGCCCTGATGTGGCTTATGGAACGAGAGGAGCACAAGCCCCAGTTCTCCTCCAAAAGGGCACACTTCTCTGCAGTGGAAACCAGCAAGCCAGCACCAGCAATCGTAAGCATCTGAAGCACCTCAGAGACGCCATGGGGCTGATCGGGATCCAACTCACGAACCTCCAGCTCCCCCCCAGGCTCCACTGCTGGCTCGCCAGCAACAAAGCTTTTGAGGTTAAGCAAAAGATGAGCCACCCACCTGCAAGGTCCACGGGAAATCCAAGTGGATCACCCCCAAGTCCAGATCCTCTACCAGAAACGATGCAGTTTCCTACGAACCGTTACAATCCATGAATTACAAGCCATAGCCATAGGTTCTGGCATTCTAATTATGTCGCTGGAGTGTACCAGGTTGTGTGGAGTCAACTTCATGGGAAAGCTGGCTTTGGGCCCCAACTTCTTCCTGTTCCTTCAAGCTGCTCTCATGGGTGGCAGCGTCTCATCACAGGGCAAATAGCCGTGTCCAGCCTGGATGGTGCAGCCAAGGCTTCCCCTCCTGAAAATCAACATCCAAGTAGAAGCATAAGAGGTTGGTGTTGCTGTGTCAAAATGAAGCCCCAAAAATCTCTGAATATCTCTGACTTTCTCCAAGAACCAGTTCCTTTCCCCTTTTTGCTGCGTGATCCTACGATCCCACCGCAGCCATCGGAGGGATGGCACGGATGGCCCCCAAATCCGCCTCCATGGCCGCCAAAGCCAAGGCGATGGCCTCGGCGCCCCGCCGCAGCCAAAAGGCCACCGGACCGGCGCCTGAACGGGCCGAAGCGGCCGAACGACCGGGGCCGCCCAAGCCGATGCGCGAAGGACCGGAGCCCGGATGGGGCCTGGTCTCACAGACTCGAACTCACGGGTTGCTCCTGGCCCAAACGTGGCCCCCCGTGGCCAACGAAAGGATGCAGAAAAAGATGTGGTAGAACCTGGGAGAAATTCTTAAGCTACCACCATCTACCACCAATCAGAATTTTGGCTTGTGGCCCTTTGCTTCCCTACCTGGTGGCTCTACAGTTCTCAAACACCCAGTGGTACGAGTAGACTGACGCAGGCTCAGCCTAGGCCACCTTTCGCGTGGAGCTCCCGCAGCGATTTTGCGAGGCTCGTCATCTTGGCCAGCAGCAGCTCATAGCTGGTGACCTCGCAAAGCTGAGCAGAGAGCTCGTTCCAGCGCGTTCCGGTATCTCTTCCATGGCTGTCGGTCGGGTCGGGTCGTTTCTTTTGGCCAAAAGACGGCACGAAGTGAAAACAGGATCGTTCCTCTGTGTGCATGGATGTCCAACCGCCTCCGGAAGCCAACCCCGTGCCCCGCGCGGAGCCACGCGGAGCCACGGAAGCCAGGGCGCGAGTTTCTCACCGTTGCGCTCCTCTTCGATGGCCACGTGTCCCTGGCGCCAGTGGATGTTAATAGAAAAAGGCCATGACAAGCTCTGTAAGGAGCCGTTGCTGTCCACTACTTATAGCAGTTTGATTGACCTGCTGCCCCAATTTCAGGCCGTGGGAGCACGCACGTCGCGCGGATGAAGTGATGCCTGAAATCGGCCATGCCAAGGTTTCAGGACACAAATAGATCGAGAGATGTGGCGGATTCGATGCGCCACTCCACAGAATCACCAACTGTCGTTCCCATGTCCAGTCGTCGTTGATCCTTTTGTCGTGGTTCAGAGGTGCAGACCCCCAGGCACTTGGGCCAGAGGCCAGAGGTAAGTCCAACTCCATATCCCCTGACCATCCCACATCTTCCCAAGTTTGCTCCATCACCACCTCGCCACATCTTCCCATGTTCCCCCAAGCATTCGCGGTGCTAACCCACCTCAGGGAGAGTGGCTGCACGTGCTCGGATCACCTCCTGTAGAAGCTTCCTGGGAGGCAGGTTACGGCCCTAAGGTCCCGGCAAACGTCCCCAAAATGATCAACATCCAACATCCAAAATACCTAGGGACCAACTCAGACCCTTGAACCGGTTGGGCACTAAAAAGCTGAAAAAAGATCATCGATGGTCTACCGGTTGGAAGGCAAACTCAGAAGGCGCGAGTCGCAAGCTGTTCCAGTCAAGTTGCCCTTCACCTCAGCCGTGTTCAGGAAACAGGCCAGGAGATGCTGCGGGGTGAAACCAGGATAAACCAGGGCTATTGGGCTATGTTTGGCTGACTAGGAGGCAATGGAAAAGAGAAGTGACTGGTTCACCATCACAATCCAGGAACCCATAAACGGGTTGGTCCTTTCATTCCACAAAACCTCGGACCGTTGCTTGGTGAAGTGAAAAGGGCCCAACCAGCCTCCCTAAACCCCACATTCTTCGGCCCCCCCTGAGGTGCCAAACATTTCCAGCAGGTTGAATGGACCCTGGCAGCCCTGGCCGCCACGACAAATTTGGATGGAACCTCTCAAGGATGCCATGGAGAAATTCCTAGGTGTTGGTCATTTCTATCTTCACCCAAGTCCTTGACTTGAAAGATCTTCAAAGAAGGGCTTAAACGGAGACGTTTGGAGCCAAATCCTTCCATCTCCCGTCCAGATTCGACCCAAGGGGCCGTTGAAGGGATGTCCGGTGTCGTTGAAGTCTCGGAGAGCTTCTCGGTGTGGCGCGGGGAGCAAATCCAGCGAACACAGGGGCTGCTGGAGCGCTCCTGGCCGGTCCACCGGTGGCCCATGTCGTGTTTTATGGTTTTTTTTGTTTGGGGCGGTGGCGATGGTGAAGGGGTCAGTGACCGTACTGGGGTGACGATGTGCACCTCCAAACATTCAAGACAGGAAGTCTTTGCCTTCGCAAGCCGCCATGGGGGATTTGGAAGATGGGAACATTTGAAGGCTGGTGCGACACGTGAGGAAAGGGGGAGGCTTGTTGAAGCATCAAGGAATATAGGTCTGGGTCAAAATCCCCAAACTTTGATGGACCGGGATGTCAACCTACCAGAGTCTAGGATCTGCTGTGGGTGCAGGAGTAGTAGTAGGAGTAGGAAGTAGGAGGTAGGAGGTAGGAATAGGTAGAAGGTAGTGGTAGTGCTTCACTCCCAAAAGATCTGAGAACCCTGAACCCTTCTCAGACGATTTTAGACGATCAAATGCGTGAGAACGAGCTACGCCGCTACCCTTGGTCTGTCAGGAGACATCAAAAGAAGGTCGTCCCAATTCGACGTGCCTAGCGTTGAAAGGAGGGAAGTGGAGTTCAACCATGGAAGTTTGTTCGGACAGCTGCCTTCCGAACTCGGTGCAATGTTCCACGTAACCATGTTTGTTGGTGTTTGTTGGTAGACCTAGACCTAGCGGCAGATATTCAGGCCTTCCTGGCCCGAACCTGGCCTTCAGCATCTTCTAACAGGCCCTGAAGTGCATGAGCAAAGACCCAAACCTGGCTCGATCAGATTGATCTGACGATCGGACCAGCTCTCCAGTCTGAAGAAACCACTGGCCTTGCGGATCTGCTTTCAGTCTTGCTATATATAGTAAATATATATATATATATGATTCACCTTGCTCTCCTGATCCCAGCAAGCTTCGCGCCTTTTTG
>CAXAMN010000425.1:251126-279866 GCA_963970005.1 Durusdinium trenchii | reverse complement strand
AGCAATGGATCGAATGCTTAAGGCAGGTTGTGTTGACAAGCTGCCCCTCCAATCCATCCTGACCAATCTATGCCGTAGCTCTAATCAAGGATTGCGGGCTAGTAGAGGCATTCCCCGCCGTCCATAGATGGCGCCTACAACCACACAAACCAAATGTGTAGCCAGTTGGTATGTGCCGGGTGATTTGTCAGCGTGCCCTGCAGCAGTTGGGCTGAACTCTGTTCCGATTTGCATTGGCATCAATACTGAGTCCACTTGGTGAATGGTTTCTTCAAGGATAGCGTCCAGCACAGCAGTCAACAAGGCAAGGCTCTGTCGAAACACTGTTTTTACCATCAGCATGGACAATCTGCCGCATAAAATCGTGAACCTAGGACGGGAGAGAATGAACAAGCACACCAAGCGTGCAAGAAAAACCCTACTTCTTGGCCACTTGTTCATGTATTTGCTAAAAAAGGTTCGACACTGCTTCCACTTGTCAAAAGTGGTGTGCTGTTCTGAGGCGTCAGTGGAAAGCCTTTCACCTGCAGGCGCCTGCACTCCTTCGATCAATTTTGAAGCCATGAATTGCTTGCAATACTGCCCAAAACGAGCATCTCCTTTATAGCTCTTGGACCATCGGGCAACTTCGGACTCTGGGATGTCCCCATATCGAGCACCCCGTAGTGGTCCACCGCTAATGACAACCCTTCTCATCTTTTTGACCCATCCGGGCCCATCTTCGGCAGGCGTCACTGAGGATTTGGCCATGGCAGTCAAAGGGTGAGCTATCTAGGTAGACACTGTGATTGAGTTCGGTGTACAAAACCTTAGGAAACTGCAAGAAAAATGACCCTCGTCTTAACATGGTTGTGATCTTCTTGACCGACTTTTTCGTGAGGCGCTGGAGCAGTTGCTGCGACTTACCCACCTGAACGTAATGTTCCAGGGACTGAGCATTGGACCATCTCCCCATCAATCTCAGGCGCCCCACATCCATGTGTTCATCGTAGTAATAAGTGGCTCCCCCAGCCCGGAGTGAAGCAGGAGTAAACTTACATGAACCGCAGCCGAATCCTTCGGAAACTATCTTAAACAGTCTCCTAAACTCAGCATGGGAGTGAGGCCAAAGGAGTTGATCTGCTTTTAAGTCCTTACAGCACCATACGATCCAGTTACAAATGTCTGGGTGTGACACTGAAGCAAACTGGCATGTCCCGAGCTGCCGAAAATTTTTTGGCTTTGTGATGCTGACTGTGATCGACGGGAGGGCAAAAATCAAACTGTTGGGCAAATCCAAGTGTCTTCTCTGCAACGAAAGCAGTTCACCGGGACGCAACAGTCCAAAGAAACCCAACCCTAGCAGGGCGCACTTCAGCCATTTCTGACCACTAGCTGTGTCCAGACCTACTTCAACAGATTTCATCCGTGACATACACGAAAAAACTATCAGCAGGGGCAAAGGCAAAGGCGCTCGCATTCCGGAAGGAACACACTCCTCCCAGGCTTTGACCGTGTCCCAACTGCTTCTCAAGCGATGTCTCAAGTCAGGACGATTGATCTGAACAAAGAGCAGTGCATGTTTGACCAGTCTCAGATTGCTACCTTTCCGGTTTTCTTGGTGGCACTTCCCGACAAAAGTTTCTAACACTCGATCGATCTGTTCCGGTTTTCGATGTAGCAAGTGATCAAAGGAGCTGTCTTCCGACTGCAAAAACTTTCTCAGATGCTTTCCTCCAGCCACGAGCCTACCTTTATAGGCTTGGCTATATTTGCTTAGCCGCAACTTCGAACCCTCCATGGCATCGCTACGAGTGCGTACAAAAAACTTCCTGCATATTTTAATGGATTGGCTATGACTGCTAAAAAACTAGGTTGATTTGAATGGAGTGTATGCTTTACGTGTCAAACAGCTTCAAGCACATGCGGTAGTAGCGCTCACACAACGCTTGGGGATAGGCGCCTGCAAGAACTGACCGTCTCTGCCATCCTCCTTTTGTTTTTACGCTACCAATCACTTGAACATGCTTGTGCTTCTGGCAGCATGTCTTGTGGAGAGACATCAAATCAGGTACGGTCCCTGCAAAGCTGGTTGACTTTCGGGCTGGCAGATGCTTGCCGTTGTCATCTGGAATGCGCAACCCATATTCACACTGGTCCAAGTTTACCTTAGTACCTTTACATTCGGAGAGCAGTTCAACCAGTCTCGGCATATACCAAGCGTATGAGCTTTTGGGGTTTTCGATTGTGAAGAAAGAACCGTGTTCATGTAGTAACCGACAGAGATGGCATGTTCGCAACAAGATCAAGTTACCTTTTCTCTCGCGTTCAAGACCCCCATCACCTTCTGGTTTGTCTTTACTACGTGTCCCTTGATTCAAACCCTGTAGAATCGAAAAGCTTCCGCAAGGCATCCCAAAGTGCCAAATTTGTTTTGGTTTTTTGGCATCTTGACAAAGCTGTGCATACGTTTTAGGGTTAAGAATGTCATGTTCTTCACACGGCTTACCTCGCTGGATCAACTCAAGGGGCTCGTCCACAGGTAACAAACCGCGGCGCTTGAACGTCCGCGTCAGCTCACCTTTCCCCGCAAAGATCTCACGGAATGTCCAGCTCTTCAACGCAGGATGCTTTCGCGTTCCTGCTTCTGCACCCGGCACTTTGGATTCACATATGGCCTTTTCGGACGGATCTAGCCTCGCAATTTTGGCTCTTCGGTTTATTTCACGGTTAGATCTGCGTACCTGCAAAGCTGCTCGTTCAGGCTCACTCATGAATCCAAGTTGCGCCGTCAAAACTGGATCATTTTTTGCTGGTGGAGGTATTGGAACGCCACGGGATGGATGATCAGCTGGATTACTCTTGGTTCCTACCCATACCAAATGTAATGATACTTGACCTGCGATGGACCAACCGACCATGGACCTAAGCAATCGATTCAGCTGCTTGGATGACGACCTCCCCTTTCCGAAGGCCCCTACCACTACTCTCGAATCAACCAACAACACACAACGTTGAGGGTCACCACCATGTTTTACCAGTTCTTTGAGTTCAGCTTTTACCATGCGCATTTCAAGGATGTTGATGTGCTGACGATGGCTAAACTTGCACATCTGGCTTGTGGTCCAGCAGTGTGCGTTCATCAAGCTCTCAACTTCTGCCGGTGCTTCACGCATTTGTGATGGTGGGATGAGAGCACCTGTTGACCAATCCATGCGGACGTGTTCACCAGTATGTTCGCTGTACCTGAACAGCGTTTGAGCAATTGCGGTACTGGTAAGACATGATGCTCTCCCTCCACCTTGCAGCGAAGCGTCACTGCAACCGACACGAGAGCTGACAGGCCACCTAGCATTGCCGTGCATCACGGGTGTGCAAAGGCATAACCACACCAACTCTTCCTTAACTGCGTTTGGCATTTTGTACATCTTTTTAGGATCCATTTTGCCTGTGAACTGATATACTTCTTGGAGTAGTGACATCAACAACCGACGGTGCATAAGGGGGTGAACAAACAATCCTACAGCTTTTTGCATGAGTTTCTGGTTCACGACAGGTAACTGACATATTTCGCGAATCAGCTCCGAAAGGCTTTTCAGTTTGTCTAAACTTACCCCTACTCTTCCGGATTTGCTGTCCACGTTGGTGCCCCATGCCGTGAAATTTGAGCACTTTGTGAATTGCTTTTTGGATGACACGGGAAGTCCTAACGATGCATATTTTTCCCTGCTCTTACTTATGATCTCTTCATCTCGGTACTTTTGCTTCCGTTTTCGTAATTTTCGGCAGGGGAGGATTTGCATCATCAAGTGATCATCTATGTATAACCCCTCTAGTGTATGGGTCGCTGGAACAACTTTTTTGTATGCCAGGGTTTCCGACTCATCCATAGTGCCGCAATCTTTTAGGAGTTGGCGGTGTGTCTCTTGGGCTAGGTCTACGGCATTACGATCACCCATGGGAATCACCCTGAACGCAAGCATATACTTCTTGCCTGCTTCCCCACCCCATTCCTTGAAATTCTTACCATCAAAAGGTTTTCCGACACAGTTCCTACCAAGCCATTCCTTATTGTGTTGTAGTAGGTAGAAAAAGTTTGACAGGTCATCACCGGACCCTCGAATCGAAAAACCCTTCGGAATAATCAGTTGGGTGAGAAGGCTTCCATGGGGTAATTCTGCCATTACAAAACGTCTTTCGAGCTCGTTTTGAGGCCTACGGTCCAAAATCACACGGTCGCTGTCTGCCTTGTGTGGAACTGCGAACAGTCCACCTGAGATTACGTTCCCATTCTGCATCGCGAAGAGCACGGTCCACTGGCAAAAGACATGCTACACCTGATGCAAGGAGTTTTTGAAACACCGCGTCCTTGTCATCGGGCAGCACTTTAAACACCGCTTTAGTCGGCTTACAGGGTGCTTCATCGTGTGGCGCCCATTCAAGCATGTTCATGAAAAGCTTGCGGTGTGTCCCTTTGAGGAAGTCCTTTGGGTTGAGTATTCCTGCTTGTGAAGGTAATGACACGCGATCAGGTTTTACGAAAGTTGCGTTGTTCATGAGTTCATCGAGGTTGAAAGGGGAATGATGGTCATAGCAAGAATCATGCGGTCTAATTTTGTGAATAATCTCACTTAATTGTTTAGTTCCTCGGCTTAAAGTCTCTGGGCATCTAAGCTTAACGAACTTTTTAATTTCACCATGCAAACAGCCGGCTTGTGATTCATGTTGATCAGTCCATGGATTCATGAATGCTTGCCTAGCTAAGCCAATTTGATCAGCCTCGGATGTTGGACATCCCCCGTCTAGAAAAGTAAACAAACACCAAAGCATCTGAGTCCATCTCCAGCTTGGATCTTGGCCTCGCCCCCCCGTACGATTTGATGAATCGTTGGCTGCCACAACTGAATCTGGCACGACCAGGCGGGACGGAAAAAGTCCTGCGGTTTTCCCCGGTGAAGAGGAAGTCCTATGCCTCAAGTCATGAGATGACTTTCCATGCATCTTTCTGAAAAACCGACCAAATGCCCCGCTGCTGGAAGCGAGGATATCAAGGATCGAATTAGACTTTGGCTTCGCAAAGTCATGTCTCATGTCCCTAGTGTGATTGTTTAGGCATTCTCTGTCTCTTTGGAGTCCTTCTTTCCCTTTCCTAACCCTTTCTTTTTGTCCTTTTTGCTGGAAGTTTCTGACTGGTCCCAGCCCGTGGCACTGCTGTTCCATGACGCTTGACGGAGACGATCTGCACTCTTCTCGAGATCCGCGATCCCTTTGAGGTAAGATGTCACTTGGCCCAGTTCGTCGACGGTGCCGCCAAACCGCACCTTCTGCACCGGGTCGGGTAGGTGGCACAGAAGCCATGCCACCTGCCAGTCTCCGCCATCCAGCGCTGCCTGGTGAACACTTTTGAGGCAAAGGACTGTCTGCAGAGCTGCACGATCCCAACGTTCGGCCAGCATCAATTCCAAGATCTCCGAGAGCATGTAATGGATGCGTTGCAGTGTCTTCTGTTTTCCCCGCGGGGCTCGACGTGAGCCTTCGTGGATGCGAAATGGCCTGCCCTCCGCCCCAAGCTCTTTCTCGAGGTCTCTGACATAGCGACCTACCACTTTCAGCGGGTTCCGCTTCATGCGCCGCTTTGAGGCTTCGAAGCTTTCTACTGCTTTTCCAGCACCAGAGCGTCGAGGCTTTGCTTCTCCATCTTGGCTGAGGTCGCTCTCGCTCGAGCTGTCTTGGCTGCTGTCCCTCCAACGCCGGTCTCGACGTTGATGCTTGGTCTTCTGCATGTCCTTGTAGATCTGCATAGCTATCCGGGCTTTGATGGGATCTTCCTCCTTTCCCAGCTGCCTCAACATCGCCTGACCCTGATCTTGACTGCTGCCCGGCTTGTCTTTGAGTTGTAGCAGGGTGTGACGGCGGCTGCTGTCCTTTAATCTGCTTCTTCTTTTTCCGCCAGGCGTAGCCTTCTCTAGCCAGTTCTTCCGCAGATTGCCCAGAGCACTCGCCATGTTTGGATCTTCTGAAGAAGAACTGTGGTCGCTGCTGCTGTCCGAGGAGTTCTCGCTTTCCTCCAGGGTCTTTCGTGCTGCTGCTCTGCTGGTCTTCTTGGGCTCCTTTGGACTCTCTCCTGCTGAGAGGAAGGCTAGGTCGCTTTCGCCGCTTGCCAGGGCTTCTTTTCCCAGGCTCACCAACTCGCTGATCTCCACCTCTAGCTTGAAATGCTTTGAGTCGTTGCAGAAGGCCACAAATTTGCTCTGTGGGCAACCCAGAAGACAGAAGGTTTTTCCTTTCAGTTCGAACTGGGCCATTCCTTCCGGCATTTCTGACTTGTGTTTTGCTCTGATCACCACTTCCAGCCAGCTTCCCTTAATCCCAGCATCACAGCTTGTCGCCATGCTGGAGAGTCACCACGTGCTAGCTTGACGAAGCCTATGGGATGCCCCTCAATGTGCTCCATCCGTCGACTGTAAGGTCTTCTGGGTTGAGTCCAAACCTTCCAGCCTCGCCCACAAATCTGATGCCTGCGTCTTCCAGGGAATCTGCTCTACACCAACGTATGCCGGCAAAGGCACCGTCGTTGAGCTCTCTGATCCCGTTATATGCAATGCTACCGATTGCCCAATGAGTGCCCACGAATCGCTCACCCCAAGATGGAATGTGCCAAACTGTATAGCACCTAAATTCAGGATTTGCAGTGTCAGCAGAGGTAGGGACAGTTCAATGCCGTTCCAGTTGACCAGGTGAGCACAGGGGCCTCCAATCAAAGGTCTTCGCAAGGCACTGATTGAACTGCTTTGGCTCACTGGCACAACGGACACTTCAGTGGCTGACACGCTGGCTGAACTCCTTCCCGAAGAATCAGCCACTCTGTCACCACCGCTATGGCGCCGGCAACGGCAAATCACACGGTCCCACAACCACTTGAACATGAAACTGGGAGGCAGCGGTTGATTCATGATGCCATATGTTCTCTCTGGTGGAGCATTAGCTCAGCTCTTGTTTATGTTTTTGGAGTCGAGCCGAGAACGGCAATCTTGGCCCCTAAAGCTTGCTTGGCTTCAGAATGAAACTGTGAGCATGTATTGCATGAGTATAGACATGGGGGGAAGATTTCCCTGATGAATAGATAGATGCTTCTTCACCATCTTCCAGATGCGGAGATTCTCAAAAACAGTGACACATCTGGCCTCCCTTTTAACGAAACGCCACGCAGTTCCGCCCAGAACCGCAGCAGTTCGGCCCCCCAACCGGCGCTGCCACCTGATTGCGGGAGATGCGTCGGTAGGCAATGTTCGCCAAAGTCCACGACTTGGGTCGCCTTCGCCAGGAATCGCTGAGAGGAAAGTCGAGGGTTGGAAGGTTTGTCGACGGGTATCCCGGGTATTCCACACTGTATCCCACAGGGTATCCCCAGGGTCAGCAAAGAAGTCCAAAGCATCAAGTGAAATAAGGCCTGAGTAAATGAGCATCATGTCTTGACCGCAGAGTCATGTGTGTGTGTGCGCGCGTGTGCATCTTCAAGTCATCGAAAGCCTTCAGTGCACCAGCTGGATCCAAGGGCTTTTGAGCGCTGAAAGGAACATCTCTGGCTGATCAAGGGGTATACGGCTTGCATCGAGCCAAGTCAGTCGAGCGAAGTCTTGTGCAAATCTGGGGTGAGAATTTGTTGCTGGCATAGACTGGCACAGACTCGTGCTGGGTCGTCTTGAACCCAGCTGATGTGATTCAAGCAATGTGGGATTTCAACTTGACAGGCTCATCCACTTGCAAGCGCACCCACCCAAAGAATGACTGTGCATTCTGATTGACTTCATGTGGCTTTGGACCATGCCTTTCATGATGGCCAATCTCCCTTGATCAACTCATATAGGACATTAAACAAATAAAACAGTAGCCACAGTAGCATCAAAAAGCAAAGGATGGTGGACCACAAGGAAAAAAACATTCAACAAGTCACGCTCGGCAATTGATTTCATTCAGCAAGATGCCACAAGCTGCCTTTCATCGAAGATCAGCTTCAGCGTGTCGTCATCTGCACCGCCTCGGAAAGGAAATCCCAAAAATGAACATCTACTATTTGGAGTGAGTGTAGACGATGGACCAGCGGTAGGAGTTCTGGTTACCCAGAAATGACTCGGTGGGGGGGCCTGGGATCCTTCCGAACGCGGCAGGCCGTGGCTGGAAGAATCCCAAGTAGCACTTCGTCTCTTCCAGCAGGAAGAAGTGCTCAACTGCGAGAGGAAATCATTTTCGTTAACTTCTTCCAGCCGCACTGCAGACCTCTTTGCACGAAAATCTTCCAGGGCACCCAGAGAAGCGAAAGTCACCAGGCTCGAAGGCTCAAGGTGAAGTGGCGCGTCCTCCTGGCAGAAGGGCGAAGTTCTGCACGACAGGCACGACAGTGCTGAGTTGGCACGACAGTGCTGAGTTTTTTGGGCACCTAGATGCACCTGGATCTGTAGAAGAGTCCCTCTTTTTCGGGGGGCTACTTTCCTCACAGCTTCCTTCGTCATGTCATGTTTCTACACAGAAGATCTGTCCGAACAAAACACCGCTCAACGCAGAACTGCTCTGCCTTCAACTGCTCAGCCACCGCGCTCGCCAAGTGCGAGAGCGACACGGACTGGACGTCCACGTGTAGAACCAGGACGGCCTGAGGCCCGCACCGTTTGGACTGGTCAGTGGAGAAAGGCTGGAAGTAAAGCTTAGAAATCTTGCAGTGGTTTGCAAGACATATGCAACATCAAGCCTTTTCTATGACTTTTCTTCCCAAACCTGCTGCAAGTGGGTCGGCACATTAGCAGGGAGGTCGTCTGTTTATGGAGATCTTAGTTTAGGGGAGAAACAACCAACATCTGCGGATCTTCCTGGTTTCTATCCCAGCCCAAAATCTACCAAAGTGTGCGTGTTTCTCGTGGTTTTTGTGATGCTGTGTGTTTCCATGCATCTTTTTTGGCCATGATATCCCTGGTCTTGAGACCAGGGTGATCCTGATGTACCTCCTCATGATCTCTCATGAGAGCCGCGGGGAGCTGCCCGGTGCCTTCCGGCCCCGGTGCAGCATCGCCAGCAGGACGGGTCCGGTGCCTTTCCGCGATGCGCGCGCGGCCGAACCGGAGGAAGGTCTGGAGGTCGGAGGTCAACTCGATCTCACATCATCTCATCTCAATGGGAGTCACTTGATGCAAGCTGGCCCTGTCTTTCATTTGAGCAGACTGGGTCAATTTTTGTAAGCCACTTGGACGTTCTTCCGACCCAATCCCACCCTGGACCGTACGGTCGAAGCGCTCTTCACCGTTCTCTGCGTCGTTTCAACGAAGCGACTGCAGGGCCGCGCGGAGGCCGAGTTGGTGCCTCCCAACAATCGAAGGGCCACAGCGGCCACTGCAGCTGCCCAGAAAGCTACATCCGGTGGACCAGTGACCTGGATTGCCAGCTGACCAGAGCAGCTTCAAACAGCTCACATGTCCACCACCCACAGGTGTCTTGACCTACTACCACAGAAAAGAAGCAGGGACGAGTTGACCATGTGGATCCTGTATCTGCCAGACGCTCCCCTTGATAAGCTGGGAAGGTCTGCAGGACACCCCTAGTGCTGGGGGTCAAAACCAGGGTTTCCTCTACCAGAGCCTCCTGTTTGAGGTGTCTAAATGATTTTCTTGCCCCTTCTATCTCGGTTTTAAGTGGGGTGTCCATTCATTCCCAAACAGGGGGTCTCTGGTAGATCTTCCCGACCCTTTCCCTCCCTTCGGCCTGGACTTGCTCGCTCTCCCAGTGATCGCTCGCCGGTCTCGTGACCGGAGCCGGCAGGGCGGACAGCTGAACGCTGGCAGGGCGGTCCTCCAGCTGAGCGCTCTGAGCCTTGGGTCTCCAAGTCCGGACCGCTTCGCGGGCTCGGGTCAGGTCAGGTCAGGTCAGGGGAAGATGGAAATCGGGTGTAAAATCATCGAAAGCTTCAGGGGGAAGATCTTGGAAACGAAGCAACGAGTCTCGAGTCATGTCATGTTCAGTGGACTTCTTTCTCTTCTCATTGCAGCTCCAAATCTTTCATGTGACATCGAAAAATCGGTCGAAATGCTCAAAGCGGATTGAGACCAACGCACTTGTTCCTTCACCCCGATAGCCTGGTGTCCCAAGCAGAGTCAGAGTTGTTCTGTGATGGTTGGAGGGCAGACGAATGCTGGGCTTCAGGCATCTGCATGAGCCCAGGAGCAGCTACATTGCTCAGTTGACATGCTTCAGGAATGCAAGATCCGACATCTATGATGTTGGTAGCTAACTGATTCAGAGTATGAGTCGAAGTACGTCTTCAACCTGGACCACATGTCACATGTCCTACATGGATCCGATGACACGACCAAGGTCTATGCTGCATCTCCATGTATCTCCTTATGACTGGACTCCCTTTCGCCAGAAACACAAACTCGGACCCGCTCAGTGGACAGAAACGGCGTTCCTTGCAGGTTCAAAGAGGTGCGAACGTGCATCTCTGATATCGAGTACTCAGTACTCGAAGATACTCGAAGCCTCGAAGCTATATTTTGGGGGGGAAGATCGTCCATAAAAGAGCTCACACCTCTTGGCATATATGGTCCAAAGCCTCTTGGCGTTCCGCAGGAAAGCAACACAGAAAAACTATATACTGTCTCCATCTTTCTCCCTAGGCCAAGGTGAGGATTTAGTTTATCCATGGCTAGCTGAAGATTCATTCATGAGGCCACAAAAACCATACGAGAAAAACGAAAGTACCTGGATTTCAGGATGACTGCGATAGCTTGCGATCCTCACTAACCCCACATGGAGCTGTTCAAAAGGTGAGAATCACATCTAGCACACACCCAAGAAGAGTTGAATATTGAAAGCCATCGAGAAACACCTCCATTTGGGAGGAAGATTTAAAAAAAACTGAAAACAAACACAACACAGGCTTGGTGTACTTATTAGATAGCCTTTGGGCCTTCCAGTCGTCCAAAAAGCCGCGAGATGGCTCACCTGTGCCCAGATCCAAGCGGACTAGCCGGCTGGCGGACTAGCCGGCTGGCGGACTTTTGGGCGCCACTGTGGCGGAGAGTCTGTGCAGGAGCAGGAATGGCTCCTCTACTCAGGTGGATTTCTTCCCCAACATCACCTCTTTCGCCTGGCGAAGCTCGCGAGCGCCGCAACCACCCGATGTTCACCTAAAGGCGCTACACAAACTACGCAAGCTATGTCTCCTTGAAGTGCTGGGAAAAGTGTGAAAAAAGGAACCACTGCTTCTGTTCAATCAGGTTGATGGTTGCAGGTTGATGAAACTTCTTGGCATCTACTTCGGAAGGCCTATTTCATAGCTTTATAAGGTATGGGACACTAAATGGATCCCCTCAAGTCATCTACATGCCTGTTCGCAGCATCGAGCCTCGTTGATCTTCGAGGCAATGTAAGTGGAACCGCCCTTGTCAGGGTGGTTGGCGATCAGCAACCTTGCCGGATGCGAACACCAAAACATCGACAAACAGAGGAGAAACTTGTGGGCTGGACGAACAAATCTCCAAAACAAATGGTAGAAGAACCACCTCTCTGAGCTTATTTGTACCACATTGTGGAACCACACTTTCAACACTTTCCAATCTCATCCAACTCAGGAAATTCCCTCCCATCCTGCCCCATCCCCCCAAAACTCCCCAGTTTCGCAGGCCCAACCAACCCCCAAAAGCGATGCCCCGCGCCCCGCGCGCCGAATCCGCGGCCCGGCCTCCGATGCGCTTCGCGCACGACGTCCTTGCTGGGCGCCACCGAGCCGATGTTGAGGATCTTCTTGGCCTGGCGGCACCCGAGCGACTGGCCACGGCCGAGCCGATGAGCACGAGGCCAACGACTCGATGGCGCGGTGAGAGGGGAGCGAGTGATGGCCGGCGAGCCCAAAACACGACGGGTACCGAAGAAAAAGGGCACGAAGAAAAACATTCCAACACCGTAAATGGGTGGATCCTTTTCTTGGGCCAAAACGCCAATGGGTGGGTCCTTTGAAGCCCATTCCTTCCACCCGTCGCGACCGCGACCCTGGCGGCGTGGACCCAACCGGGGGCGGATCCCCCACCACGCCTCGGCGCGTGACATGGGGGCTTCGAAGCCTTGTAGGCCACTGCCCATGCTGAAGGAAGGCATGTTGAAGTTCATCTGCGCGAAGGTTCGAGACCAGCGGAGAATCAGAATCGCATGTGAAGGTATTTGTGAAACACAGAGATCTGCCTGTTGACGTTGTGTTTGTGTTTTTCTGAATATGTTCGACTTGGGCCTCCTAATTACAGTGTTTGAGACACATGGGCCATCGAACTTCGCTGCACAGGAAGGTCGCTGTCTGTGCACCAACCCACGTGTCCGTCCAAACGACCCACACATGTTCTGGCAGAATCTGAAAATCCAAAGGTCAACATTTTGCAATCTGGGGAACTTCCTAATAAACCCCCGTCTCCAGAATGGTTTTACCAGCTTTCACCTCTTCATGGACGGGGGGTGATTCATCAACAGTCTGTTGTACATTTACTGGCATGAACATGGAAGTTAGAAGTCAGAAGACCCAAAACCTTGGCACCCAGACGCTCTTCAACCCTCCTAACTAATGACCGGACCCCTCATATGCAGAAGTCTGTGGGTTGAACCAATCCGATCACCATTCACATCCCTCAAAACCCTGTCAAGGTCCACCTCCCTTCTGTTTTCTAGGACCTCTCCACGCGCCGACCGCTCCCACCGGCGGGACGTCCACTCTCCCACCTTCACGCCCGAGGCCCGCAGAGCCCGCAGGCCGCTGCGCGCCGCCAAGGCGCCGAGACCTGGGACAAAACGCCCGAGAGAGCCAACCGTCCCAGCGGCGATGGCCTCCGACCTACCTGCGATGCGGACGGCCAATGGAAAGAGATCGGAGAGGCCTCAAAGAGGGTTTTGCTTCGTGTGTCCGATCCGAAGAGCTTGGGGAAGAGTCAACTTTCGATCATGAAAGAGTGCGAGGTGACCTACGTATATAGAATGAATCTTCGATCATCACCATCATCTGAAGTTGAAGAGCGATTCTTACAGTCGATTCTTCCTCCATCGTCACTACCTTGCCCGCGTTTGCGGCCCAACAAGGACCGCGAGCGGCGAGAAGAAATCCCCTCACCAAACCTGGAAGAGGGCCGTGGATGATTAGTACAGGAGCCCCACATCTTGATACATGCTGCTCCCTGAAATCATCATGGTGCATTGCGGCGACCTCCATGTCTAGTCTATGGTCGCACGGAGTGTCATCCCGTTGTGCAGTAGGGTGATGCAACCTATATCCATCGTTGTCCAGTAGAGCTGCGCCAAACTGGCCGCGACTCTCAGATGGCTTTTAGGGGCCGTTCCCTGAGTCATGGCCCAACAATTTTAAGATGTGCACATCATTTGCCTCCCCACTTGCCAAGCCTAGGGTGGAGGCCATTGGTTGGAGGCCGTCGCTTCTACATCGCTATTAAAATTCCCCATGCCAAAAAAGGAAACCCTCTCGGGTTCTTGTCCATTCGGAGCAATGTGCTCTGCGACCACTGCGGGGTCTAGGGGCCACACCAATCCCACCCAATACGATGGCTGGCCACGGCATACCTGACAGATGGGCACGACAATTCTTTGAATGTAGAACTAGAGACAACCAACGCATGGGCAAAATGTGTTGCAAATCGGTAGGTTCTGCGACCCACCTGCGCTGGGGTATATCCTGCGATATTGATCCTACATCTCATGAAGTCCAAGTCTTTTGGAGTGGCCACGGCACTTTTGTCTATAAATAGTATATTTTTTTGAAATATATGTATATGTACCTGGAACCTGAGTGACCCCTGTTGGAGGGTCAACTGTCCAAAATATTGCCTTTTCCTATCAAAACAGGAGTCAAAGGGGTTCTAGGTATATCATATGCCTTTCTGTTCATCAATTCAGCCGTGGAGGTCTGTGCTGCCATGTTCATCAAACCGAGGCCGGGGTTCGCAAGGGGCTCCAAACCGTGTTCGGAATCCACTTGCTTCGACCGTTCAAGGGGTTCGTTGGATAGCCATTGATACCAACGAGCAGCCATTCGGGGAAAACAAAAACCGACTATATGGGTGTGCGTCAAAACCCCGGGTCTCAGGCCATATGAGTCTTGTCAATTTGTAAATATGTGAATATGTGAAACATGAAAAAACGCAAACTCTCCTGCCAAAAACCGAATGTCGCTGGCGAGATCTCGCTGGCGGGATTTGGCGCTCGCCTCCGCCTTGCTGCACCTCCGCTCTCGCAGGGCCTCTCCAAACCCAGGCTGAGGTCATCGCTATGATATTCTGTTGATTGATATTGACTAAGGATCTGAGGTCATCGCTGAGCAGTGCGCCGCACATCGAACAGCCTTTTCCAAAAGCGGAAAAAGTTCTGTGGCCATATCTGGCCAGAGCCATCCGACTGGACTTAGTTCCAGGGATGATCGGCTCGTCAAAGAATCACATCAATCGTCTTCAAAACGTCCAAGGAAGAGTTGATCTTGGAAAGTGACTCCGAGTCCAGTGGCCCCTTCGCTCAATGGCAGTCCTATGGTTCTATCATGTTCTATCCAATCACTGGAAAACAGTCACCCACGCACCAGATCTCTTGAAGTCACGCCGCGCTTGCGGCACGCGGACTACCAAGCGTGAAGCGCGCCCGAGTCGTGACCACCCCGCCTGCGGCGCCGGTCGTGACCGTAGGTCGGGAGTACGGTGGTCTGAAGAACATCTTGGGGAAACACTGCTAGAACACGCTGATTTGGGGGGGAACAAAACCTGCAGACCAGAAATCGTCTTTTTTTTTGTGCTCTAAGCGGTTTTCCATCGTGACATGAGAGAGTGGACAAAGAACAGAGAGACTATAGCGAAAATGACTACCCCCACGCAAACTGACCTGGAACCTGCTAGAACCTGGGAATGAACCGGTGGTTTCGACCATTTTCCTCTACCACCCACTGGTTTTCTCTGGTTTCGGGGTTCTAGGTGGACCTCGGCAGGGTGGCAGGGTGTTTTTCAGTGCATCCAGTCGTCAGTCGTGTGGCCGCCATGTGTCCGTTTGTAACGGAGCCTCAGTGACCGAAGATTGGCACCACGCTGTCATAGAGAATACCACACCTTGGCAGTTGGCAGCCACTTCCAGCAGCCACAAAGCAGGCTTCGCGCTTCGCGCGACTCTGCGGGCGAGCGAGCATGGAACATGTGCTGATTGATGATGTGAAGCACCAAAGTCAAACCATCACAACCAAACAATTTAGACAGAAATAGTGAACCTACAGTTTGAGAATTGACATTGGACAGTTGGACATCAAGGTATGAATCTATCACTTTGCGGTCTGAGAACGTATAGGGTGGTGCATCCTGTCTTGCGATCATTTCTCCGAACCCTTCCCCCGGCACCGGCGTGGCTTCGGACCCCGAAGGGCCCCAGGCATTCCACAGACCTGAACGCTGGCAGGACCGCCATCGCAGCCGGTGCCCATTTGAGGCTGGTAGTCGGTACCACAATGGTCCTCCTGGGAGGAGGATCTGATCAGGCAAAAGGCTGTTCTGGGTCGATGGCTTTTGGGTGGTCATCTAATGAGGAGTCTTATACACTAACTTGGAACCTTGATGAACCTTGCACTGAGAGCTACGGAGATGGAAAGCACGCGGTGTCTAAACCACAGAAGAACAGGGAGTCTGTGCTTGTCCCACCCTATTCCCAATGTTGATGGGTCCTCGTATGTTCCTCAGGCCCACAAGCATTCAGACCTTTTCCAAGGCTCCATTGTCACACGTACTTCGTACTGTCTCTGGTTGCTTCACTTTTCCACTTGAAAGCCGAAAAGCGCTGTCCAGTGGAAGGCCGCCGTTTAATTGCTCGCTTTCGCTCGCTGCGAAATCGCTCGCTCCTCCTGATCTTGGCGCAACAAGCGCATGGTGCCCTGCTCTCCAAAGCTGTCGCCCCAGGAGTTCTGGATGGTCCAATACTTGGTCTTGTACTCCTTCGGGGAGGGGGTAGCGCGCCATCTTTTGAGACATTGGCCGATCATGAGACAGAGTGGGAGACGTTGGTCCCATCACTTCGGTACCCTTCAATAAGAGATGGGAAGATGGGCGACTTTAAAAAGGATTGGATCTTACAATTCCTGTGACCATCTGTGAACAGTCTTAGACGACCTCCTGTCTGTTGGCTTTGTAACCCAAGGACCTGGGGACCTGGAGCGACTGACCGTGGTGGTCGTTGGCCAAATCAGTAACCCAAGGGTCCACTGGCTACGGATGGCAGGACAACTCGACATCCCCAAGGACCACTCTGAGCCCCCAAAAAGGAACATGTGCCACAGTGACCCTGACTACCTGCCACGGTCTTTTGTTACCTTTGTAGATGGGTTGAAGGAAACTGTCATAAAGTGATAAAAGGATTGTTCTTCACACCAATGTGTGCGTGGTTTCTCTAACCTCCCACACTTTCTGCCCTTGCCCCGCCCCCACGGCCGCCTGCCCGTAGGCAATGAGCGTCACCGCATGGTCGATGACCGCATCTCGTGGACAATCTCCGAAGATGCCACTCATGTACAACTCCCAGCCATCAGCACCTCACCAGACCCAAGACGCAGACCATCACCAGACCATCACCCAACCCAAGAAGCGGAGAACGTGTTTCATCACGGGTCACAGGGTTGGGGTGGTGGGTCTGCTTCCACGCGGTCTCCAATTCAACCTCAGAAAAACGCCTTCCTTCATACAGTAAGTTCGATGGATGTCCATACCTGAAACAATCCTGAGTATGGTAAAACAAACAAAAGCACATACATGTCATATAGAGCATAAAATATATACCTGGATCTTCCAACTATGCCAAATGTCTACCTTTTGGTTGACTTTTATGGATGAAAAAGCAGGAATTGGGCATACCGATTCCAGATCCTGCCATCGGGCCATCCGACGCGCCCACCGGTCACCTCTGAGAGGTGAGAAATCCTTGCTGGTGTATAGCTGTTGTCCTTGTTGCCCCCAAAAGTTTCTTGAGTTGAAAACATGTTGCAAATTACTGGTTTGCCATGTTCTTGAGCTTTGCACAAGGACACTATGAAGTCTTGATGAGCTCAAGAATTTCATGAACTTGAACTGTCCAAGGGCAACTAGGACAACAGCTACGCCAGCTAGCAAAATAACGACCAAATACCATGTGGTTTTTCCAAACGCAGAGGCGAGGGCACTCACGGACACAGCCACCGGGCCCTTGGTCACCAGCGCCCGCTTCCTGGGTGCGGTCACAACACCGCGGGGTGTTCCGGAGTGAACCAGACATCTCGTGGGCGTCCGTGGCACCACCTCCGTCAAAAGATTGGCACCACCTCCGTCAAAGGGCACCAGCTCCAAGTCGGGCCACCCCAAAAAAACCCTTGGACCCAAAAATAGCGGACCGAAAGACGTGAACCTCAAGGTTGCCGCAAAAAACATCTCGTGGGCCTGGAAGAACACAGGGGTGTGTGTGTGTGTGTGTGTGTGTGTACTGTACCCCTTGGAGTTAGAGGGAGCCTTATTAACTTATGGTTTTTAAGCAGGGGGCTGGAAGGAAGCTTGGACGCAAACTTCTGCACCTGCTTCAAAATTGAATGTAACGCGGTTCACTTGTGACGTTTGTGCCTTTGTACATTTTACGTGGTCAAGTGCAAACTATATACGCAACTCCTTTCAGGAAGAGATCCTTGATTTTTGTTGGATCAGAAAGAGAGATCAAGGGGCTTGACCTGGCAGACCCTCAGGCTTTCGCATTGTGTACAGTACGCCTGCACGTTGGACTAACAGCTGAGTGAAAGATTGAGAAATGCTTACCATGGCTGATTTCTTGAAAACCTGGGTTTTATTACTCAGGCCCCTGTTTTCACCTAGGTTTCTTCTAGCTTTGGCGGCCTCAGTACGTACTCTTTATCTCGAGAGTGTGTCTCTGTGTGTGTGTGTGTGTCTCTCTCTCTCTCTCTCCCTCTCTCTTTTCAAACCAGCGAAACGGCCAGCTAATGGTCGGACGGGGGTATCAGTTTCGATGACTCGTCTCGGAAGAGTGGATCTCACATTCAACCACCTGGTGGAAGTGGAAAGTGGCCCTAAGTTCAAGACAGTCTGATTCAGCTTCTGACTGATGTGACAAGACATTTTGCAGCTCACGTGCCAGTCACGCTCCTTGCAAGGGTATGCACGCTCCGATGCACAGTCCCGTGGGTGGATTTGAGCCTAGCCCTTGGGATGACAGGTGTCCTTTACAAACCAAAAAACACTAAACCAAGAGTTGGAAAAACCGTTGGGTAACATGTATTGACATCGCCAGACCTCCTGGAAACTCGTTCAACCCAACGGGAAAGCGGGATAGTTCGACCCCTCTAACTTAGCCAGGGCGAAAACGCCCAGTGACGAGTCCAAGGATCAGTGGCTCGTACTTGTTCTCTGGCAGCTTTTCCCAGCCTTTGGAGCTGGTCCCAACACCGATCGAGAACTCTGGAAGAAAAACTCACGACCACTAACTGAAGGAAGAAATTCCCCAACCCCCAATCTCCACGGGTTGGAATTATGTCGATTCTGAAATTCTACCTGATTGTTCGGCGAAAATCTCCACCTCATCTTCCCAGAAAATCAGGCCTTGCATATGAAGGGTGTGGAGCCCGACGGATTTGCTGGTCGCCATCCGGACCTCAGGATCGGTGGATCGGGTCGGTTCCGCTCCCAGAGGTTTCTTCCCGAAGTGGGCCAGTCATTGGAGTCTCCGCACCCAAGAAGAACAAGTGAGCGGCGGTGAGACTCTTCAATTTATGACCATCAAAGGTCCTGCAATGTCCTACACCTTGTTCGTTCCTCCATTCCAAAGTGGGTTCTTTCATGTTCTTTCCCACCACAGCTATTTAGCTACGCAGCTACGCAGCTACGTTTAGACTGCGGTCGTCCATCTCCGTTCAGGTATCCATCGACATTCAAGGTCACCCCTTAATTAAGAACTTAAAGAACCGGACAGAGGAGAGGCGGCCCCCCCAACAACAGACCCTCTACTGAGCAGACCCCCGGAGTTGGTGTGAGTAGGTTTAGTGTGAATGAGTTGGTGTGTGAGTTGCTTGAGTAAGTTGAGTAGGAGACTAGGTCGCTCTTCCCACACGTCGGTGGGCGTCGCTCCGTGGATTCGGAGTCCAAGTGGCCCCGGAGTCCGCAAAGTCGTCGGAGCCAGAGAGCTCCAGCAAGGCGTCTCGGTGGGACGCGTCGGTGGGACGTTCAGTCTCAAATGGTCGGACTGGTGATGCTGTGATGGCTAGCCACACTAGCCGGCTGAGACTGGGCGAGAAGTCTGAACTCCTCAAGAGCCAGAAACCATTCAAAACTCTTTCCTCAGTCAAGCAACGTCCGTTGTTGAGGCACTGCTGATCACTTCCTCTCCGGTTGAGGCAAAGTGGGACCAAACTCTGCAGAGTTGGAAGGATGAACATGGAGGAACAAGGACACTAGGAACAAAGGGCATTGCTACGAACGCAGCGATCGGAGGCTACAAACGGGGCGAAACTGGCCTTACTAGGAACAAGGACGCTGGAGCACAGGGAGCAAAGGGCATCGGCTCCAACCAGGAACTTTGTGGAGTTTGCCACCCAAGAATGGCAGAAACACCGTTTGCCACCAAATGGAATCCACCGACTGTTGACACCGAACTACCTGGATCGACAGCCTTCGATCTTCCAGTCCATTCCCCCCGCCGACCGGTTCGGTCTGGGCCGTCACTGTCGGTTCCGAGCCATGCGAACAGCATCGAACCAAGTCAGTGCATCAAAGTCTGACATGTCCTCTCTAAAGCCCGTCTCTATGCAAGGGGGTTAGAACGACTGCCCGTTATGATGGTGAACCCTTTTCCCCAATTTGCGTCATGAGCTTCCGCCACGTGACCGCCTGAGTTTCTGTGGGTTTGTCGGGGTCAGTTGAGAAGGGACAAAGCAAAACCATGCATGGGGAACAAACCATAGTCGCAGTCCTGCATAGGGCTGGTCCGTTTCCTGAGGCTCCGCTGGCAGTGGGCGCTGTTATAGTAGTGTGACTGACTGTCTGGCACCCACGTTGCAGTCATCCGGTCACTGCGGAAGAGGTCGCACCAACCAAGAGCAACACAAAACCAACTCTGCCGCACTCATCTGGCCTCTTAAGGCCCTAAAACGATGGCGGATTAAGTCCAAGAAACCTGCTTCGCACAAATCTTTCAATCCTACATCTACGCAAGGCCTCACCAATCTGTTCTCCACGTCTCCACTGCTCGGTGTCCAGTCGACTCGTCGACTCGTCGACTCGTCCGATGTCTTTCGCTCGAGACCCGCCAACCCAAAGACCCGATGTCTGCAGCCAAGTGTCTTTGGACAAGCCGTTCCTCATGGTATAAGCCATCGCCAGTTCGACGGTGGCACCTTCACAACCACCGCTTCCTCCACAGTTCCTGACACTGGGGGCCGCCCCAAACCCGGCTGCATGAGGTATGATGAGGTGAGAAAAAAACCGCTGCAGTTCGCTCTACTTCGTGGCTTCTTCGGATGAACCCAAAAACCCACGGGGGGCCGGACCCGTTCTGGATCCTGTCTTGGCCGACCCGTCATTGATGTCCAGAGCCACGAGCGGCAAGGAGGTGGTACTCCCCCAAGCACCTCCGAGTACCACATGTTGGCTCCAACACGTCTGTCCGCTTTCCAGTGGAGAGATGTGGAGAATAGGATGGCGATCGTCCTCGTGCGATGCCCACCATGCGATGCCAACCGATGTGCGGCCACTAGACTTTGCGCCTCTTAGTCCTCCCCCCCGCGCTGGGCGACGACAGCGTGTTTTTTCGGCCCAAGGTACTGTGGATTCGGCACACCTGGGAGAAGAGATCTGCCGGACGCCCCTGGTGGAAGCCAGCCCAAGACCTCTTGTCGACTTGTTTTGTTTCAGCTTACCAGCTTCTGATTCCAAGCCCTAGCATTCTTCCAAACGGGTCCCGTCCAACTGGTTTCCAAGGCACAATTCACGAGCTCCTGTGGTGAGAGGAGCTCCTGGTCTCCGCGCGGACAGCAAGTGGAGATCTTTGGAGTGACAGAATCCACACTATCCCAGTAGGTCTTACAAACATTACACATTTCACTGGGTTTGGTCATGCAAAAAACAATAAGAACATGATGTTTTTTTCTCTTGCCAGGTTATACTTTGTCCTTGGAGCAGAAGGGTATGCGTACTTGACCATCTTCATGTGTGTGCAGGGAGGCGATTAAATTCCTACAAATGGAGTTGCCCAAAAATTAGAGACTAGAGACCTACGTCCTATTTGAGGTTTGAAGGTGTCTTGCGATTTGCAGATCGAAACGTAGCCACAGTTTGTCAGGACTAAGCCTGCACTCGCCCCTTTTTCCCCAGGCGGGCCCCCAACAAGAAGAAGCATCCAAAACCGCGCTTCAACAGCCCCTGTTCCCAAACCCAAACGAGACCTCTCCAGAGAACAGGGTCATCTTCCCAAGCACATCCGTGTGTGCTCGTCCGTCTGTCGCTGCTGCTTTGACCGAGGGGCAGTGGCATTGCGGTAGATCTCGCGGTGCGCGTTGAGGATCGTGGCGGAGGTGACCTCGTGGTGGGTTTGTGCGTTTTCCAGTCGAGCGCAGATGGAAAAGTTCGAAGACACTGAAACATGACCCATAATGATCTATCTACTACACATCAAAAATACTAAATAGTAAATTTCCATTGCATAGACAGGCGCATATGTGTGTGTGTGTCACCTCCTGTATCCAAGGAGGATGACCGCGTTCGCTAAGTAACCACCCTTAGAACTCACCATTTTAGTTCACTTCTTGTACAGGCTCGCAGGGGGACATGGCGTGCGTTCAGGGACCATGTCCAACGAAGCTACCTGACGCACGGGAAGTGAGAGCTGATCACTCTCATGTACCCGCAATCATTTTAATTCTTGCTGGTTTTAACTGTTGTCCAAGCTGCGACTCCCATTTTCCAGTAAAATGCGGTTTTTTCAAACTATACAAGTTTGCCCACCTTTCGCCCTGCGGTTCCTGCAAGTCAAGGTCTAATGTAATCAGTAACTACCTCACGGGCATTTCCACACTGATATAGCTCTTGCGAGCACGGATCTAAGTGTGTTTCGCAACAGGGTCCCAGTGAGGTCTGTTGTGTGATCCCTTCGGGGCGCTTTGAGGATAGACCCTTAAGGGGTATTTTTCTCTGATTCATCTGTACGCCGCAGGGCCCACTGTGTAATCGTCTCTAGGTTGCGGCTAAGTATTCACTTTGTCGTTTCCTTCTTCCTCTCCTGCTGCTTCTCTTCTTTTTCTAGGCTTTCTCTCGTTGCTAGAGGCATAATTTAGGTTTCTTTCATGTCACCCTGCTAAGTAATACACGGAGTAATTCATGCACGGTCTTGCTTTCTTAGGTGTCAGGTTCCTTTTTAGTCAAGTGAGCGCCGATTCGGCTTTAAGGCTGGGCCTCGGGCCGACGCCGTTCATCCCGCACACACTCTGCTTTCTTTCCTTGCTTTCTTCTGGTTGTTAGGTTTTCTCTCAGGCTTGTTAGGTTGCTTTTTAGGCTCGTTTAGTCGATCACTTCCCCACGCCGCGGAGCAAAAAGAGGGCCAGGGAGCGCCGATACGGCTCTGTGTGTGTGTGCGTCACCTCCTGCATCCAAGAAGAATGACCACGTTTGCTAAGTAACCACCCTTAGAACTCTCCGTCTTAATTCACTTCTTGTACAGACTCACAGGAGGACATGGCGCGCGCTCAGGACCATGTCCAACGAAGCTACCTGACGCACGGGAAGTGAGAGCTGATCACTCTCATGTACTTGCGGTGATTTTGGCTGTGGCGGCTTTGTTCAAACTATACAAGTTTGCCGGCCTTTTGCCCTGCGGTTCCTGCGGGTCGGGGTCTAATGTAATCAGTAACTACCTCACGGGCATTTCCAAACTGATATAGCTCTGGCGAGCATGGATCTAATTGCGCCAAGCCCCGTTTTCAAAGGCACTGGTCAGAATTCCATAGCAGGGGGACCATCCATGTTGTTAGCCACGGCCCAGCGAAGCCACCACAGTGCATGCGGACATCGCGTTCCTGCACTAGTAGTCTAAGGCGGTAACTAGATCGTAAGGTCCTTAATGCACTCTTGGGACCACCCTGAACTGTGCTTTTGCGAGCTCTTTCTCAAGTGTGACCCGCAACACTTTCTCACTGCAGCAGAATTTATTGCTCCGCAGGAGAGATCCACCCTATATGTCCTTGGACACCGTGCATTTCCTGACCAAGGATGCTATCTGATCCAAAATTTGTTCACTATGTGGAATGACTGATTAATGCTGCAGAGCTCACTGACTTTCCTACTGAAATTGATACTGCAGAGCTCACAGACTGACATCTACGTTAATCCGTTCTTCACGCGACTCTCGCTTTGACTTGTCTCGTTTGGTTTTTCCTTTGTTCTTTTCTCCTTATTTCTTAAGGTTTGTTAGGTTGTAACTCAGGTCGGCAGATATGCATTTTTTCCACCAGCCAAACACTGCCAACAATCCACGTCCCTCCCGTCCGTCCTCCTTGCCCTCGATTTTTCCGCTGCGGTGTACACCCTTCTGGACGCCTTTTACTTTGCAGCTGGCAGCCATACCAACCATACACCACTTGCGCGAGTATCGGCTTTTACCCTGGTGTTTCACAACATGGGTTGCATGAGAATTTGCTGCATCGAGGGGAAGACCGGACACTTCTTTTTTACTTTCCCTTCTCGTTCTTCGGCTTTGTCTGTTCTTTTCTCTGTCCTTTTCTCTCTCTCTCTCTCTCTCACTCTCTCTCTCTCTCTCTCCCTCTCTCTCTCTCTCTCTCTCTCTCTGGGCAGTCGGCAGTCATGCTCAGTCTCTCACAGGGGCGCGGAAAAAACGGCTCTGTGTGTCCGTGTGTGTGTGTCGTCAACTCCTGTTTCCAAGGAGCACGACCACATTAATTCACCTCCACCTCAACCCTTTTTAACCACTGTACAGTTCAGCAGGGGATGGAAACACCTGCGTTGCTGCTCCATCAACGAAGCTGGCAATGCATGGTGAGGATATCAGCTCCAGACACAGAACTGACGTACCTGCTTGTTGTGGTGTTGACAAGCTGTTTACCCGTTTGCCCACTCCACCGGTAAAGTGCTAACGCGTCCTTGCTGAAACCTTCTGCTGAACCGACTCTTCACATTTGCGGTTTTGCAAGTCAAGCGCTAAGTATCCACCTAAAGGGCTAGAGCACTGGAGTTCAAAACTGATAGAGCTCTTGCGAGCATGGATCTAAGTGTGTCAAGCCCAGTTTCCAGGGGCACTGCTCAGAATTCGAGAGAAAAGGGACCATTATCACGACTGATCACCGGGATGTACCTCTGCCTGGTCAAGAAACCTTTAAGTTTAACAATATTGTTGCAGACTCCTTGACCTTACGTTTTGCACATTGCCATTGAGAGGTTCAGGTCTTCTTGCACTACTGGTAGTCGGCTAATGCGGTAACTGCGGTAACTATATTAATTAGATCGTAAGGTGTTAATGTAATTACTTTCGGGACCGCCTTGAATTGTGCTCTTACGAGCTCCCTCTCAAGTGCTCATGCTTCAACGCACGGTGACATCAACAATGTTCACTGCCCTCGATCCATGTCCACGAGTCGTGCTCTCGCGTTGTGGACCAAAGGTCCACTGGAAAGCTCGCTAGCTCGAGTACGCTCGGTTCAGTGCCCCTGAGATGGCGACGGCCCAGCAGGAGCCACAGGAGCCCTGATTGGCAATCACCTGGCGATGAGGGACCCCCGAAGTGGTCCGGTGGGTGCCGTGAAGCATCAAACCTTGCAGGTCAAGGTGTCGACAGGTCCAGTGGTTTCTGGGTAGTAGAGCAGAGCACCACTCGTGGACGTCTAAAGTCATCTCTTGAGTGGGAAAGTGCTCCTTCCACTGTGCTGAAGGCTGCTCGGGCATTCGCGTTCAATGGTCCCTTCCCTTCTACCATCAATGCCCGAGTTGTGAGGATGAGAACAGCTCGGGTTGTCAGCAGTTGACCACAAGTTGGGTTACTTGAAAGTCGTCGAATCGCTTGGGAGTGATCAAAGGAAACGCTCTCATGAACCTGGCCGGCTTGAACAAACACCAGATGAAAAAAGGCAATGCTTGTGGCTGATCTCTCTGCCACAGCGCCAGACTTTTCCCAACACATGGCCAGGCGGAAAGCCCCCGGACACTCTCTGCCTGCAACGTCTTAAGATTCCTCCATTTCTGCCAATTCTCCGGCAAATCATCATTCTGCAGCAGATTCAGATTGCTCCTGACGGTTTCCGCGGATTCAGATTGCACAACAGCAATAGCAAACCAGTCACATTTGGAAGAAACACATCACCTCCACTTCCACTTCCGGAACCGCGAACGGAATTTGCACGCAGCATACTGCTGAAAGCGCATTTTTCCTGGCATTCCCCCCTTTTCGGCACCTCCAGTCACCCCAATTCCGTCCGGCTCCTGCCGGATGAGCTACCTAGCAGCATCCGAACCGCTGGTTGGTCAGTGACGCACACGGCGAGGCTATGTGGTGCTTCCGTGAAAACGACAGCGATGCAATGCGATGCATGTAGAATGAGGTGGAAGTATCTGGATTCTTGATGCGACTCCCGAAGTGCGACTGAGGGATAAATGGCGTCAGAATGAACAGAATCCTCCAAATGTCAACCTACACCTTGAAGCAAACCTGCAACACACTGAATGGCTCATGAGTTCTCTGAAGTGGTAGGTCAATTCCAGAGTGTCTTAAATTATGAAAGCATCTGAGACATCAAGCTGGTGATGCATGCCCCTGGCAACTAGACTCAAACTGAGGTTACAAATGGGTGTTGCAAGTGGATCCCAACGAGCATCAAAGGGTGTGTCCCAGATTTTTCCTGGTCCCCCAGGTCTCGGCAACGACGTGACCCCACAAACGGGCACGACTTGCATCACGGAAGGATGGGGGGGCGCTCCAGTCACCCTCTTCTCAGCTGGAAGAGGAGGGAACGTGGAGCCTGGTAGGGTGAAAATGGTGGTTGAGGACATTTTTTTTTGAAATCATCAAAGTGGAAAACCAGTGGGTGGATTAGAGGACAAATTGTATTTCTATAGCCTTTATGACATTTTTTCACGGTCCATGTGGGCCTGGGTCAATAAGGCTTCCGGACATGGTGATGAGGCCTTTGGATGTCCGGTCTTCGTTTCAACTATCCTCGAGGCGTTTTTTGGACCCAGTCACGTCGAGCACCTTTCCAGCCCCTGATCTGCTTCAGCTCCTGGCCGTGTCAAAATGTCGGAGTCTGTGCCGTTCAGCTTGCTGAGGGGCAACAGTCTTGTGGAACGCAGCTTTTCTGCAGAGCAACCGAACGGCAGAAAGGAAAGCTTCGAACCTCGAACGCGGCGATGAACCAATCGACCGTTTTTTGCCGTTCTCTGGGCTGGGACCAGATGATCTCAGTGTAGGGGCCCCGTTCCTAGATGATCTGTATGCAAAATTTGATGACTGTCCTTCACTGTTCCTGGTGTCTTCAGAGTGGATGATGCAGGTATGGATTCGAGTGCATAATCGGTGCCACAAAGACTCGCGAATGGCATACCTGTGTTCTCTATGTCATTCCACGCCATCGCAGCACCACGTGAACGACATTCTAAATTCTAACTACAGGAGGTGTTTTTTGTGCCACAAATCTTTAAAACATGCTGTGACCTTTGGAGCCCTGAACACCCGGTGTCCTTGTCGGTATAGTCAGCCAAAGGGGTCATTCCCGCGCGCCATCCGCGTCCTGGTACGAAGCACGCCGATACCGCGCTTGCCGCGTCGAAAGCATCGACGCTTGCCGCGACGGCCATCCCACCCTTGAGACGAGCAGAGCGTGGGCAACCTGGTAGATTCCATGATGTTCCAGACCTCCCAATTTGCTCTTTTACACCAATGATGAACTTCACTTAGTTTGTCCCACTGGCCGAACCCCTCCTCGGTTCGGTCGCCGGGCCAAGGCCGCCTACCGGACCCCAAACGGACCCGACGAGCCTGGCAGCGCGTTGAGGCGCTGTGCTTCGTTGAAGCGCGTGCGGAAAATCGACAAGCGCTCCAGGTAATCTGGGCTGTGTCTCCTGGCGGGAGGTTTTTTTTCGCACCACAGGCGGGAAAATCACTTTTGGCGGCCACTCAAAAGAAACGAAAATGCATGACAAAAACTCTAGACAGCAGGGGTCCAAAAGCACGCAAGGAGATGACACAAAACGATGATGATGATGATGATGATGATGATGATGATGATGATGATGTTTGGACAGTTGAAGTTGGCAGCCGTTCTTTACGGAGAACCCTTCGCAGGTGCTTTGGGAAAGAAGAAGGATTTGTTTGGAAGAGCTCCGGAACCAAAACCTGGTGGTTCTGATGTGTTCAAGTGAATGGAAGTAGGGGGGGAATGGAGGCTCAACACGACGCCTAAAGGCATGATTTCTGCATCATAGCCCATTCAACAAAACAAAGGAACCCCACAAATCTGGGCATATGTCAACTGGAGATTCTTCCACACAGCAACACGCTACCCCCAATGATGTTCTACGATCGGGATCTTCGCCCTACCGGGATTCGTCCCTCATTTAAAGGATGATTTTTCCACACATGTTTAGAGGGTGGATGCTGAGAAATCCGGGAAAATGTATGAATCGCCACCACATCATGCTACTTAGGCCAAGGGATGGTTGAAACATTGGGCTGGAATACATACAGCCCTGTCCCCGGTCCCCATCCCAACGAAACATTGAAAAGGTCTTTTTAAAAGTAATAAACCAGAAACTCTTTCAACGTTGAACGTTTGTCAATGTTATCCGTCTCAAGCACACCAGATATGTAAGTCTTGCCAAGCTTCGTGTAGTTCCGATGGTACCTGGGCGTTCAGCATCTAAACTTCCTACAACCAACTGGGACAAGTTGGACAAGTACCAAACATCACCGCATGTGACAAGGTTTGAAGCTCGGCTCAGAGCCTCCAATGTTCATCGGAGGACATCAAAACCAACTGCTGAGCTGGGCTTTTGAGTCACAGCCTCCAGGCTGGATCCCATCACCCGAAGGCTGTTTCGGCGAACGCCAGTCTCTTTCAGAGTTCAACCGCAACAAGTGACGGACGAACGAGGAACGCCGAACGAGGAGAAGTGGAAGTCGCAGCAATGAAGAGAGTTCTTGGACGGTCAAGGGTTGGGAGTGATTTTGGCTTCATTCATTTAACACTGGGTGAAACTTAGCTCGTTTTGGTGGGGATGGACAGCACTGCCCATCAAATTGGACTCAGCCAGGGTGCTTGGCGATAAAGTTGTCAAACTCTTCCTCTGGCAGATCGGCTGGACGAACAACAGTGCCAGCTGCCAATGGAAGCAAAGCGAGAGCGAGAAGAGTCATAATGCGAACGTAGTAGGTTCACCTTAGCTCCAAGTCTGCGACTCCTTTGCCCAAGAAGCTCTCCCAACCTAACATGGTCACCGTCACCTACAGCAAAACCGCAGCTTGTGATGGAAACAAATGGTTAGTTCACCTTCAGATTCCCAGATGCATATGGTGAGTTCGTGTCGCCTGAGAGCCCCAAGTGGCGGAATTGCTGTGCCAAGAGTTCTTTTCAAGAGAACGTGTTACTAGATGTTACTAGTAGCTTCTTGTTCCTAGTAAAAATGGCCTCCAACCAAATAGCGATGGCCTCCAGTAGGAATGGCCTCCAACCTAATAGCGATG
>CAXAMN010000425.1:224346-251116 GCA_963970005.1 Durusdinium trenchii | reverse complement strand
AATAGCGATGGCCTCCAGTAGGAATGGCCTCCAACCTAATAGCGATGGCCTCCACCTAGTAGCTTCTTGTTCGTTTTCAAAAAATGACCTCAGCGGCGTCAGAAAGGACGACTTAAGCAAAGCGGCGATCGGATACGTAGAGAGGTAGAATGTTCGCTGGATGCGTAAATAGCTGCGACAGTTGGCCAGCATCAACCTTCATAAGCTAACCCAAAGGAAACAGCAAGCTCCAAGCTGTACGATTCATCCGCCGGTTTCATCATTGATCTCTAGTGACAAGCCCGTACGTCCAACACTTCCAATACGGACAGGATCCGATCCGGAAAACCCACGCAGAATACGCCATACGCCCACCATCACCACGAAGGTATACAGTATCAACAAGCACATGGATCCAGAAAACGCACATGGATCCTGAGAATGGCACCCTGAATTACTGCTTTCCTCTACTACACAAAACGCACGGGCTCCCAATACTGCTCACACCCAACCCTTGACCATAGGTTGGGTGTGGATGCAACACTGTAAACCATCAAGATGAGCCCCAAGCAAATGGTCGACCTGAAATACTGTTTCCTCTACAAACCAGTGGTTTTCAGTGTCCATGTTAGTCTTCAGCAAGCTAGTTACTAGTTGATTCTTCTCTCAATGGAGTCTTACAAAGTTCTTCACTGCTTCTGCAGAAATTCACAGCTTCACCAGCAAATCGTCATTCCCCTTTGGGGTCAGATTACTGTACGATCCTCCAAAATGGTCTATGCTCTGATGACTGGTGATTGCCAAAGTGTTGATGGATCACAGCAATGTCAATTTCCAGATCTGGATTTGCAAATAGCTGCTGAAAGCAGCTGGCTGTGTTCGTTGCAGTTGGCTTGTCCGGACCCGCTTGAGCAACTCATGATCTCATGCCTTGCGTTGTTCTGCCACTACCTCATGTATCATGCCCCAGATACTATTCATGATCCACAACCAAACCTAAAACTCCCTCGCAGCAAACCAGACGTGCCTTCCCCTCGAGCAATCGGGCCGTCGGGTACAGCCTGACAATCTTGGGACGAGAGAAGCATCCAGACAGGCTGCTTCAAAACAATGCAAGGTGTGTCTTCATGTGGGTGGTGCGGTCGCGTTTCAAGCTGTTGTCTCAGACATATTTTCTGCCCCTGCCCATTCTTGTGTTTGGGAGGCTACCAATACAACAGGAGGCCCCAAGCAACAAGAACCTGAACCCAACAATTCAAACAATCGGCTTCTTTCAAGATCCAAAATGAATGCGATTCAGCAGAGTATGAATAAGATTATGATATGTGTCAGAATATGTTGCTTACTTTCGGCATCTCTGACAGTAAAATTTGGAGAGGGAGCCAGAGAGACTGAAAGACTGCACGGGTGGCATTGAGTGCACACAGGCTACAGGTGACATGCACATACTTTTTCAATGCAAATTGTCAGCAACACCTCATACGAGTAGCATTCAACATTACAACTGCCCTCGGTTCGAACCATTGAAGCCAACAGGACGCTGCGGTTCGTTCCGACGGCCTCTTCAGCCAGGTCATCTGCGAACGAACCGCGTCCAAAAACATGTTTGGGCCAATCCCTTACGTACTCAACATTGTTCAACCTCACAACCAACCGTCATTCTGACGACCACTGGCCACTGTGAATACCAGGTCTGTCATTCTGTTGGCGACCCATCACAGATCCCAACACAATGTTCTCTGCCTGTGGAGGCATATGGCCGCGCGGACCGCGCGGGGATCGCGCGCAGAAAAGCGCGCTGGCTGCAGAGCCGGCAGCGATTTTACAGTGATTTTTGGCTAAACCATCACCAAAACCTAGGTTTTGAGCTATTGTTAGATCAATTTTGCGCGGGCCAGGCCTATAACAGTTTTGAGGGAATACTACAAAACAAAAAACAAAAATGAAAAAACAAAAAACAATGTTTGAGACAAAATGGGGGTACTATAGGAGTTGGATTGTTTTTGCTTTTTGTTTTTTGGTTTTGCCTCCATGTGGTCTCAAACATGTTTTTTTTGTGTTTATGGTTTTCATGGTTTTGGGTTTTTTTGGTTTTTGGTTTTTGGGTTTTTGTTTTTTTGGTTCTTTGGTTTTTCTTAAACTTTGGTCTTTTTAATATATTACATTTTTGACACGGTTGCATAGATGTCAGGGTTTGTACAACTGCTTTTGCCGAGTACTGGCGCCGCTGTGCTTCCGATAGTATCGCTAAACGCAAGTCCTGCGCAGAAAATCCATTGAAATTTGATCAAAACGACTCTGCAAAGGCTACCCCTCATGAAGCCACCATACCCTAAACAAAGTGCGCCCTAAATAAAGCTAAACATGTTTGTTGCCTGTTCGAAGAATCTAAGTAAAGATTCATTTCATTTCCTTATTAAACTCCTTCCTTAGAATTCCCTTTCTGTTCTAAGTAAAAGTTCATTTCACTTATTAAGCCCCTTTCTTTGAAATCCTTTTCTGTTCTTAGTAAAGATTCATGTCATTTCCTTATTAAACTCCTTTCTTGAAGCCACCATACCCTAAATATAGTGCACCCAAAATAAAGCTAAACATGTTTGTTGCCTGTTCTAAGTATCTACTGTAAGTAAAGATGCAGTTCATTTCCTTATTAAATTCCTTCCTTAGAAATCCCTTTCCGTTCCAAGTAAAATATTCATTTCACTTATTAAATTCCTTTCTTTCTTTTCTTCCCTTTCTGTTCCAAGTAAAGATTCATTTCATTTCCTTATTAAGTTCCTTTCTTAGAATTTCTTTCTGTGTTAACAAAAGAGTCTTTTCATTTACTTATTACAAATTCTTTTTTTTGAAGTCTGTTTGATCTCAATTCCAGGAACTTGTTCTAAGTAAAGATTCATTTCATTTACTTCTTAAACTCCTTTCTTAGAATCTGGAATGAACTTTATTCAAGGTCAAAGTGAGGGGGGAGGGGGGGGGGCCTGTTTATTGACAATACGGATGCTCCTGGGAGATGTGTTTTTTTACAAAATGGACACGTAAGAATACATCATGAAAAGCCAGATAAGCAAGAGACTAAAGCATTATCATTGACATACATGTTCATTTTGATGTGTATATATAGTATTATATATAATATAATATAATATATAAATATATATATATATTCGCTCATGATGCTACATTCATTGCGCGCAGCGAAAGATTAACCTACTTGTCATTGGTGTTACACATTGATAGTGGGCAGACGAAGAGCTGTTAATTGTTGTAATTGACATTGCACACCCAGACTGGGCACAGGAAGGTTGAAAAATATGCGCTTCGCCTAGGTCCCAGAGCAGTTGTTGAAATGTTGCACGGTATTTGCAGTGTTTTCTAAAGGTTTTGAGCTAGTATGTGCTCTCCCAAGCACACCCGCTCTCTTGCAAAACGTGGTGGTTGTTGGGCTGTTGCAGTGGGTTCACGTCTGCTCCTCCAGTGTGTGCATGAGCGCTCTATTCGCTCCATGTTGGGTGTCATGGGCGTGATTTATAAACCAGCAACAAGCCAATCATCCATTTGCATCTGCTCCACCTTCCCACACTGTCTGCTCTTTCCACCCCGTGGTGTTTTCAGCCAGTGCGCAACCTTGCAGCCTTCCCAGCCATCTCTCTGTAAATCGCACGCCAGGCCCCTTAAACCTGATTTGAGTGAGGGAATTCAGCCAGGCAAATGGGACGGGGCGCTGCTGGGGTGCTCACCAAACTATTGGACTCAAGAATGATAAAGCTGACCATTGCATGTGTCTTCAAGGCCGGAAATACCTTACCTGGATACTCTGCATACTTTTCCATTTGGCCAGCGAGCAAAGCAGGATGAGCAGGTGCTTCCGGGTTGCTGGTAGATTCAGCTCGATTCGGGAATGGCGCAGGTGTTCCCTCTGTAGCGTCACTTGTATTCCGTAGCGTCAAGATCCACAGCTTGCAACGGGGCATTCTTTTTGACCGATGAGATGACCTTGAGCAAGGTCGATGGTGCGCCTTGATCACAGAACCTCTGGGGGTTCTGAGGCTGGACAAAGGTTGCTCAGGCGTTGTCCTCTACGGTACGGCTGGCTAGGCTGTCTCCCCCAACTTAAGATTAGATTTGAGCCATTAGACTATTAGACGCACTTCTGGCCGTCCTTCTTTTCCTCGGCCAGCACACTCACAGGGGGCAGCAGGGCTTTACCTCAAGCTAGCTAAAGAAAAGACCGTGGAGGCTCCGACAAAATTGCAATAGAATGCAGTTGTCCAATTCAGATTCAAACTCCAACTGGAGACCTCTCACACTGGTGAGACGCGTCATGGACGCCCTGATCCCTCTGAACCGACTAAGGTGCGCACGGAATTCCGGCGCAACAACTTCTCCGGCACAGTGCGAATGCACACCACTTCCGGTGGAAATGGAAGGGTGGAAGGCGCCCACCTTTTTGGGCCCCTTTTCTTTCATGCCAACAAACTGGTCAATGAATACACACCTGTTCACTGTTCGCCCAATACAAAACTCTCCTCACTTTCTTGAACCAAAGGTCTATGGATCCGTGGCGTCGCCGCTTATGTCAACGCTGCGCTGCGCTCGCGCATGTCTGGCCGCTGCGTCGCAGCAGGCCGGCTCAGTCGGCGCCCATGATGGCGCCATGTAGTGCAAAGCAGAGGAAGAGGACCTGCAGCGGATGTGGGGATGGGTCGTTCCAAGTAGCTTGGAGGCCATCGCTAGTATAGGTGGGGAAGGTTCCTTCGATTCAACCTGGAGCCAGACCAGTCCCACCTGGGTAGCGAACGACCGACACCTACGGATAAGTCCAGTCGGTCTCCTGGTGCCTCTAGCCATGTGGCACTGCATCATCCCACCTGCATGCCTGCGAGGCCTGCCACGAGCTCTTCGACATTTGGTCGAATCAGACCACCCAGAAACAGGATCTGGAGTCTCCTCGCATGCTCTACCGACCCCACACCAGGCGCCGCCACGCCAACCCACGACCACGGGGGGGTTGGGTCCAAGTGGCTCCGCCGGCGGTGACCACCATCCGCTCGGAGATGTGTTCCGCCAACACACGGCCACCCATGACCTGAAGCAATCCGTTTTTTCGCGGGAATGGAAGAAGTGGAGGCGAAATCAGGTGAAATCAGGTGAGAAAAGGAGAGGGTGGCTGGAGGGTGGGTGGTCTGGGTCCGGTTCGATGGAAACCAAAAGGGATCTCTACAGCGATCCAAGTTGAATCTGGGGGAGTCTGAATCCGGAGAACAGGGAGGACTCCAGGACTGAACACTCCGATCTTGACCCGTTGGCGAATCTCTCTCAGCTCCCAGCTGCCAAGGTCGTACAGCAGGAATGACCGATGATGCCGCCCAAGGTCACGCCCAAGGGGTCCTGAAATGACGGTTAATTGAAGCCATCCAGGATAGTCATCCGATTTCTCTGGACTGTTAGCGAGTTGGAGAAGATGCCACAAACCCGGATAGAAGTTCGCTTTTCGTAGATTTCAAGGAGTGCGGAGATTCAAGATGTTTTCCTCCCCGTTCTAAGGTTGAAGGAGTGAGTTCCCCTCCCACTCGAAGGCCGTTCACAAATTTGTGCATCGAGCGAACGATGGCATGGAGGGCCCGGAATTCGGAATTCCGAGGGCCACTCGAGGTCAACGGTCTCTCCAGCGTGACGAGAGGTCTCTCCACACGCTGGATCTGCAACAGGTCTTGTTTAAGACATTCCAAAAAAGCAGCGTGTCTTTTTGAACCTAAGAGCAAGGACACTACTAGTGGCTCGGCTTCCGCTTCCAGCTTCCGCCAACGGTCCACCACCTTTCGCGGGCGCGCCCCCGCGACCGCGACCGGCTCCTTGGCGGCGGCCAAGGCGATGGTAGAGATCTGAGATCGATCTCCCCACTCGGCCAAGAAGGTCAGTGTCAAGGCCTCCACAGCGCCGAAAGGTCACTGCTTCGTTCGGGCGCTCTGGTTTGGAATCCCCCGGTGGCGAACGAAGCAGGTGCGATGTCTCACATCGCTGGTGCGGGATGGGAGAGACGGTCTGCCAATGAAGAGACCAGAGCCCAAGCAACCTATGGATCCTTTGGGGTGTACACGTCCCGCCTAGGCGACTAGGCTGTCGTTGTCTCATCCAAGTCACTCTATGTCTCATCCAAGTCCAGTCCCTCCTGAACGGCCACGGACCAGAACTTCTTCTGCTTCGAGCTATCCTCCTGCACCAGGCATGGCATGGCGCGATCTTCGTGGCGATGTTCATCCAAGGACGCACGGACCAGGTGTGTCCGTCACCAGGCCGAGTGCCCTTTTGGGGGGTCAAAAGAAAGAAAACACCATGGCGCCAGAGGGCCTCCAAAAAAAGAAATCCCTTCTCAATGTCATCTGAGACACCCTTGGTTCTGCGATCGTGAGATGATCCAGGAAGCTCGTTTGGGATCCACCTTCCCCCTATAGTCATTGCACCAAAGACATGTAACACGACGTGGAACCCCCCACCCAGGTCGGCCGGTCCACGAGTGATGCCTGAACCAAGCCAGAACCAAGGTTCGGTCTTCATCCTCTTCTTCGGTTCACCCCGCGCTTCTGAAGCGCGGTTCACCCGGGAGGTGATGGGGTCGGTCACGCCTTGAGGCTTTGCTCTACCTCTTCCAGTTCATCGCTCGGCCTGAGTGGGGAATCCCATCGTGAAGCAGACGAGTGAGCAACTGGTGCTGGTAGAACTAGGCAACCCAACAAAAACTGAAGGTTTCTGTACACATGGATTATGCCAACGAGGTATGAGATGGCGAAAGCAGGTGGGGTTTCACCACTTGTTTCAGACCTTGAACTGGTTCGGTTTCACAGATTGAATTCCACGCCCCTGAACGTGAAGTCGTAGCATGTGTGTGTGTGTGTGTCTATGGAAACATCTCAGCTCTTTTTTTCACTGTAAGCCGCCGGAAAAGGCCAGTGCCAGCGGCCAATTCACCGCCAGCACAGTGGCACACCCTGGCATCTTCAAGGTCATGGTGACACGCTGTCAGTCTGATCTTTTTCAAACTTCGGTCGTGATCAGTGGATCATGTCCGGCAGCCCCACTTGCGCTGAAAGACATCCAACTCAAAGACATCTCTTGATCAATCATGCACTCTTGATCAATCAAATAGACCCCCGAGGTGCAACCGTCTGGATGGTCAGCAGAGTGCCATCGTCCAGTGGCCAGTCTCACTTGATGAGGCGAGGAGAAGGACCTGCATCGCTCAGCAAAGGCTCCAGCCGCTGCGTATGCTGCGCCTGGCCAAGGGGTGCCACAGGAGCTCATCAAGAGGAAGACCAACAGCAACAGCCACAAAGCTGGGTCCTATATACAATAATATATGGTTTTACAGAGTCTGTCTGATTCTGGATTCCTTGATGCTTCTCAGTCACTTGGAAATCAGTCCAACAACTACTCACCAATCTCCCCCAGTGGCTCGAGGCACTGACTCACGCATGGTCTCGACTCCTGCGGTCTCCCAACCGGCCCCCCGCACCGAGCGCGTGCGGCGAGACCCACTGCCGACGCCTCAGCAAAGTGCGGCCACGGCGTGACGCACGGTTCAACGGTTTTGCTTTTGTTCAGGTGAGGTTTCTAGGGTCTAGAATGGTCAAGAACATGTGATGTCTTTTATGGGATCCTTTCCGGCCTCAAAGGATGCATCTACGATGCCAGCGCCCCACGGAAGAGTTTGGGATCACGGAAGAGGCGGAAGAGACATGGGTCTCTCGGTCTCGTCGAGTCAGCACGGTCTCTTCTACCAACAGGTGGGTGGGGTCGTGCGGACCCAGAGTCCACCGGTACCGCCGAGGATTGGACCCCGAAACACCGGTCCTTTCGGCCCAGACGCCGCTGGCTCCGGGCACATGGCTCCGGCTAAAGGCTGCCTCATCTCCCGAGCGTGGCCTCGGGATGCGGCAAAACGCCATGTGCCACGCCACGCAAGATTAATATGACCAATCCAACAAAGCTCCCTGACCTTGGATCTCCAAGATCAAACATCTTGCTCTTAAGTTGGAGGCCATCGCTACTAGGGTGGGTGCCATCGCTCTTAGGTTGGAGGCCATCGCTCTTAAGTTCCTTGTGTTTTCAGAGGCCTCCCCTGACCTTCCCTTGACCTGCCATTCGCTTCAACGTCCCGGGACCCCCAGGCGGCGGCGGCACGGGCGCGCGCCGCGGGCCACGAGGCGTCTCGCCCGGGAGCCGAGGAGGTCCTGGTCGAGGCCGGGCCCGAGAGGACGCACCCACCCAGCAGTTCCATTGGAGTTGGGTGCTATCATGTGCTATCCATGGAGGAAAAACATGGGGTGCTGTCACATCATATCCACTCAGTGGCTGGGTGAACAAATCTAAGACTTCTGCATGCTCAGTTGTAAGTTCAACATCTTTAGTCCCAAAAAGATCTCCCGTTCATCCAACTTGAGCGGGATTCCGGATTTTAAGCCGTTGGATTTGTTCGCGAAATCCTTCGAAGATGATTCTCCAGCGTTTCTCATCATCAAAAAGAAGGAACTGAACTAGACCTTTTATGGTTCATTCACAGATTCTTTGCCGCCCAAAGAGACTTGACGAATTCTAAGGAGGGCTTGAGGGCTTGACTTCATCCGAGGTACTGGCCAGCGCGTTTTGCTCGTTTGACACGTTTTCCTCCCTGGATTTCGCAGGCAAGTGTCCTGCCTTGGCAATGACCGTGCAGGAGACGTGTGTAGTGCTGTTGGTTTTGCTTCGAATCAGCAGGATGGACCACCCTCACTTGCGGGAACTCCGACCATTTTCTTGGTGAAGCTTTGCAATGTGAAGCCCTGCGACAGGCCCTGTGAGGGTTCAGAGTTTTGGAGCTCCACGCAGCTTCACGAAGCCATGTTCTTGTCAAGTGCAGAGGTCAAGTGCAGAGGGACATTGAGCGAATTCGGGGATCCAGTAACCAGTGCTCTTCCGCAAGTTGAACGTCTCATGGCAGTTGAACAAAGTCGTGACAGTGACCTTGCATTCCCCGACCGCATGCCCCACCCCATCCTCCCCACACCATGCCATGCCAAACCACAAGTGAACCGTCTTGTGACTGACGGACATCGACATGGGAGGTCCTTCCACGGCGGCTGACACAATTCCTCAGCCCGGTAGTCACCAAATGGAATGCAGCTTTTGACTGGCTGAGGGCAGCTCCCACAATGGACTTTTGCAGTAGGGTAGCTTTTTGTTGAGGGTTGTGTCATCTGCAAACAAGAAAAAGCATGCCACGAGAACGGCGTGCAGTATGGGGGTCCGCCGAGTCCGAGTACGGCTCCTTCTGCTTAAGCTATATAAGTGAGCCCTGAAAGGTCGGCTTGTTGCAACACTATAAGGCAGGTGTTGGGGGTAGTTGAGAGAGTGATCGCCGGCTCGGCGCCAAAAAAGGTTCCATTTACACCCATCTCCCAGGACAAACCCATGTCAGGCTGCCAAACTTGGAGCTCTTTGAGCGGATGGGACAACGCAAAACCTTCGAAAATTGGAACTGCTGGTACGCTCCACTTGCTCAAATCACGAACAGGGTCACTGCTGCAGGACAAGTCTAGCGAGTTCGCCACTTGGGCAGTAGTAGTCTTGCAGTAGATAGGACATGGTGTCCAATCATGATAGACCGAATAGAACCTCCCAAACATGGATATACATAATAAAACTTAATTAGAACTAATTACAAATGACCACTCTGCTTGGGGAGGCTTTATTGATCAACCATCGCTTTTTCTATGGTTCTTTCGATTTTGACCCCAAGAACCCTGTATCACAAGCTAAGGCAAAGTGGAAAAGCATGTGAACTGATTCGCAACAAAGCTACATGTTCATGTCAACTCCAAGCAAGATCACGTACAAACATACGGCTCGAGATTGATGCTTGGTAGGAGTACTTGTTAGCCAGTGCGCCGATCGCCCCAGGGTGAAACTTGGTGGGGGAGAATCCGATTCGGAGCCCTGTACAGGATCTGAACCCCCCACGCGTCACCGAACCACGACCGGAGCCCCCCGCCCGAAGTTCCGGGACCGCTGCGTGCCACCAGGACCTGGTGAAGGCATTCACTTTGAGTGGCGGAAGACATCTGTCCACTGCGGAGGGAGGCCCAGCCCTTTGCAGTGGAAAGAACTGTTGGGTGCAGCCCAAAATCACCGACTCTCAGGCCACTTTTTCGGGTACACTCGGGACTCGTGCCCAAAAACTGGAGTCAAGGAATAGTTCCCTATTATTTGTGTTCCGTGTTCAATCTACCACAGCCTATAGCCACATGGCTGAAGCCACGATCCCCCCCACCGAACGGCCGACCCTATCGCCTGGCCGCCCAAAACCACGTCCCGCTCCGCTTCGAAGACGCGCGCCTGTCGATTTCAGAGAGCGACAGGCAGCTTCGCTTCCCAAAAAGCAGTGGAAGAACAACCGAACTTCCCTTGAAGTTTTGACCTTCTGGTCCTTCGATGTCCTTCGTGGTTCGTAACCGAACTGGTGCCTTGGGCCTGTAAGACAGGATCACTCGATGGGATTCCAAAAAAAGGTCACTTCTTTGAAGCTGGTCTATGATGGTCTACCAGAATCACTAAAACACAGTTAAAAACACATTTATAAAACTTCAGAGCTTCATCCAGAAACGGCCCTTCTCTTGTGATCGAACCACTCATGGTGTTCGCAAAAAAAATCGGAAATGGTGTCTGCCCCCGGTGCGTGGAACCCCGCGGTCCATGGCACAAGACATGGGCTGGGATTAAAACAAACATGTTGGGTTGGAAGCTGGCGGTATGTCCAAAACATGACGAATCAGCATTCCAGCTATAGCATGGCAGTGCCAAATCGTTGGAGAGATCGACACCATTTTGAGATAGACCAACCCGAATTCGGACGTTTCGGTATGCATCATCCTTCTATTCGCCTGCATCTGCGAGAGCTTTCGCGCAAAGTCAACTGAAGCCTCGCGGAGCTTCTCCTGACCCGACGGGTCACATGCCAAGCACATCGCACGTCAGCGAGAGCTTACCCAACATCGGTTCCAAAAGTGATGTCCACCCTCCTTTAAACTACATCATAAAGACAGGTTTTGATAGGTGTTCATCGGTCGTTCCAGTGGTGAAATCTTTCGCATCCGTGCACGTGCACCGGAAGACACCTGGACACCGAGGGGTCGGAAGCTGTGGGTCCCAGGATGTTTTTGAAAAAATGATGCTATATCTAAGAATCAAAACAACACCATGGACATCCCCACCATGGGGACAAATGCATCACTTGTGATCGCATGAGGGGTGTTTCACATGAAAATACACGCAGGCCCTACAAGAGTGGAGGAAGTTTGCTGTTTTAATGCTGCTTGCTTTGCATTCCTACCAGCATGCTTTACTGGCCCTTCAAGCCCACACCTCTGGCCAATCAGTGGAAGATAAGATAACTGCCCAAGTAAGAGTGCCAATAGAAAGTAGATCTCCCACCAAACCTTCAGGGTAATGACAGGTCATCTAAGCTTGGTTCCTGCAATCTCGGCAGCTTGTCACTGGCCTCTGCCACCTCCTTTGCCCTGCGCTCGGATTCCAGCTGCAGGCGCAAGGTTTCGAGCTCCTGGAGCGCTCCCGATCTCCCCAAGCCGCCCACGAGCGCCCGGCACGTGATTGCAACATGAGTTTTCCCTACCTGTCAGGTGAGGTTTGAATGTTAGATTTTATGTCAGAGTCAGCTGCTTTCCTCCGCCTCCACCTCCTCCTCGTCCGCCTCCTCCTCACCTCAACCGCCAGCTTCGGATGGCAGTGTTCCCCACCGGACGTTCCCCAGCGGACTTCAACCGCGAGCTCCGCCTGACAGTGTTCCCCGCTGGACCTCAACGGCCAGATCCCCAGGCGCACTGACTGGGCGCTGCCGGACCTCAACCAACACACAACCACAAGCACAACCACACAATCACAAACACAGCCATCCATAAACACACAATCACAAACACACAGCCACAAACACGACCACAACACACAATCACAAACACACAATCACAAACACACAGCCACAAAGACAACCACAAGCACATCCATAAACACACAATCACAAACACACAGCCACAAACACAACCACAAGCACGATCACAAACACACAGCCACAAACACACAATCACAAACACACACCGCCAAACACAGCAAACAACCCAAGGACCCACAAGCAAAATCGAGAACCACAAAACTCACGACCATGGCAACATGCTCCTCACCATGGCATGTTGTAATGTCATGCCCTTGGACTAGGTGCAGTCGGGAAGAAGTGGTCACACCTGCGCGGTGTGACCATTCCTGCCTTGGGTCCAATCCACGCTTTTTCGACCAACCAAAACGCTGCGACGGACGAAGTCGCTGCAACTGAAACAGGAGGACCGGAGCTCTTCGGTTCGGCCGCCGATTCGGCCGGCTTTTCGGATTGGACGGGGGTGGTCCCACCGCCGTCCTCCTGGGCGGTGTGGAGCTGCGCTCGTTGAGCCTCCACCACTTGAAGTGTAGCTGCCAAGGTCGACCTGGAACAGGTCGTTTTCAGGCACAGGCAACGCGAGAAACCGGCCGTCTGCGGCTTTTTGTTGGTGGGGTCTGGAAACGTCAAGCTTCCTTCAGAGGTTTGACCCTAGCTACCTCAGCGAGCTACCTGTCTTCGATTGTGGATCATGTGGATCTCAAAGACGTTCTGAAGCTGCTCTGATCACCAAACAAAGCCAGGTCCCCCCACTCCAACTGAGCAGGATCCATGCGCTTTTGGCACCTCACGGCAGTTTCCGGCTCTGCTGGGGTTCACCTCGTTGCTGGGAGGATTCGGCCACTTCAACAACCTCACAGAATCGGAGAACCGCTTTGGCGCTCAAGCCATGTAGCGTGGGCGAAAAAAACCCTGTCTCTGCTCACCCCTGCCCCACCCCTGCCCGGCAACCGCCAAGGGGCGCATGTGAGCATCTGCGCCGAAGGCGCGCTGGTAGGGCAGATGGAGGTCACATGATCAACATGAAGCCCCTTTCAAATGACTGACCTTTGAGCTGAAAGCTCTTTTGATCGGTTCAGAACTTTGAATCAGGTTGGGTGAGTGTCTAGCTGAAACATTGAAGCTGAAACTCTGACTGGACTTTGCTCACACTGTTTGAAGATGTCTTGGAGACCTCCACTACGAGAGAGAGAGAGAGAGAGTCTTTACAGCAGTCTTTGCAATGGTTTTGAGTCTTTGCTGATCGATCCGTCACATGATGCTGGCGGATTTGGGTGAACTCGTGTTTGGCTATGCGGCGCCAAGTGCCCCCAATGGCACTGAGAGAAAAGCGGCTGAAAACAAGCAATGCGTCACCCATTTTGCTCTTCACTTTGTTCACGAAAGGACACATGGTTTGAACATCTGCAATGTTCCTGAGCCATCCAAAACCTTTGAACTTTACTCACTACCGGAAAGGAGAGGTCTTAGCTCGTCGTCGCCCGAATCAACTGACCCCTCGGCCCCTCTGCCCAGATCCACTGCCGGATCGAAGCATCTGCAGCGCCTCGGCGAGCGTGGTGAAACGGCCCAAATGGGGCCACCGGCTGAAACCCGGCTGAGTTCGGGACGTGAAACCAGGAGAGTGAAATGGATGTGGTGTAAAAGCAAGCTTTGGGATGAAGGGTTGGGTCGAATGTATCTAGAAGGGAAACTTTGGGTCAAAAGTAGAATGGTAGGATGGTAGAAGCCTCAAAGTTCCATAGGACAATCCAAGGGCTCTTGCCAGGTGATATCCTCTATACTCTGATCTCGGTGGACCTCCTCAACTTCTGGCAGGGATCCTAGTCGGCCTGGCTCCCCTCCGGGCCTCTAAGAGCAGCTTGGCTCCAAAATAGACAAAGAGCCCCACTGCTGCCCAGTGAGTGTACCTTTCACCGGGTGGTGAATCAGCCATCGGGGAGCTGTGGAGGGCGGACGTTCTTGATGTTTGGTTTGGAAGGCACAAGGATAGATCCAACTGCTACTACTTATCTCTGCAAGACTCCTCGCGTCGCGCCACTCCGGAAACGAAACTCGAAAGAACGGCAGGTCACTTGCGGGGCATCAATTTGGGCAAGACCAAACCGATGGTCGCGCTCAATGCCTCGACGAGCCCCCGGTCGCACCATAGGACCGAAGGGGTGGGCTACGCCCGCGTGGGGGCTTGGAGCTCCAAAAGGGCAGGACCTGCCTTGGCTCTGATCACATTGCAAGCCACTTTGCAGGGGCTGGAAAAAACATGCTTCTTCAGGTGGCGGCTAGGCAAGCTTTTGCGGGAAGGCCTCTTCAAGATATGGCCCAAGTGAAGGCTTCGGAGATTTGGCTTCCCTCATGGAAACCGTGATCCAATACTCAAGACTTCTGCTCATCCGTCCTGACTGCTGGCCCTAGCTTGAAAACAACAGGTGTGTAAAGACGTGGTTGACAAAGACTTGATCTCAAGTCATTCCAGCCCCGTCGTCCTCATAAGAACCACAGTAGAGGGCAGAACTCTGCACAATAGTGAATCCTTCATGGCAAACTGATTGGCACCTTTTTCTATGTGCGAACGGTTTTCTCTTCGGCTGAAACGCTGGAAGAAAGGAATGCACCTTTGACATCCTTTGACCTCCTAGAGATTCTTCTTCCCCAACAAAACACCAACCGATCCTCTTCTACTTCTTTCATCGTGATGTCTCAAAATGCCAGCCACAGGAAAACGGTCCATGTTCAAACAAGAGTGGACTTGATCTGCGCTGACCCATGGTTTGGGGGGGTTGAAAAAGCCAAAAAAAGCATCGTTGACCCAAAGAAGTTCTTCTCATCTGCGCTGCTCACTGTCGCGTCGCTGCGCGAGCGCGGCTGCGACCGCTCTGTCGCCCTCGTTGTTGCCCAAGCGACCGTCATCGCCGCCAACGCGCCGGCGGCGCCGAAGAAGACGGACAGGCGATCCTGGTGCGACTGTCGGGAACCCGGTCGACCATCCCACCGAGGGGGCGAAGGCAAAGCCCGTCTCGAGCGGAGACCGGGGGTCTTCTCGAGCGGAGAACGGGTGAAGGCGATGGGAGTTTGGGAGAGCGAAAAGGCACCAAAAGCATCTTCTCCAACGGCGGTGGGGTTGGATCTCACTGAAGACGGCCAGCGTCCTGATGAAGAACAATGAAGGTTGAATCCTCCTTCATGGTCAGAGAGAGAGAGAGAGGTACAGTACTTCTACATACAGGGTTGGGAAGGATGTGATCTTGATATCTTACCTTCTTTCCAGCAAACATGGGAGTGGGAGGCTGGCGGCTATCCTCTTGGATGGCCATGGTTTTCCTTACAAATACGGGTGTGTCCACTTCCATTATTGTTGGCGGGGGAGGGGAGTACTATATTTATTGTCACATCCCAGAGTGTCTGCCGCTTCGCTCCGATACGCGGCGACACGAAGAGCATCCAGGAGCTGTGAACATCATCCAAGCAGAAGAAGCAGGAGCTGGCCGATGGTCTCAGTTCTGGCCTTTTTCGAGAACAAAAAAATCCGGCGAGTTTCGCCGGATGAAACGAATCTAAGGTTTCGGCATGTCTCATTGCCAGCAAAGCAGCGATGAAGAAGGTCTTATCACCTCAATGGCAGCAGTCTCTTGGCAGAACCAAAAAAGCAAAGAGCGATCAAGACTCAAGGAATGACGTCTTCTCCACTTTTCCATCACGTCCCTGAAGGAAAGGTGACAGGTGGATTCCACCCAGCCAAACAAAGGGGAAGAGCCTCAAGAGGCCACCTGCCACCTGCTTCTTGTGACACGGCTCCGTCACGCACGCCGTTCCCCCCCCGCGCCACGCTTTCGCTCACAGGGGTGACCCGTCCACAGCGTCGTTCTTCGGTTGACCCCTGAGGACTCCATACCCAGCTCGGTCACCAGGATCATCAAGAAGCTGTTGCTGAAGGCCTCCAGGTCACGATCTTAGTCTCGACTCCGTAGAAAAGACCCGGTCTGAACACCAGCTTAGCTAGCAGCTTAGTCCTTACATGAAGCAGAACATGGACCAAAAAAAGAACGAACACCCTACTGTTCGCACAGTCTGCGGTCTCAGTTCCTGCCTCTTGCAACGTGCCTAGCTCTGCCAGGTCACTGGTAGTGTCCATCTCTGTGGCATTCCTCACAAGGCCGAATTTTCGCGCAACATCGTGATTAAACCACCTGAACCAAGTATGTCGAACTTGTGCTTGATGGTGATCAAGTTCGCACTTCTCCTTGTTTCCCTGACAGCTTAAAAAAATGCCCTGGACCTTTGCTTGCTTCGGATGTTCTATAGTTTCCTTGGTATCTCAGCCACCTCGTCGACCAGATGACCTCCTCGCTTCCGCCCTCAGCCCTACCGCCTACGCTCCGGGCGCCCCCACGTCGCGGCGGCCAGCGTCGCCAGCGGCGCCAAAACTCGAAGTGTCATTGGTCAAAGTGCACCTCTGCAGGGGAGCACAGCGCCGAAGCGTGCAGAGACGACGGGGGGGGGCCGACACGTCCGAGCACGGCGAAAACGAGTTTCTCAACACGGTTTGGTGTCATTTCGAGGCCTCCTTCCCCCAAGTGTCAGAGCGAGCTCGATGGCGTTTTCTGGATCTGCAATGATTGGAATCCAAGTGATGGTCCCTTAGGGACTTAGGAGGACTCAGGAGGCTGCCTAAGCTGCAAAGCCCTGGTTTCACCTCGTATAGGAGGTGACATGTGCCAGGTGCCACCCACATCTGTCTCGCTGTTGACTGATCTTGATGATCGCCTTTGAGTCTAAACAGAAGAACGAAGGATGCCCACATGGAGGTTATAGAATGATCCTAAATTCCTGCCGAAAAAGTGGTCTTTCGCTTCCCTTTCGCCAAAAGGTTATGAAGAAACACGGGTGGAAACACCGTCCAGCTGCACCGGCTCCAGCCTCCACTCATGCACACCGGTGACACCCGTCCTGCAGATCCCTCAAAGTGGCTTCAGAGATGCACGGTTCCAACGAGATGACGTCTCCGGCTGCCCGGCTGCCCCACTGAAAAGCGGGAAAAAAAAAAAACGTTCCGCATCAGGTTTGGCACCCTGCAACAAAAGGCAGACATGTGTTCAATCTGAGGCCCCTCAAGTGACCTGGTCACCCATCTGAAGCCCCTCGGAACAAGCCCTTGATTGCGGGCTCCTCCGAAGCACCTGCGAAGTGTCGATCGGCCAAGCGACGTGGCACGCCTCTTTCGGCAGCAAACTATGTTTAGACCTGTTTTCTTTTTGTTCTGTTTCTATCAGCGATGGCCTCCCACCTAAGAGCCATGGCCTCAAACCTACTAGCAATGGCGCGTCTTTTTCAGCGCTGTTCCGCCTTACTCTTTTCGGCAGCACATTGGCAGCTTCTCTATGAGTGGCTGGATGCGCTTTGGCTGTAAGCTTCTGAACGTTCACTGTCCCTGAAAGACTTCAGAATGTTCTTGGTCATATCCTGCCACGTGCATCCCAACTTCCAAACACTGGAAATGCTTGGGTGGAAGGAAAGAATCTCATGAGAAATCCAGACTTGTCGTTCCCCCCCCCCGCCTTTTCCAACATGACATTATCAACACAACGCGAGCAGTTAAACCTTGCGCATCGAAACAAGGACGGTCAAGTAAGCGCATCACCCAATGCGCATCCTTACGGGACCTCGGCACGACCTCGGCACGCCTCCAGGTCTTCCAAGGTATACTTCTGTACCATTGCACCTCAAAGACTCTTATCACACCGCAGCAGCGCGGTGCGTTCGAGGCCAAAAAGGGATGCAGCTAGCTGCTACTAGCTGAATCGCAGCTTGATGGTGGCGTCCAAAGTGGGGCTAGAAATAGACTTTGGTGGGAAAAAACAGAGATTGGATGAAGTTGGAGAATTCCTTCCAATCCTCGTGGTGCAGGATTTCTTCCAACCTTAAAAAGATTGCTCGAAGCTGCTGCTTGGGCAAAAATGGAAAGATGATGTGAGATTCTCAAGAACTCGCAATTCCACCTCAGGGATCTAGGGCAGAATTCACCACCAGGAGAGCCGAGCTCCTCAGCTTGTTTTCAGCAAAGAAATCTCCCCATGAAACACGGGATCTTCCGTTTTTTTAGGGGGGCCCTGGCCACACCGTGTGACACCTCTTGGAGAGCCACGGTGTGAATCCATGAATTTCTTCTTCATGTCCTCCGCAGCCTCAGGGCTCACCTGCAGCACAAGCAGGTAGAAGCAAAACCAAAAATCCTTGGAAAGACATAGGCTTCAGGATGCTTCAGGTGCCTAGGTCACATCCAGAGGACCCTGAGTTTCTATTCATCAAGTCAGAAACCAAAGGTTGCTTCGCGAACCTGACGCAACTGGTGGTCCAAAATCACTTTCAGCTGTTCCTTTCGCGACTTCCGCCTGCTTCAGATAGGTGTCCAAATCTCTCCAGAACTGCTCGGCCTCAGCCTTCACATCAACCTGCACCGAACTGCTCGGCTCCGAATCTCCGTCGCGCGAACGCACAGCCCAACGCAGAGAATGCCGAGTCGTGTAAACCGGTGACCGGTCCGTTGGTTGCGCGATCCCGCCGCCGCCACGCCACCACGGCGCCACGGAGTGCGGTCGCTTTTGGGCTCGTAGGCGCGTGGAGGCTTCGTAGGTTGAAATGCGAGTTCTGGCAATTACAACTCCGTCTGGTCTGCCAGGCACTCATTACAACTCCTCACCGAACAAGGCTCGGTTGGGGCCTTATTCGATTTTAAACGAATTGATGCCAGGTTGGATGGACGGGCAAGTGGGGTGCTGCGGCATGTGGACCTTCACTTGGGATGCAAACTTCCAAGAAGTCTCCAGCAAGTCTACGGAGCCATCTTGAAAAACTTCTGAGTCTGAGAGTTGATGTTTGAAACAACACCAACAACACCCCCCCCAGTGGGTCCAAGAAAATCTGGACTTCGTCCAGTCGCTTCTAAGTCCGACGAAGAAACAGTCCGAAAAGGACCCACAGAAGCATCTTTGCCTCTGGGCCAAAATGGAAAACGAGGTGCCCAACGAGGCTTCAACAAAATCCTTGGGACCTAGTGCAACGCGGATCGTCAGATGACCAGCTTCCAGCAAAGCATCATGCTCTGCTAGCAACTGTGACCAAACGAATCGTTCGTCGACTCCACAAAAACTCCTCCTCCGCTCGCGTTGACCCCGATGAAAACCCGATGCAAACTAAGTGAATCTGGTGTTTCGGATACGGACGGCTTTCCTCAGACCGAACTCGTGTTTCTCTCAGAAAAAAGAAAAGAACGTCCTTTGTTGGAGACGAACTGCTAACAATTCCTGTCCTTTTGAAGAAAACAAGGCCTCAAGCCAGGCACGGCAGCCTCCAGATCCTCCCATTTTGGGAGGAAAAACGATTCAAGTCGCGACGAGAAAAACGGAAAAGAGGAGAAGCTCGTCCGGGCATCAGTTTTGATGGCCCAACGTTTCAGGTCGCCAGTGCCACAGATTCGTGTGTTGGCACCTTTGATTCGTGACTGAAACAAGAACCTCGTTGATTGATCCCTCAATAAATGAACCCCCGTCACTTGCAAGCTGTTCAAAGGAATTTGTGCCTCTAATTTGAGATCCCTGGATGAGGTAGAAGCGTTAGCTTTACTCTCCACGTGTCACGAACGGAAGGTGCTACCTGGAGCCCCAAAGAACCAAGATGGTTGCAAGGAACAACCACTTAAACTCTTGGCATTCCAGGTTAATCTTCCTAAGCACTGATCTCCAGCTCCAGGGGAGCAGAGTCAGACACTGCTTCACTCTCCTTCTTGTCAGCCTGGGCCTCGTCCTGCTTCCGCCACTCCTGCCATGGAGAACAAATCGACCCCATCCATATGGACCATTGATTTGCACCACCGCAGTTCACAACTCTCACAACGGAAAGGTTGAACAGTTCTTGCAGCAGGTATATAGTTGTGTTTCTACTATGTTTCTTCGGGGATAGTCGAGCCCATGCAGTCAAACGGGCCTTTCCCAGATTTCCTCCGTAGCACCAAACATCATGTTCCTGATAGCAACATCAACAGATCCCCGCTGGCTCCTCCATCATCTTGGCCAACTGCTTCTTGGCCCGATGGATCATGATGGCCACTGCTGCGATCCCAACGATCCAATAAGCAAACCAGGCGAAGATCTCTACAGGAGTTGCTTGATCTTGCCAACCAAAGAGTGCTCGCATCAAGACAAAGAAGCGATTGGTCTTGTCGTTGCAACAGTCCCGGGCATCCCACACGTTCACGTTCTGCCAGGGCCTTTGGGAGCGTGGGCTCCAAATCCCAAAGACATCCAGCTCTTGCAACTGATGCATTGAGGCAGAGAAGAAGCCAGCAGCGATGAACATCAGCAGGATGGCGCTTCCACGCATGAACCAGTCCACACGGACCTTCTTGGTGCCTTGGAAGAAGCAGCAGCCCACCAGTCGGGACAAAACCAAGGCGCTGATGATGGGCAAGGGCAGGGAGCTCAAGTCCTTCACATCGGTGATCACACCCACCAAGAAGACAATGGACTCCAAACCCTCCCGTAGGCCTGTTGTGAAGGCCAACACAAAGAAGGCATGTTTGCGGCCGAAGCTCACCTGCTGTCCAGTTTCTGCTTCCCGTGTCGCCTCCAAAGTCGCCTCCATCTGTTTCTTCATCTTCCGTTCATGGGCTTCCTTCGTGAAGATCATCTTGTAAAAGTTCACCGCCAAGAAGGTCAAGACGGCAGAGGTGAGCATCATCATACAGAACTGGAAGATCCGTTCATTGTCCCCCTCGAAGAGTTGGTAGGTCAGCGAGGCCAAAGCCAAGAACCCCACGCCGAAGCAGAGACACAAGGCAAATCCTAAGCCGGCACCCACGTAGACCTCGCGGCGGAACTTGTAGTACTGCTCCGGCTGCATCAGCCCATCCTGCTTCATCTTCTGCAGGAACTGTAAAATGATGGCGAGGACAATGACCACCTCCAGGCTCTCCCGGAACAGAACAACAAAAGCGGGCACCGAGAAGTAGATGTTGGCGACACCTGTGCGCGGCTCGGCGGTGGTGATGTTGTTGGCTCGCCCCGTGGCCGCGTCCACACAGTCACACCAAGGCTCCCAGTAGACATGACCATAGATCTCGGCACACTGCATTTCATTCAGACCCCCATGACACGCTTCATCCTCCTCATCCCAGCAACCGTACTGACAAATCAGTCCGGTGGTGTTCACATAGCCTTGGACAAATCCAAGAAAGCTCAGGAGCACCGCTGCACGGAAGGAGAAAAGCATCTCGCTTGGCGCCTCCGGTCACACGTCGCGGGGATCGCGGGGATCGGTTTGTCACGTCTCGGGCTTGAGCCAGGAGTGCTGGGGATCGATTGCAGAGGATCATTTCGGGCAGGCACGGAGAGGCAACAAGCTAAAGAAAGCATCCACGTCTTCTTCCAAGACTTGCAGAAAAAGAGAGAATTCAGAACCGCTGGCGCAACAAAGCGGGTGCCTTCTGAAGAGGGGAAAGAAGCAAAAAAACCAGAGACTGGCAGTCGTCTGTCAAGAGTCTTTCAAACAGAACGGTCCGACCAAGCGTGGTTCCGAGCCCCGGTGACACCGCTCTCAAATGCCTGCCTTCAAGGGCTGAATGGACGACATCCGAGTGAATTCCAGGCTGCGCGGTCCAGGGAGGGAGTCAGGGAGTGATGCCTGTGAGGCTTGTCTTTGGCTGAAGGACCTTGGAGGCTTGTCTGCTGCGTGTTGACACACTTGAAAAACAAAATCTGAGTGTGTTTTAGAGGTGTTGACACAGTGTCTCCATGATTCCAGCACAATCTGTCGTTAAGCTTGCTTCGCTTGCATCTCTCATCTCAAATCTGGCAGGCGTTCGAAGGCTCATCGTTTTTCAGCCATTTTCATCTGGTGGGCGCGTCCAGAGTTGGTGGTTTGAGCATGTTTTAGCGAACAAAATGGAGTTGTGACCGGTGAAGCCGATTCATCTGATACTAAGTCAAGACGATGGGGCTGGTCTTTACAGGGATTTGTCTTGTTCAGTCCAAAACGGACATGTCCCAAGCTCTGAAAAGAAGCCTCCCATTTTGGAGGAAGCTCTTTTCACGGGAGGCTAAACCCAAATAATCCGATTCCCGACCCTTTAGGCCCAGCACTTAGATCTTTTTGCAAGCACTTTTTGCAGGTGCAAATCGCACCATGGCGGAAACACGGCTTGTATAGTTCAAAGAAAGCACACCTGATTGATGCGCAACAAGTTGGCCTAATGAAGACTAGGTGGATTGGCGGCACCTGCTTTCAGTTGCGCCGAGATTCACTATCCAACAAAATGACTGAGGAAACACAAGCGGCTCCTCTCAGGATTTGGACTCTGCTTCCTGCCACAATGTCAGCACAGTCAGCACAGTGCAATGCTGAAGTCAACACAAGACCAATCCAGTGTCTAACAAGTCTGGCCACATCAGGCAACGGCCAAGCGCTCGGCCGCTCGGCCTCATCGCTTTGTCTCGATCGGTGCCAGACGGTGCCCCGGCCTTCTCAAAAACGTGCACACGCACAAAGCCATCCTGGCGCGGGGCGTTGCGGGGCAGAAAGACGGTCGGTTTGGGACAAGGCTCCTGGAGCTTAACCACCGAAAAGTCCATCCGTCGAAGCACCGCAAAAATCGCAAAAGCACCCCGGAGGTTTGCACCAATCCCACCGATCGAGCCTTAAAAAAAGAAATATGAAAAACCCAGAGGTTTGCACCCACCCGGAGTGTGACTGTTCCTTCCAGGCACCGGTGACTGTTCCGATGGAGTCTGGGAAGAGATTGCGTGAAGCCCAAGAAAGCTTCTCGTGAATTGGTAAACCACTTTTCGATCCTTGCTCCGTTCGTAGAAAGGCCAGTTTCGCCCCGTTCGTAGCGCCCGAAATGCTCCGGACTTGAGTCGCGATGCCCTGGAGCCCCTAGCCGCGCACCAAAGAAAAACAAGTTTAAGCCATACGGCCCGATACGGAGGAGATGTTCCACAGCTCTCCGACCTCACCGAGTACGTCACCGAGTATTTCATCGTTGGACTCCTCAGAGCCAGAAGCCATGGCCGTCCCGTTGCTCGCAAAGGCCAGCGTATGCACCTGCCATGGCCAGCGACCGGGTGGAACGGTACGCCGGGACGGCGGGGACGGCGAAAATGGGTTCTGACACGGCTCTTTGGTTCAGTACTGGTTGGCAGAAACCAGATGAGTCCTGACTTGCCACAAAGCTTTTACAGGAAAGGTCAGCTCAGACCTGCTGCAAGAACAAATAAACTCAGAGCTTGCCCTGTGCGGAGAATGACGAACATAAGCGATTCAGCTATTTGAGGAAATGCGACAAAGACCAACATATCTAACTGTGCCGTGCAGAAGGGCTTTGCGAGGTTGATCGATGGACACCTATCTTTGCCTTGAATCAACTAGCCGTTTGTCTGTTTCCTACTACACAGCTTACATTACCCGCTTCTTGAACCATCCCGCGCGGCCCCAACTCGTGCTGGCGTGGCCGGACCGAAGTGGCCCTTGTTGGTGACACCGTCGCCCTGGCCGCGGTGGAAGGGACACTCCGGCGATCGAGTTCCACCGCCGTTGGGCGCCTGCAGCTGCCCGGGCACTTTGGACGTTCCCAAGCGGAAGAGAAGAGTTCCAAACTGCTCGGTGGCACTGCTGCTGCGGGCAACGTCGCGGACGTCCTGAGACGCCACCCGAAGCTTGTGGGAAAACACGACGCGGACGTGTGGCCTCCGCAGCTGCAGAAGGTGGAAGCAATAAATCAAGTAAGTTGTATTGGTGATCCTGTTTCGCCCTTCACACTGTTGAAAGGGGGTCCAGCACATGATGAGTGCACCGCTGGACACCTCCAGCTCTTCTTTTACAACTTAGTGAACCCTCAATCCCTGAAGCTCAGGGTTTCTCCTGGCCACCCGCTGCAATGACACAGACTTCTCGAGGCCGGTCTTCGATGGCCTCAGACTGATCGATGGGCGTGGACAAGGGCCATCGCAAAACAAAGAGCTTCAAAGCAAGATTATACTAAAATATACTAAAATAAGCAAGAAGAAAACAATGGTTCAGCATACAAAGAGCTTGGAACATCAAACACGCAAGGAATTTAGACCCAACGAGCTTCAAACAATGAAGTTCTAATGCACCATGGACCATGGAACTCTGTTTTTTGGACCTACGGATCTTCCCATCACCCTGGAAAAGTCATTGAACAAGTGGAAAAAAAGTATGGAAAAGTGTCCCAGTTCCTCACTGACCACTTCCAGGTCACTTCCAGTTCCACCTCCCAAACTTCCCCCCGTTTTCGTTGGCTCAACCCTCCACCGGTGCTTCCGGGCCCCCGCACGCCCACGGCGGCCGAGCGAGAGATGGGTCCCAAGGCCACTGCGTTGAGCGGCCGATCCTGAGGGGCACGACATCGGGACAGGCCACGAAGTTCAGGCCCGTACCAAACACATACCAAGAGGCGGGAACTGGGACGTTTGGAGGAATGAAAAAGAAGCTGAGCTTCAGAAAGATTTGCACGAAAGCTTCTTCGAAAAGACCCTGTTCGTATGCAGCAAAAGGAAGCGACGTACTCGGGCAGATCTACCGGACGTACTCAGGCAGATTCCTGTCCGGCGAAAGAGCGGGTGACAGCGACCAGCCGATGACGTGCAGAACATATCAATTCATCCACACATGACAACCTGGGTTTCTGGCAGTCTGTGCTTTGTACAAAAGCTTCCACTCTACACCTGCCAGGATGCAAGCCAGCATCTAACAAGAAACAAGAGATCAGCCCCTTCACAAGCTGTTCAACTGCCAGCAGCCAACTCAGCGCTCCCAAAAAGAGCACAAAGAATATGTTATGCACTACGCAACAAACATGACGCCGCCGGATGTCGTTTTTAACATCTGAGTGAGGGGCCTTTGCCAACATCCCAAACGCACACGCTCATGTCCTCAGGGCCAAAGAAATTCCATTCAGATCATGATCTCAATGCAAGTGGTTGACTGCTCCCATCCATGCTTATCTTGGTGGCATCCAAGAATCGGAATGCTCCACAGGGCTCAGTTTCAAACAATTGAGTCACTGAGAAGAGGACATGTGAGACAGTTGCCACCAGCTCGCGATCATCATTGAAGTCGAACTTTGAAATGCCAGCGTCATGCGCCTGGAAATCCATGGTTCTTTCGGGAAAAATTGCGGGGACACAGCCATCTTTTCCTCTGTCAACCAGGACGTTTGCGGCTGCTCATTTGACACTGGGATCTCTCCTTTTTTGGAGCTGAGCACCTGAGATTGTTGCTGGGAGAAATCTGAAGCACTTCCGAAACGCTTTCAAAACTGGTCCATGAACCCAGCCAGTCTTCAAAGGCAGAGAGACGGAGCGAGTCGCGAGTCGTCCCTCCAAACCAGCGATGACGGATCCAAATGACCGAGCCTCTCAGGCTCCCTGTCCATGGTGTTTCTTCGAGAAACTCCAAAGCATCCAAAAGCATCAAAAAAAATGGTATCTACACTGTACCCATCTTTATATAACATAATATAATATGATATGATGTAATTTAATTATGTAGTATGGTATAATCATAGTATAATATAATGTAATAGATTATAACACAATATATATATATATATAACGATAACATAGTGTAACATGTATCTATATATATATATGCATCTCCTTCTTTACCTTTTTCTCAGTGTTTCACCCCAACGACCTCCCGCCGTACTAAGCCTTTCCGGTCAGTCTCACGTATCTCACCGTTCCCGTCGCCTTGAGGCGTTTCACCTCTGCACCCGTGTCGGCGCGCCAAAAGATCAGCTCACCTTGGGAGACGGCGGCTGGAAATTGGAAGAAAGCACCGCCTAGGGTCCTAGGGCCTAGGGTTTCGTTGTGATTTCGCAGTGATACAGTGATGTCCTGTGGCACGTTTGGTCACGTGCCCAAGAATGAGGATGCAATACTTAATAACATGCAGAATAAGATCGACAGAGGAGCGTGCACCGCAAGTAACCTTCATGAAAAGAAAAGCACACGAAATGGAGCGCCTCTTCTGGAAAAAGATTGGAAACACCCCGAGACTGGGCCGGGCCAAAGCTTTGTTCAAGACATGTGAGGGCCACCGCTGTCGTGCGCGCTGGCAATGAAGTAATTTGCTCTGCCCCATCTGACCTGTCCATGAGCGTGCACCGCACAGCCCGAACAAGAAACAACCCCATTTAAAGAATGGATTCCGTCACAATGAGGCAGTGAGATTCCGGCCAGGTAAGCGGAGACAAAGTTGCAATACGTTGTCGTCATGAAACACTTAAACCAGATTCAACCAAACTTGAGGCCGGTGAAAAAGGATGCCAATGATTCCACACATGTGGGATGAGTGCCATTTTTGCTGAAGCCATGTGGAGCCTTGAACATCGCTAGTAGGCTGGATGCCGTCGCTAATGGGGTTCTAGAGCAAGCAAGTCGTCTTCACTCACGCCGTCTTCACATCCACACGTCGCACGCCTGATTGGCGGCCGAGGGCAGCTTGGGCACCACAATCAGCTCCTGCCACCGGGTCCGGCCGGCGACGCAGAATGGTTTTACATCTGCATATGAGGGGTTTTTGTTCATCAACTGTCTACATTAGGTCCTGAAAGTCCCATGCACACCCCAAGGCTTTGAGATGAGCCACCCCTTGGAAGAAAGGATCTCAAACACCGGAAGTCTCATCCAGACGACTCAGGAAGTCTCATCCAGACGACTCAGGAAGTCTCATCCAGACGACTCAGGAAGTCTCATCCAGACGACTCAGGAAGTCTCATCCAGACGACTCAGGAAGTCTCATCCA
>CAXAMN010000425.1:212808-224336 GCA_963970005.1 Durusdinium trenchii | reverse complement strand
AGACGACTCAGGAAGTCTCATCCAGACGACTCAGGAAGTCTCATCCAAAAGGAAAGGTAAACCGGATCCTTCCGGAATCCTTCCAGTCCGACGGCCTTCCCCGAAGCATTCTGCGAAGAAAGCTTGCGCCGCACGACTTCACGCACCCTTCACTCCACCACCACCCCTCCGCTGAAAAAAGGCACGACGCGCTGGCTGTGAACGACGCGCGAAGCACAGTGGAGAGGAACGGTCGAATTCTGCCCCACCTGGATCGCCTTGCCATCGAAACGCCAGACCTGTCGTTTTCCACAACGTCCCAAATGGTCCAAATACCACGACCCAAGTGCGTGGCGGTCGTTGATTGTGGCTGTTTTTTTGTTGCAAAGAACTGTTGTGAGATGAGTAGTTGTGTAGGGGAGACTGACATCTGATCAAAAGAAGAAGTGTGGACGCTTCTGAACTTCTCAACAAATGGTAATGTGTGGCTCCACCCATGCAACGTGTCAAGAAAGAAAAAACACATTTCAAGAGGAAATCTACAAGACTGGGTGGCAAATCAGGCTGTGTTCCCAAGCTCCGAGTTATGTCAGACCTGTCCTTCCAAGAAGGGACGTGTGGTGACCGCCCGACGCGTTGCGTGTGGTTCCGACCCCCCAAACCGGCGCCGTCAGGGCGGGTGGATGTGCTCCGAAGCGATTGTGGCAGGTCCTGGGTGGCTTCCCCGGTGGGGTCGATCGTCGATCCGTGGGGTTGATCGGAACGAAGCGAAGCGAATGTCTATCACCTGAAGAGACATTAGCAGTGTGAGGAGTCTTTCACATTTGCGGTTTTTACCTTTACTATACACAGTAATACCACTCCAAGCACCTATGACAAATCTCATGCCTTGCAATGTTAGTTACGATATCAAACCCACGAAAAGACCTTGATTTGTACATGTTTCACTCACTCCACATTGCTATTAGGGTGGCCATCGCTATCAGGGTGGAGGCCATTGCTATTAGGTAGAAAATGGAAAGACTGTTCTTTTGTACATGTTTCATTCGCTCCGGGGCAGCACTCAGTGGCTGAGATCCCACGCACGAAGCGTTCGCTGACATCGGAAGCGTTCACACCAGCAACTGGCGAAGCATGGGGATCCCGCCAGGATTCTTTGAAGCATCCGAAGCAGAGACTGTGGAGATGGTCGAATTGTCCGTGTCTCAAACTTCAGGGAAGCAGAACTTCCTTCCCGAAAGTTCCAGTCGATCGGCTTCTGCACCACCGTTGGTGATCCTCTGCTTGGGACCGACTCCACCAAAAAGAACACACTAGGCTGGAATCAAGCGTAAGATGGACAAACCAAAGCAAACTCTCGACAGAAATCTGGGATGCCGACTGAAGATGAACAAATCAGATGGCGAGTGACGCAGTCATACCCCTGGCACCCTCAGCCGTGCGTTCGTTGTCACGCCACGTCACCTCCACACCGCGCCGTGCCTGCGCCAGCCCACTCCACACAGCGCACGACGCCCGGCAGCTCCACCCGGGCGAGCTCCCTCCGTTTGGACGAGCTCCGTCCGACGTTCAACGCTTCAGCAAGGTGAAATGCGAGCAAGCTTGGCGCTCCTTCCGTTTGCAGTGTATGTTGATATCTATCATATATATATATATATATGTATACCATAGAAGTATGTTGATATATTATATGTATGTATATATATAGATGTGGGGGGGGGGGACCTTTACGTATCATATAACGACCTCTCACTCCTCAGCTTCGTCCCAACTGCTGTAGTCTACTCTATTTAAAAAAAAAAAGATTGTGCCAAAGATGCAGTGAGACTTGGATAATATACCTTACCAAATAAACGTAGAGCCTGCTGGGATACAAACAAGAGAAGTGGTATAGGGCCTGTCAGCTCTTCTCCACAGACTTGGAGAAGACTATCAACTGCAAAAGATCTTCACTTTCAGGACTGACACCAATGAATGCATCCTTCTTACGCAATGGGGCGCTCAAGTCTCACCCATCGAGTTCCCGATGCCCTATTTGGTAGACAAGTAATATATATATATATATAGTAAACAATAATAATGCATTCCTGCCTTTGAGTACCGGTTTCTTGCGCTCTGGTCCAGTTTTGAACTACGTCATTTGTAAATACAGTAAGGCACCGAACCGACTCTCCCTGAGCCGTCTGCACGGTTTGCATAATCTTCTTTCCGTCACTTCGAAAACCTAACTTTAGGACACTAAAGTTTACTCTGCGTGACGAATAAGGTCATGAACCTTACAGGTAAGGCAGGTAAGGAGTCTTAACATCAGCACCAGGACCACCCCAAAAGTGTCCATCACTCCAGGATCTCCATGTCCAGATTCTCACAGGACCTCTTCCCATCCCTGCCCATCCCATCCGATCTCGCCTCGAGGTTCGTGCTTCCCACACGATCACGAGACGATCGGCGCCGCAGGTCACGAGCCACCTGCGAGGAGAACATGCCTTCTGGCGGGATGTTGGGCGATGAGAACGAGAGAACCACCAAAGGGTGGGTCCAACACGAGTTCATCGGAAGGCGTTTTTTCATGAAATGGATGAAAGGTATTGCCCTCGAAGCCAGCTGGCAGTTCTGCGCAGCCGTGACGGAGTGTTGCCGCATGACACCTCGTGTAGCCCAGTTTTGTTGGTGCCCCTGAATCACCCCAGCATGCGCAGCCTGGAGTCAAAGGTGGCACTACAGCACCAGACCTGGCCGGCACGTTGATATCAGGGTGGAGGACATCGCTATCAGGTTGGAGGCCATTGCTATTTGAGAGATCCAAACACACCGAAAAGCTGTGGTGTCGTATCGCCGGTTCGCATCGGTTTCCTTCGCATCGGTTTGGCTTCACGGTGTCAGCCCGTGCCAGGTGTACGGCGCCATTGTGCCCCTTGTAGCTTCCAAGAAGTTCACCAGCAGGAAAGCTCCAAACGCAAACAATCTTGTCCTGACCACTGGTGCAGAAACACGGTCCTCTTTTTTGGATGGAAACGGTGCTTGAGCTTGGAAATAGAGTTGAATTACTGTTTCTCAACATGTTCGATGTGATCTATATAAGACTTCATGTGGAAGTCTGTAGTCTTCTCTGAATGTGATTTCTCGTAGGGAGTGCTTTCGAATGCTTTCGATTTCAATCTGATTTTGGTGATTTAGAAGGGAGGATCTCCCAACTCATGTCGCCCACACCGCTGGGTCAGTCGCCAAACATGGAGGCTAAGCTCCAAACCTCGCTTGCTGCAAGATGTATCAGCTTGCTTTCTTAAGAATCAGCCAATTCACTGACACCGCCGATTCCCCTGCAGTACCACGACCGATTTTCCCACTCGTGACATGTGGTCTGTGTGCTCGAAGATCTTGTGACGTAAGACTCGCTCCTTGCCGCAGGAGAAGAGCAAGTTGCTCTCAGCATTGAAGCCAATAAAGGTCACCTGGTTGGCATTTGCAAGGAGTCTTGCTCTACCAATTACAGTAACCCAAACAAGAGGACGCCAGCTGGTGCAGCAAATCCTAGGAGTGGCCATTGTCCTAAGGCCATGCTTTTTCCACCAAGGTCACTGATATGCCGCAACCTTCGGAATTCTCAGGTGTCACCAAACGGCCGACACCGAGGAAACTCCGAAACAGACTGGCCGGTGTCACCAGCCGACACACGGCTGGACCGACTGGGCCGACTGGACCTCCATGAGGGACTCCGACCGAGGGCGAAATGCGAGACACCCGACAGCCTTCGGTGTTGGACCAGTGAAAAGGATGGGAAGGAGCTAGTCACCTAGTCTTTTTCGTGCAACATCATGAAGCAATGGTTGCAACCAGATGTTTCAGCCTATCAATGGTGGGCGTGGCGGAATCAGCCAAGACACGACCCTTTCCAGCCCATGCTGCTTTTGGGTGGCTTTTCTGATCTGAGCTGCAGACCGGTCGTTCGTGGCCATGCAAGGTCATGCCATTTTGAGCATCACGCCTAAGAGCGCAAGGTATTCGTTCGTGGCCAGAGGTGCAAGCTGTGAATGGTTTTATATCGGAACCAAAACAGATCTGGTTTGGTGTTTGGGGAAAAGAACACAAGGAACTGATCAAGGAAACTTGAGCAGTTCTTCAAGTGAACAGTTCTGTCACGCATCTGGATCGATTCCTTTTCCAATCCGACTTCAAGTGAACATATGGACTGCGCCAAGTTCAGAGGAAGGGAAGGACAGAGGATGCAAGCTCAGTCCATACAATGTTACATGCTAGTTAACTACAGTAACCATTAACTAACTATCAGCTGGGCAGCTACGACGCATGCCCGACATGTCCACTGTTCAGATGTTGGTTTCAAGTGCAGTCATCAAAGTCTTTGCAAGCTCAGCATGTCAAGGGCAGCCGCGTGATGTAAGGGGCAAGGTCATTCTGGTTGTGGGCAACACCATGGGGACACTTGAATCACGCTGAAGCGCAAACGGCCACAGCCAATTGTGCAAGTCCCACAGGGAACCAGCCAAGCCCCACGTGGATCTGCGAGCTGCCAAGCACTTCTTTTCTCAGAGTCCAAGTCACTACTCGATGAGTGGACAGACGGAAGGTCAAGATCGTGAGCTCCAAATGGCAAGAGATCGTGTTGCTGAGATATGAAGTTCAGGAGCGGTCGTCCAAAGCTTGATGAAATCGGCACAGGGAGCACACGTGCTCCAAGACGTGCCCCAAATCCGACCCAAAATGTCATGTCACGTACTCCAATCTTCGCTCAGCACTCCAAAACAGTCTCAGGCTCTGACGCTGGCTTGCTGGCAGAGGCCGCCACACGTTCTCGTTCGGTCCCATCTGCTTCATCCTGGACCCAACATCCCCGAGCCGCGGCACTGCCAGGAGTGACCAACGGACCCCACCCGGATCGAACGGACCCCGCTCTGCTTTTCATGCCTCACGATCTGTCTAATCCCTCTGATCCTAAGTGTGCATCCAAACCGCCCAAAATCTGTTGCCGATGCCTAAGAAGACAGCACACTTGCCCTGCACCCAGCCGAGCTCTAAGAACTCAGGTGCAACGTCTCGAAATCCACTCGCACCCCGACCTGGAGGCTTTTCCCTCACCCATTAGACCGACGCACGACCTAGCGTCGTGTAGGCCTTTCGTTCGTAGTGTAGGTGGACAGGTTGGCCGAAGACCAGGTGAGTTGAACAACCCGGTCGTGGAGGGTGGCCAGGCCACCTGAGCCCCATCCACTGCTGACTCGGGAAGAGTCCACACCCACCTGCTTCTTGAGGAGGAGAGGCTCGCCGCTGCGTCGCGGCTGCCACATTTCCTTGGGCTTGGACACCTGGACTCTTGCATCGGGCAGGTTCCTGACAAATCCTAGGAGTCAGGCAAGGATCAAAAACAAAATACATTACACCGGCCTAGACCCAGGAATCGAGAAGTAAGAACCCCTACAGCTATCGCTATCAGGGAATCTAAAAGAATGCAGGATCCTCGAAAAGGACACCGGTGCATACCGGTGCCATGGTGCCCCTTTTGGGGCCATGGTGCCGGCCATGGCCTTCTCGATGATCGCATCAAGATCGGGAGACTCGTTGCTGGAGACGCCCTTTCTTTGCCGAGCTGAAGTGTTGTACCTCTCATGGCGCCACGGCGTGCCGTTTTACGGCGCCCGTCGTGTCGTGAAAACACAAACAAGACACCGGTCGCTAAGAGTGCTGCAACTCGAAGTGTTTGGAGAAATGCAGCTAATGGCAAGTCCACTCTATTTCACTCCAAACAAGTGATCTTAATCTATCTTGATGTCATGCTGGGCGGCCTAAACACAACCAAAATGTCAGAGACAAATCTTGAACAAGTTCCAGTGGTGTCCTCTGTCACAAATCTCAGAAATCGCTGCATGTCCAGCTCTTCCACCCAGTACCCCCCCCACCCATCCGTCACCCGGCGCACGTGTCACGGCCTTGGGGGGAAATAATCGAGGGGGAAACGTCTTCGGCGTGTCCCCCTCTCGCCCCCATTGACTTGTTCAAGTGGATGTCTTCCGCTTCCAGTGGATGTCATTGGGTCTTTTTTCACCTTCTTGGACCATGGCAGCCTTCCAACAACACACCTCCTCACCTCACGACCCACACGGCGCTCGGCCCCCCCACGCGGCTGCAGTCGCGTCGTCGGGCGTGTGGAGCCACGGGACCTGCACGATCGTCGGCAGTGCCAGGCAGCGACTGGTGCCCTGGTCATTTTCGAAGGTGCGGAGTTCCTCTTTCTGCTCGGTCCGAGACTCTCAACATCCGAAAACGGCCAACACGTTTGTCCATGAAACTTCGACCACGTCCAGGTGCTGAAAATGACGGAGGCGAAACCAGGGCGAGCCGATCGCAAGCGAAACCCCAGGTGAATCGATGACTCGTGGCACGTCGGAATGGTCTCTCGACCATCCCTCTACGCCGCTACGCCGCGTTCCGGGGCACTTCATTGACTCACCCGGTTCTTTCTCATCACCTCTGAAACCCCGTGTGCAACGTGAAATCACCCGTCCAAATCAACGCCGCTGGACCTCACGTCTGGACACGTCTCACGTCAGGGCCCAACCCCTCACGTCTCACGTCTCACGCAGCTTTCTCTTCGGGTCGCGGACACCGATGGCCTAAGTCCATTGGACCTGGCTCTGGCGTCTGCCACGTCGGACTCGGTTTCTTCGCATTCTTCCTCCTCCTCGGCCAAACAGAGCCAAGAAACCAAGCCACGGAAGCTGGAAAAGGCCGAGTTCACCAGAGTTTCGTGGCCCAAAATCGCATCGAGCAAAAGAAACATGTCCCAAGTCATCAAAAACCAAAATCGCCTGTTCTGCGCGCTGGCGAACAAGCCTCAAGCAGTCAAGACTGCGTGCTGTCAGTGTGCGTGGGCACAGGGCACTTGCGTGGCGCGTAAGTGGGGGAAACCGAGTAGTACATTAGCCAGAGGCACATGTGCAAGGAATCTTTAAGAAGTGGGACGTAATCACATAGGAAAAAATAACATTCGCATAAAGCAGCCACTTGTGACATCCTGCAACATGTAAGCACGTCTCAAAGAGCAACCAGCATCTAAGGCTGAGGCCAAGCCAGGAAAAGCACCAAGATGAAGCGCAACAACCACCGAATCACCGTCGTGACCTGAACCGTGCGGAAAAACGTTGGCACACCGAAACACCGTTTTCACCAAAACAGTTCGGTCCCCAAGTCACAAGTTCGTTCTTGGCAAGTCGGTTCGCGAACCGACGTGTTATATACCACCCAAACAGTACATAACAGTACCCCGTAGGAATGTAAACCACAAACTGAAGTCTCATGTTCCCGGACCCCAACATTGCAAGTGTTGTTTGTGAAAAGCAAGTGCTTGACTCACCACAGATCCAAAAATTTTGCGCACTGATCCCACCTCGGGCTTCTGAAACTCTATTCCCAGCATGGCCTCACTTGGAAACAAGTCGTTCGCTGCTCCGTTGCTTGGTCACATCTGTTGGATTCAAAAGAACTCACATCCACTCTGAGAGAATTCATGAGAAATTGAGATAATTGTCTTTCAAGAACACACCATGCGTCTTTCAACCATCCCATCTACTTGTCCCGGTGCCTCCACTAGACGACACAGTCCGCCAGTTGTCCCATCGATGCCAAGGACCAAGGGGTGGGTGACGTCGGCTCTGCTTGGAAGAGCACGGGCTGAAAATCAAAGACCGGAATTGTCCAGATCAAAGTCTGTCTCGATGTTTAAACAAATCAAATATGTTTGAACATGATCACCTTTTCTTAGAATGTAGTTTCGATTCAGAACATGCGATGGATCTTTTTGTCACCGTCTTGGGAGCCTGCCTGCCAGCTCGTTCTGGCAAAGAAGATCGGGTTTAGTATGATGCGAGCCACGGTTTTCTGCAAAAATTGGCCAAAACTGGTCCGCACTGTATGACAAAATAAGCTGTTGAGCCATCAAACAAGAACCGCTGCATGCTTTCGAGCCGCATCGTCGACCTACTTGCGCATCAATCAAAGGCTTTGATTGAGACGCTGAAGACTCAATAACACCAGCATAGACCCAGATAGCTAGGCCGAATCCCACGACCTGTTGACATGCGACTGGCTGGAACAAGAATGTACGCAGCTTGCGCAGCCAGCTTACGGCACCTCCACAGCGCGCACAATCAGCTGACACCAGCACCGGTGCACTCATAAGCTGACAACACCGGCAGCCGCCCCAGCGCCCGACCAGCGCCGCCGCCCGTCTTAAACGCGCGCTCAGCCAGCTCACCACAGCACCGACACCCTTCCGAAAGCGCGCGCAGCCAGCTCATTCTTTTTTGCAGCAAGAACCCCACAGCTATCCCTATTTGGGGAATAAGTGGGAATAACAACGTATGATCTTGCGCGTATAAGTTTATGCACAGCGCAAACAGCAAAGCCCGTAAGTGTCATTGGCCCAAGGCCAAGCAGTATCCAGCGCCACTATTGACTTTGTAGCATGCTTGAGCAACGATCTGCAGAACGATAAGGCCGTATGATCTTGCGCGTATAAGTTTACGCGCACAAAAGTATGCGCACAAACGGCAAAGCCCGTAGGCTTCACCCGCCCAAGGCCAAGCAGTATCCAGCACGACTAGTGTGTGTGTGTGTGTCACACCCTGGTTCTAAGGGTTTTCCACGTTCTCACCTTTCCACTGTAACAGAGGCATGTTCCACTTTTTCCACCGATGCAGGGGGACTGTCTACCCCACAGAAGTGACGGTCCAACGAAGAGGTTTCTGTGGCGGTACTGATATCACTGGAGACGTCCAGTGACGTACCTGCTGAACAACTGTTGACCACGCTGTCCAATTTGATCGGTTTGTTTCACGGTAGTTCATGCTTCCTCCCCTAAACCCATTTTGTCACCGCAGATGTGCAGTTGCACCGTTCCGCCACCGCAGTCAAGGGAAACAATCGATGTTCAAACACCTACAATTTCTTGGACTTTTCGCCTTACTGTTCCACCGCCCTCCTTCCCAACGTAGCAATTGAGTCTAACTGAAAACCAAGTTCGAAGTGTGGACCGCTCAGTCTTCCCACTTGGGTACTGGGTGTGACCCTCCGAAAGGAGGCGCTGAAATCATACCGGAAATCACCGATTCCATTTTTATAACTGCTTTTCCGTTTGTTCAACTTTATCCCTGAATTAACTGACTTTCGAGCCGCCGGGCTATAAGCGACGGATTTCCCACCAACGATTCTGAATTCCATCCGTGTTGCCAGGTCATGAGATCGATTTGTGCATTGTTACATCCTTCAACTTTTAGTTTTTCACCCGCAGCCGTTTAGCTAACGATCAGCTTTCGCATGCTCCGCACCGCAGATCTCAGGGATTGCATTGCACGCCAAGACTTCACCTTACTTTACTTCACTGCACATGCACTCAGGCTCCAGATGTCACTAGTATTTCCAATTTCTTACTTCCGCTGCTGTGCTGCGCCGGCGCCATTTTCTGCAGCCTTTCAGATTGGCCTCTCCATTGTTCTCCACATGCAGTATCCCTGGCCGTATCCACAATGGCCATCACCTTGTATCGCACCCACAATACCTACTGTCAGCACTCAGCCACCACCATGGCACCATCCTCCACCAACAGCACCTCTCCCTACCGTTCTGCCTCATCAGCAACCACAAACGATCTTGCCTCAGTTTCAGGCCACTTCACCGCAACCGCCGGCTCCTACGTGGCCACATCACATGCCAACACATCCTCCACCGGATTCTTCGTGACTCACACACACGCCTACCCAGCACCACCTCAGATGCAGGCACTTGAGACCATACCAGCACAACCTCTACACCATCCACCTTCTTTGCAACCTTCATCACCGGCGCCATCCGCTCCACACGCTCCGCACGCACCACAACCACTGGCACAGCCGACTCCCATTCACTGGGACCAATCTCAAGGCGTTTGGCAACCTTACTCCCTTTTCCCACCAGTAGCTCACCCTTCACCACCCTCACATCAAGCATCAGCCTCAACCACTACTGCTCCTTCTGATCCAACACCTTCCACGGTGGCACCTGCGCCACCAGCTCCTGGCGATCTGAGCGTCCCACCATCGTCGTCATCGTCACCGCAGTCGCCACACACGCGACCGGCGTACCGGACAACACCATTCCACTCCAACCTCCACTGCTAAAGCTTCGTCGACGCGCCACCGGCGTCGCCGTTCCCCCTCAACCTCACATTCCACAACCTCGGACAGCCGCTCCCGCAGCCGCTCCCATGCACCCATCACTCTGCGGCCCAATCAACAGTCCACACCTCACCACCAAATCACAAACATGTCCCAGGCAGACTTTCCCAACATTCCAGCACTACGACGCCCCCATCCACCTTGGAAACCACCTCCACCACATTTCCACCAGCTTTCCCACCAAGAACAGATCGAATGGTGGCTCGACTTTCATGCTGCACAGTTGGCAGCCGAGAACAAACCACAACATGCATACGTCGCCAAACTCCTCGCTGACAGCGGCTACACCCATCATGATTTGGCAGACTTCCGCCAACTCACCCATGTGAAGTGGAATGACGCTACCAATACCTATGACACCTTCTCCTACCACTGCGTCAACATTTGGTCGACAAGGCCACTCGCCCACTACCACCGCCTGCCACTCGTGCCACCTCCACTACCCCAGAGACAGTAGGCCGTCTCCTGCCCAGCACCCTCCACTTTGACGCCAACCCGGGCTTTTTCGCCCAAGCCACACGCATTACTCACCAGCAAATACACGACAACTACGAACAAGCCCGCATACTACACAACACATGGAAGATGGCAAAAAACATCCATTCTATCATGATCCATCTCCTAGCCTGGGGCCGGGGGACTAAGTTCACCAGCGGCGGTGAAGCCCAAGCCATGCACCTTTTACAACAAGACCATGGCGCCGTTTGCCACTCTAAAGCCCGCTGCTGGGCGATTCACCCCCATAACGCCATTGTCAAAGGACTGGCGTGGTCTATCAATGCAACACCGCCCAACCTTTGAGGCTTCACCATATACAACCGACCAACCCACCTTCCTCAACACCAACACCAACTCACCACACTTGAGAGAGGCTAGTCCACGCGTTTCACATTCCACCACCAACTCCGGCTTCGCAGAATCCGAGCGCAATTCTTTGTGCCAGCGAGCTGCGATCACATGTCTTGGTTTTCAGTCTATTTGTGAAATCGCTTTTACCTTCTTGAACCAATGCAACCGACAGTCAGTTTTCGTGCTCATTTTTGCCCTTTGATCGATTTTTCGTGACTGATTGCTTTTGACAATTTCTTGGTTTCATGCAGATAGCTGGATTCATTTTTTGACCACGTATTTCCCTCGCCTGATGACCGTTTGCCGATTTCCTTCATGTCACTTCAGGTTGTTGTTTTTTTTTGCACGGGTACGGGCGCTATGTGTGCCGAGAGGCACAAGTCACCTTGGATGAATTCGAAGAGTCGGATGAGAGGATACGAGCCAGAACCAAAGAGGCCAACCCACCAAGGCCCAACCACCAAAACAAACAAGCAC
>CAXAMN010000425.1:182286-212798 GCA_963970005.1 Durusdinium trenchii | reverse complement strand
TTCAACGAGGGGGTGTTGTGCCCTCAGTCATTGTCGAGCAAGACTGGATGCAAGTGTGAGTTGCTTTCTAGGCCAGTTTCGGAGCCAGGCAAGACGGAACTTGTATCAAAGATCACGACCGAGCCTATGCTAAATTGAAGAGCTCCTAGTTGGCCTCCACTGTGACGAACACTCCTCAATGCTTGCGTTACAAAATTCCAGCTTGCTCTCGGCTGTTTGCGGAACAAAATTCCACTTGCTCTTGGCCTTTGCTTGCGAATTGTACGATGTCAGATATGTGCCAAAGCGAGAGGTAGGATAGACAGTAAGCATCTCTACCTCACTACATACGGGACGAGCCAAGACAAGACTACCCAGGGTGTTGTAACGAGTATACTTGATCACTTGGACCCTGCCTCTATTCCGGCCTCTGTTCCAGGTTATGAGAAGCATGGCACTTGAGACCCTTGGGAAGAGCATGCGAATATGAACGAAATGAAAGATCCCAGGAGATCTGCAGCTGGCAAGCCGCGGCTTTTAGAAAATCCGGAGGTAGCTACGAAGTCCCCCTCCCCCCCCCCCAAGGGGGGAGGTGATGAGATCTTGCACCCAGGTAGCAGTATCAAAAAACAAGACCATCGACAAGTGCAAATGGTCTCACGACGTGGCAGGATGCGCCACACCGACCACTTCCAGAGTGCAAATCAACCGTGAGTGAGCGCAATCGTTGCAAAGCGGTCGAGCCGCGGCAGGTTATACTTCCTTCCATGGTCTCACGAGTGGACCGGAGTTCAAGACAACATGCAAGCCCCATGAACTATGTGAAACGGTGAAACGCCGCTATTCCTAGTACTAGTTATCTGTACACTGTACCCAGCCTTGACCACCTCTTGGGAGGCAGCCAGGGGAGCTGGCTATCTACTCAGGTGCGATGGCAGAATTGGCATTTGGAGTGACAGCCCAGAGCCTCCCTACTGTTCCGTTAGTGAGCACTGAGCCGATTAGCCAAGCCAATCCGGGAGTCCCATCTCCCTGACCCTTTTGCAAGCTTTGCTACCGATGCGCGGCAGCGCTTAGATTGGCGTCGGCGCAGCATCTCATGAAGTCCTCCCACTCTTCTTTTACAGCATTGCGCTTGGGGAGAAACCGAATCCAGGTAGGGAGTGCCAGCTTAGTGCACGTCTCGAAAGCATCATATTCAGCATAAGTGCCCCGCCACGTTCCTTTCTTGCCCATTCGTACTAGCTTGCATAGCTGTGTGCAACCTGCGAAAGCTCGCTTGTTGATATAGAGCAGGGCAGGTGGAGTGTGTATTTCTTCCAAGGAAGTACATCTTAGGAAGGCTTCACGCTCGATGGGTCTCAGTGTCTTGGCTAACTTGAGATGGTGAGCATCTCTAGCCCTGCCTCCGAGAAACAGCCTTCTGGTATGACTCGATTCGGGTCTTGTGGGTGGGGGATATGCAGTCCTTTCCAAATTGATTGTCTGCAAAGTACGGCATTTTTCAAAGGCTCGAGTGTGGAGGCGTGCTTGCGGCGCAAGCTGATTGCCTGCTCTGTCTGGGTCACCTACCCGGGCAAGCGCATGGCACTCCTCAAATACCCAACACCCGAAATGTTTGCACCCTGGGGGAGTGACTGTGTGGAGCACATAACATCGCCTGAAAGCTCCGTCTTTCAGGCATACTAGGGAGCTGGGCAGGTGCGCTATCAGCAACCTATTGCAATGCTGCCAGGCTGCCTCTCCAATGGTGTGCATCCCTGCTTCAACTTGTAGGCGCCTTATCTCGTTCGAATGCGTGAAGGCATGAGGAAGCACCGAGTGGGTGGGACTTGGATTGCTTTGGTGATCAAAATTTTTACCTTCCGATCGCTGGAGCACCTCACGCTCCAGGCTTTTCCGCCCCCAGCTAAACGCCGAGCAGCTGCGCACATCTCTCCACAACCGGCATTCACGGGGGTACTACCAGAACCCCCCGTTTTTGCTATCTATCAAGAAGAGCCAACATGTCAGTGTGGTGTGTATGCAGCGCAGGCCGCGAGACCACAGGCTCTGGACGCGCATAGCGGTTTACAAACGCAGGCACAGGTGAATGTGTCTCACCGCCCGCCCTTCCTGAGCCTCGTTCAGGAAGCACTGCGCAGGGTGAAGGCAATTTGGCAAAACACTCGAAACTTGCTGCACACTATCCAAAATCATCCACTTGTTGGTAATAGCTATGCCCATCAATGTGGAGCTAGGGCGTGCCAGGGAATCTGCACAGAAATGGAAACGCTGGAAGATGCCCTCGAACAGCTACTGTAGGGGAGACAATCTCCTTGCTGCGAGGAGAGGAGATGCTGCGATGAGCCCAGAAAAGGAAACTGTGCGGTTTAACTGTTGCCACGCTCTTTTCCCTTTCATCCTCAGTAGTTGGTTTGCCAATAGAGACTTCGGTGCACCCGTATAGTAGCGGCCTGTGAATGAGTGTTTCCAGCAACCTTCCATAAGGATCAAATAACATAAAAATTTAGATATAGCTAAAACTAATGTATTTTTTAAAAATTTGAATATCTTTAAATTTTAGAGATATGTAAATTTTAGTTAAAATAAAAATATGTATATTTAAATTTTAAATATGTACATATATATTGTTTTTAGTGACTATTTAGGCTTTTGAAAGTTAATTTCTGAGAGTCTGCATCAATTTCTGAGGGTTTAGTTTGAGAGGTTAATCTATGAGAGCCTGTAAAGTTTAGCCTTTGCTAGTGACTCGATGTTTTGAGAGATGCTTTTTGAAATCTTTTTGAGGGATACTTTCTAAGAGATTCTGGGATACTGTCTGAGAGACTTGTTGACGTTAACTGTGGAAGCCCTAGAGCCAAAACCAACCCTACCTTAAGCCGTTTAAACTTAACCCGTGAAAGCCCGGCCCCAACCCCAAACCCTGACAAGAATTAATATTAAGTGTAAGCCCTTACTCTGAAAATCTTCAACGCCCCTGACAGCCCACAAGCCCAGCCCTAAACCGACCCTGAAGTCCTATACACGCCTTTTAAACTCATAACCCTTAAATCCATCAACCCCAAACCCCGAAACCCAAACTCTCAACCCCAACAAACCCAAGGGTACATATTTGATATGGTTTGAAGCACGCTTGCCAGTGATCCATTTCTTCGGCATATATTGCGTTGGAGGATGCTTTGAGTTTTGATCCGTTTTGAATCATTGAAGCAGGCCTTTGGAACATGCTTTCCCAGACTGTGCTCAGAACACGAGCAACACGATGTTCTTGCAGCTTTGCTGGATGACACTGGCTCACCATTCTTAATGCTGAACACGCGGGGACGTGGCTTTGAACATTTCTCTCTCTAGACTTCATAGAAGCTCAAGCAACTCGCTAAACCTCCAGTACAACTAGCGCTATTGGCGGTTTCAAATGGTCTCCATCGTTTTCAGATCAGCTTCGAGTTCTTAAGCAGAATGAATTTCCAAATAGGATTTTTCACATCACTCATTTGGTTCCGACGCGTCATGGAGCCTGGCTATTGGTGGAGGCCCTTTTATTGAAGGCATTGAATGTTTGCATCATTGGTTCATTGCATTTTGTCAACTTTGGCGTCATTGCATTTTGTCATTTCATTGCATTTTGTAATTGCAGTGTGATTGTGGTTTGTTGAGAGCCTTTGTGAGAGCTTAAGTATAAGAGTTGACGCGCTTTCGGAGAAATTTCGTGAGAGCAAATGCAATATTTTCAGAGTATCTTGAACTGAGGTTGTTGTATCTTGAAATTGTAGTTTTCTGGGAGTCCATATTGTGAGAGATTTTCTGAAGGGAATTATTAAGTCACCATTTTCACGCGCACTTTTCCAGGGAAACATTTGCGTGGCTTTGGTGATTTGGTGCTTCATTAGGGATGGCGGACAGCACTGAGCGTAGAGGCCGAAGATCGACGGACCCAGGCGAGGGATATTGATATATGAGCGCACGCGGTGATAAGATCTTAACATGTTGTGAGTTCTGAGGGACATATGTACTTTTCCCATTGCGATCAGGTGTCACCGTTGGGATGCTGCAGTCCGCGCTTGAAGAAGGTTTCGCAGCTATAGGTCGCGGATTGCATGGCGAAAACAACGCGATTGAGAAAGCCAAGGCGGTCACGTGGACTAGCGCTGCAGCCAGCTGTCTGCCTTTTGTTGAATGCGCCGGACCATTACTGTTGGCTTTAGTGAAGGTGTGCCCAAATTGCATTGTAGCTGGCAAAAAGTTGGATGCAGCACTGATGGCCTGCCACAAAAATCCAGATTCGAATTGGTGGATGCGGAACGCGCTTCAGAGAAGATTCGGCAGATATTGGGCAAAATTAGAAAACAGAAAGATGGTAAAGAGCGGCTCAGCGTCATTAAAGTTGCAATCGGTTTTGCTTTGAACTCATTGTATGTCTTATCTGAAGTAATCCGAGAGTGTAAATTAATTGTTTCTGAGAGATACTTTCTGAGGGATGTTCGCGATTATGATTTGATGACCAGTTTGTGATATATTCTATAGCAGCTGCTACTTCAGGTTTGACAGCATTTCCCAAAAAGCGTCGCAGTTGGCAATGAAGTACCTGCGTGACATAGTCGCTCTTTTGAGCAATGACAGAAGATCAAGCTTCGGTGAAGAATCTGGTCCAAACACAGAAAGCCAGGAGTCTAATTTGCCAGGGTTTATTGTGTTGTGCGGCCCGCAAGTAGACCATGGGTGGACGATGAACTTTGTTGGCAGGATTCAGCCAGAGACAGTCTTCCTGGGGCGGAGTGGCCTGATTTTTCAGCGCTGGTCGGGTGAGATGCGCTTGAAAATTGTTCGACGTATGTATAGCTTAAGTAGCATGAACATTAATTGTTTGGGTGTTCGATACATGAATGACTGGAGGCCAGCTCCAGTGCGCAGATTGTTGCATATGGAGATACTGGTCAATACAGTGCGCAGATCCATATTTTTATCTGGAGGGTGCGTGCATTAAGGATGACGTAGAATGATAGCTTTGCAACATAAATAATATGGAGGCCACCTCCAGCACTGCGCAGACTACTACATATGGAGATGCCGCTCCCAACAATTTGCAGGTCCATGTTTTCTTGTTCGCCAGTTGCCTGCGATCCCAAATTATCATGCCTGCTAATGCGGCAGGCAAAGTATGAAGCTGATTTGTTAGAGGAGGTACGCAGATTTGAAACATTCAGCTCGCTTTCAAACTATATATGGTTTGCAAAGGTATTGGGAGACACTGCTGAAGGCTCCGCTGACTCTGGAGTTCCTGGTTTGATTTGTTGCATGTGCTTGGTTTTTCAAGGGTATCAATTTCAAAATTGTTTTGGACGAAGTGATTTGGACAGACGTACGCGCCCTCATCGACTGGTGAGACCGAGGAATCGCACACCGAAGTGGACCGGGAACAAGACTCTCCAGTTTTACAGGAGGCATTGGTTTGCCTACTAGTGATGATGCAGTGCCATTTGCTGGTGCTGGTAGTTCATGTGGAAGGTTATGTTGTTGAGAGATCGTTCCTGAGAGTCTTTTTTGTGAGTCCTGAGAAAACATCTGAGAGTCGAGAGTGAATTTCTGAGGTTCTATTTCTAAACTACTAAGTACTACTTGCAGAGCGTTTTTTCTGAGAGATTTAGAGCGTTTTTTGAGAGATGTAGCTAGATCACGCTCGCGCATTTCCAACTAGCAACGTCAGCTACAGGCACACGAACAAGGAGAAGAGGAATGGCCTAAAGCTGAGGATGAAGTCGTTCCCATCTCTTCTGACGAAGAGGAACATCCCAAAAAGAGACCTGCCGCGAAAATGGACAACAAGATCAACAAGGACGAGGAGCAACAAAAGGTAAAGAAAGCACACACTGAGGAGAACCAAAACAAGAAGGAATCGTCAAACTATTGGTTCGACTCCGAGAAGTACGGGAGGTGCAAGGTCGAAACCTACCAAAAAAAATCTTACATCAGAAAGTGGCTGGAGTCGGACAAAAAGTTCGAACAAATTGTAGGATCATGCGAAGTGCACTATCACAAGGATATTGCGCATAATTTGGTGCAGTACGTCAAACAAGGTTTGACCAAACCCGAACTATATGATAAAAGGGCAGAAATCTTCGAACGCCTGAAGGACGTTGACTAGGTGCGATCCACGACGCGCGGCCGAGAAGAAAAATGTTGTTCCAGCAACTTTGGCAGAGTGTTTGAGAGTGAGAGTTGCAAAAACGGATGTGTAGAGCGGTGTATTCCAAGACGTAGCTGAACCATAGAAAGAATCGTGCAAGAAGATTTGATGGGTCGTATAAAAACTCTAATTGTCAATTGCGTCAAAGGGGCAAAGCCACTTGTCGCAGTTCAAAAAGCAATGGACAAATACAGGCTTGCGTTGCACATCGAACACTCTTAAGATCGTACTGAACATTCGATGCTAAAAAGATACGTATCTGTCCAATCTTTGTTTGCGTTTGCTTAGTAGACAAGTCGTCTAAGGGTTTTTGCGTTTGCCGTGTTGCAATGCGTATGGGTTTTGAATTAACTTCGGAGCCGATGGCAGCGTAGAGCTTGGGCACCCCGGTTTGTGAAGAAGTCGCCAAAGAATAAACGGTTGAAGACGTGTGAAAAAATGTCAGAAGTTGCTGGGAAATAGGGTTCAGGTTCAGAACGACTGTTCAAATTTTCATGGATCGTAGGATTAAACTCTGCGACTGTACAAGAGGTATAGCGCCGCGTTCCACGATAAAAGCAGCAATCCTAAACCTAGCTTGAGCCATGTTGCTTTTGAGACAGCTTATAGGCACTTTGTGAGAGATTTTGAAAGAGATTTGGTGAAGTTTCTTTTATTCATTGCATTTTGTCAGTCATTTTGTCATTGCAGTGTGATCGTAGGTAGTTTGTGTTTCGGTTTGTCATTGCATTGCAGTTCTGATGTCGATTTAGCTGAGCATTTTGAACATGTAGTGTTGCATGATTCTGAGAGAGCTTGTAGACACTTTGTCACTGAGAGATTTTAAAAAAGATTTGGTGGAGCTTCTATTTTGAAGGATAGTTGCATAGCTAGTTGTACTAGAGGTTTAGCGAATTGTTTCAGTTTGAATTATTTAAAGTCTAGAGAGAGAAAGGTTCATGATTTTGAGCGGGTCCCTGCTCAGAGATCTGCTCATAGTCACGTCCACTTAATTGAGACCATTTGAAACCATCATTGGCTAGTTGTATGAAAGGTTTTGCAAATTGTTTCGACTTGTTTGGAAGTCTAGAGAAACCGCCACGTCATGAGTGGACCCGACGCGTCATGGATTTGGAGCCTGGCAGCTGATTGGAGGAGGCAGTTTGAGACTTTTGAAGGCATATGTTTGTGTAAGCGTTTGGATTTAGACAGAGTGAACTTCGAAGGTACAATCATGATGGATCAGATCGTTCGCCGGTCGCATTTCCAGGTGCTGAAGCGATGTAGCTAGCTAGGTGTGACATAGTGTGAATAAACGCGCCCAGAAGTGGCCAGCGGTCCGAGCAGGTGAAGCGCCAAAAACTGAGTCATGGCATGACGGAGATTTTGGATTCGTGCGGTTTCCATCCACACTTACAATGCACCAAGCCGAAACATCAAACCTTAAAAGTTCAACAAACGCCAGGCCAGCTCTGAACCCTCTATTTGTTTGGATAGCTGTTTTGCGGAGGAGATGACAATTCCAATTTCTGAGAGATATTTTATACATGACAGATACTTTCTGAAAGATATGCTTTCTGAGAGATACTTTTTGAGAGAAACTTTCTGAGAGATGTTTTCTGAGAGTACTTACTGTCTGAGAGTCTGTATACAGTTACTTGTTGACGTTAAGCTGTTGAAGCCCTACAACCAAAACCTCAACCCTACCCTAAAGCATTTGAACTTAATCCGCAAAAACCCTCAAACCAAAAACCTTCACAAGAATTAATATATACAAAAATAAGCCCTGAACCCAAAAACCCTCAACCGTAAACCCACCCTGAAGCCCTGAAGCGTTGAAGCCCATATATAAATACATATTAAATTCGTAACCCTTAAATCCATATGAGCCCTCTCGCCCTGAATCCAAAATCTTCAACCCTCAACCCTGGAACAACGACCCTTCCAGCCTTTATACATGCATATATACATATATATATTTATTTATTTATTTAAATTCTAAATATATATATTTATATTTTACTTAAATTATATAGATATTTTTAATTTAAGTAATATTTAAAAAAATTAAAAAATGTTATTATTTCTCTATTTTATACAATATTTAAAATTTTGTGCTATTTGATCCTTATGGTTCTATTTTTGCCACACCTCTTTTACCCAGTCCACCGAAGAGCGCCATTCCTCTCTTGCGGGCAGGTTGTGCGCATGCCTGCAGACCATTGGCTCGAGGCTTGCCTCATACGGTGACTTAGGAGGCCACAGTAGTACCACTGCTGACATGTCTCTGCCTGTCTCCATCGGTCCGAACCGATGTGAACTCATCTATAATCACGACAAGCAGCCGCTGCTCGAATTGTCCCTTCGGGTTTGCCTCCCGGTCAAAGAGCTTCTTCACATGCTCAGCCAGCTTGCCCCGCCGGCCAACAGGCAGACAAGCAAGCAACAGCGTCCAATCGTCAAGTCCCCGCCCAGCGAATGCAAGCGCAAGGACGTAGACACCCCTGCGAAAGCACAACCGCCAGTGCGGCCAAGTCATCTGCCTCAAGGCAGCAGCTCATCTAACTGGCAGCCTTCCTGTCATCCCTGGGAGCAGAAACTCCAGCCACACTGGGAACCTTACCCAGCAACGGCCGTAGCGTGGCCAGACGAATGGGCATCGAGTAACCCCCAGGTGGAAGAACAGGCACAGCTCCTATGGGCACTGTCTGACCGGGCAGTACCCAGATACCGCAAGCCACCGCCCGAACAGCCTGAACAATCTACTCCGGCCAATGCACGGACAGAAAGGGAAGTAAGGTTTACTCTGCCCCCTGGTAAAGGCCAAGCCCATAGCAACCCTGCCGCGAAAGGAAACAACGGGCGACGCGGAGGGGGGGTCAAGGGGAGGACCTTCTGACGAGCACCTGCCCCCGCCAAGGCCAGGGGCTCACCCGAAAAAATGTCCAGTGCAATAAGGCCTGACACAGTCGCCTGCGCTGGTGATAGCTTGTCAGAGGCTCCAGGCTCGACCTCCTCTTTCATGTTGTCGGTAGCGAGATTTGGCTCCCCCTGACGGCAAAGCCCTGTCAGGTACCTCCCACGGCTCTTACACGAAACTCACACAATCCTTACACATAACAAGTGTAGCAAACTGCGCAGACACTCCTGCTTGCAACCTCTTCCGCCCCACCGTGATTATGAAACTGCACCAGCTGAGTTTTGCAGGTCGTTTTGTTTTTCAGCGCTGCTGTAAGAGGCTCAGAAATACCTGTAGAATAGCGTTGTTGCTCTTTACGGCACGCTCTCATGATGCCTCCTGCGCCGCCGTGGGCAGTTGGAAACGCACCAGAGCCGGTATCCCTTGATATCGACGGATTCGTTGACGTGTCTGCCTACGTACGGCTGGAGGACAAATGTCCGGATATTCATTCTGGTGTCCTTGACATTCAAGTAAACTTTCATCACGAGGGCAACCTCATGAATGTATACATGCTGCACTTCTTTGCATTGGCAGAGAATTATCCAAGATGTGCAGCAGTCGTCCAGGGCTGGAGGGATGGCTTCACTTTTCCTCCTGCACTTACTAAGACGCGGGTCTTGCATTGTGATAGGTGGATCAATGTTTGCACGCAGCAGTGTTTGGCTATAAATGACAGGGGCGTAAGTGTCTATGGTTCTAATAAAGGGTACCGGTGGCGTATGGTCCATCACATCCTGTACCATGAAGAGCCCCTACTTGCGCTCATGAACAGCAATGTTGCTCTCCTTCCGCGGTCGCCGATTGGTTGGCCGCCTGTCACTTGGTCGTGGATGCGGCCACCAGGGGTTGCTCCTCGACAGATGGCACGTAGACGGGCTGAACCGGATCAACACGAAAATGTGGACGAAGCTGGACAGCGTTTCACTGCCAGAGAGCATCACCGAGTAGACACTGCCCTTTACAATCGAGTACAGGCCATGCTGGTCTCGCTTCAGGATGTTGAGCGCCTCTTACCGACGATGCCCGTACCTGCCCAGCAGCGCATGCACCTACCGTTAACAATAGTTCACGCAGACCTCAATGGCCTCCTTTTTGCCGCATACCTGCTCGCACCCCAATTCTGATGATTTTGACATATGAGAAGTGTAGGTTTCCGGGTGGTCACTTGGCAAACTGGTAGGCAGGCAGCGAAGTAGCAGGACCACTCCAGACTCATTTGTGCATATTTTCGTACTGAGTGGTGGCCTGTAGATTGGGTTCTTGTCTACTGCGGATAGGATGACTTGCTGGGTATTCTCACCGCTACTTTCACGCCTGTTTCTCTCCTTGTTTCCTTACTAGTGATGTTTTGAGGAAATGGCCAGATAGGCTGATGGGATATCGTCCCCACTAGCCTTGTTGCAAGTTGAATGAGGGGGTCAACTGTTTTCAGGAGTGGGCGGTGACTTAGCACTGGGCACACATCATGCTTCCTTTCCAAAGATCAGCAAGCAATGAATGCCTGATGCATAACTGCAGCCACGTTGGCTCCCAGCAGCCGCAGTCACTTCTCCAGGAGCCTCAGCACGTCAGTGCAGTCCACCCGTGTGGAAGGCACCTTGAGTTGCGATAACCGCAACATTGAGCCTAAGGCATCACGTGGTGGTAATATTATCCCACCTGCATCACCTCGGCAGCCAACCCGTGTTGGAGGCCGCCCCCATCAGTCCGTGAGCACGTCCAATTACTGACAACATGGCATATACTGACGATCCATGGGCAGTAAGTGACAATGAAGAGGACGCTGCCGCGGTTGGGGGAACCCTGGACATCATGGATGAGTCGGAGGATGAACATGTCCGTACTGTGCCCCCTCTGCACTCCAGTCCAGGGTGGATCACCCAACAAAAAAGACAGGCCTTTTTGTATGGTTGTCCCTATACTGACCATCAGGCCAAAGCGCAGGCTTATCAGGCACTGCGCATACCATCCGCAGTACAGTCGTACCTAGGCCTCGATACAAACATTGGTATGTGTCGAATCTCCGATGTCAGGTCGCAGCCTGTAGATAGAGATCCAGGCTACCCAGCTACACAGCAACAAGGACACGGCCCTGACACTGCTGCCATCGTAGCGTGTTTACTTATGCATAAGGAGCTCATTGAGTCATGTGGCATGATTTACCTGATTGTCGACAATCGGGCGCCGGAGCAGGTCGAACACTGGCCTGCCTTTGCCCAGTGGTGGGCAGCCAGACGGGCCTTGGTCGGACCTCAGCAAGAACGCACTGATGTTCTGTGGGCGCAGGCAACTCATGCCAACGGACTGCGAGCAGTCCCCTACTACTGGGCCGGAGTTTTTGTGTTGGAAGCAGCTCGATTTCTCTTTCCAAAAGTGCACTTTGGGCTAGTAGACAATGACTGCGTCCCAGTTACACTTTTTGAAGTGCAGGACCTCATGGCCCTCGCAGAAAGTCAATTTCGATGGCCTGACCTGACAGGGTATCGAGCTGATCCTGACCTCGTCAAAAGCAAACCTGGGATGCTGCTCTTCACAGAGGCGCATCTGGAATATAATGCTGGCTTGGTCATATCCATTGGCAGTCCCAACCGTCCTAGTCCGATTGAAGCAACATCAACTGCGGAGAACTTAGCAGAAGAACTAGAAGACTATCGCCAACAACTACTAGCCATGGCTGCCCCGCCGGAGTGCCCTACTGAGGCTGGGGATCCCTTTTCACCCCGCTCATAGGAGTCCCTATGGAACATTCGCTTGACTTGGCTGTTGTATGGGCACTTTATGGTACTTACATGTGTTACCAGTTTTGGCCGATACCTGAGGGCGCCTGTAGTGATCAACAGCACCTCACTTCAATCAAGTGGCCAAAACGAGCTCACCCTGGAGCCCTTACCGACGCAGGACAAGAACGCACGCCCTGGCTCACCAGTTGGGCCCGAGCCACCTTTGAGCAAGGATGTCTGTCTGCGCTACCACACTTAGAAGGACCCTGCAAAGCTATCTCCTTGCCTGGGGAGCACCTCTTTCAGGCTAGTCGCATTGCGCCAGACCGCATGAGACCTGTGATCTTTCATGCCTTTGGTAAGGCAAAGCTGGACGCACATGACCGGCTGGCGCGTTTGGCACGATTTGGGTGGGAGACTCTCCCCATTGCACTCTTAGGCATGCCGCACTACCCAGCGGCGTGGTCCCAGGAGACATGGAAGCCAATTGGTGGTGTTGTTTTACAGGGGGGCCGAGTGCACTAACGGGTAATAGTGCCTTTCGTTTCTGCCTGCTACTGCGATGGCATGCCATTTCGGTTCCATCCACAGCCCTCTTCCCTGCTGCCAGGCAAGTGGAAGTTTCGGATGTTGAATCAGTCCGCACGGTCTCTGAGACGAATCAGACTTTTCTTGAACGTTCGCTCTTGGCTGCAGTAGCAGACCAGAACAGTCGAGTCGGAGAGTTAGCTGCCGTCCCACTAACCCGCAGCTGGCCACGCCGGCCCTTTTTGTGCCATGGCAAGAAATAGCAACACAGGTAGGCATCCCCGTGGAACACGAAGCCTCTACAGAAGACCTCCGAGCCATGTTCAATGTCGCCATAGGAGCCCTTGCAGTCGACGAACAAAGAGAATTCCACCAATTGCAAGGTGCTATGTTCTGTCAAATCCCGCGCGACAAAGCGCCTGTTGAAACGACCGCTTCTTTGGTCCTAGGCTCCATGTATGAGGTATATCCCTGGGAAAAGTTGCTCTGGCATATGGCGCAATCACACGGGTTTTGGCTCACCGCTCCCAAGGAGCCCCTGCCGGACATCATCCAGATTAACTGTGGTGGCCTCGGTGGAGGCACCCTGAGCAGCCCAACTACTCCGACCATTAACTGTACTCACCCTCGCGTCAATGGCACGTGTGTGTATGGTCCCTCCTCAACACCTGCAGACCGTTATTGTGGACAGGTCACTGAGGTAGCTGCTGGTCACACGTCCAGTCTGCATGAGCTTGCAATCCTAATGTCGCATACCACTGACCCCTGCGAGTGTTGGGAAACACTAGGCTATGGCCGAGCAGCCACCCTATACCGCAGGATGCAGGTAGTCTTAGAAGCCTCCAGGCAGGTGCCTGCCCATCGCCGAGTTCCCCATGCTGCGTTCCTGAGTGGATTGTGGTGGAAACTTTTGCCCTTTCAGCCGGAGCGTATCCTCAAGCGCCTTCCATACTTGACGTGTATTGGGAATAGCACAGAAGTCGCTAGACTCTATACTCCTACCAAGTTTCACGTCGAAGGATTCAGTGCGGGCAGTTACACGGGCGCCACCTTTGTCATAGCCCTGTGTCACCTGTTTCCTGAATGCCCCGTTTCGGCAACACTGGGTGCTATAGCAATGCCTAAAGGAATTATGGGAGCTCTAATGGAACTAGCATCCCCTGGCCATTGCGACATTCACCTAGTTCATGCTGAAGAGGATTTGCTGCGCGATTGGCATCCCAGTCCCACCAACAGAAAGGTCATTGAGTACCGCCTTCGATGCACCCTTGTCACGGAGGCTGATAAATGGATGGGCGCTGACAAACATCGATATTGGCACTGGTTGCACTGCAGCCTCCCTGAAGGTCGGTGGCCCCTCTCCGAACTCAAGCTAAGCCACCCGGATGTTATTCCCATCCGAGATAGAATGGCTGCGCCACTTCGACTGGCGTCCTGGATCCGTTTTGAAACAGTCATGAACCAACAAGATTGGCGCACTGCTATTGAGCAGCTGGTACCTCAGATCCACCTACCGGATCCTGCGCTCCTCGACCTGTTGCGTAGTTGTGTACCAGAACAGGGGATCTCGTCAATGGCGCAAGCTCAAGCCCTGCTTTTGTGCAACTTTAGAGTAGGTAGCAGTGAGCCAAATGCATGTGAGCAATGGCTCACGGAAGTCACACGGGATCTGTTCAAGCCGATCCCCTTCAAAGGAAGTCTTTGTCATTCTTGCTCTTTTCCTGCCCCAGCTGACCCTTGCAGAAGGAGCCAAGCTAGATTGCAAGTTGTGGTACAGTCCAGCCATCAGCAATGAATTGTCTATAATCCATGTCACACCCATCGCCCAAGGACTCCAGGGTATGCATGAATATAAGATAGCTTTCACTCCCAATTCAAGGGCTGCGGCCTTTGTCTCCCCAGAGCAACCTGTCCAGAGCTTTGAATCCCTGGCCACGCTGCCCTCCGAGCAAATCCACATGGCAGTCAGGTCGGGAGAGTCTATCGACTAGTGCTTCGAGAAGGTAGCCACGTCTTCGCACTGTTGGTAGTGCTGCTCGAACATGTCACCCAACCCAAGAAGAAGTCTAGGCAGGGCTCCCTTGAGTCAAAGGAAGAATTGGCTCTTCGGCAAAGCAGTCCCAAGTCATGGACAGTAGCCTACATCCCAACCCCAGAGGCCTGGGAAGAGACAGGTGGAGGTCCAGGTTACCCCGGACACCGTGACTGCTGAAAGACTGGCATTCGTCACGGAGGAACCGACGGTCTGATCCGTGTGGAGCTTGGCTACCCTCACACGAACTTTGACCGTTAGCAAGGACACAACAAAGACCAGAAGTCGACCCCCAGGGACGTGGAAGGGAATCACACTTCCGTAGCCTTTGGCTCAAGCAGGTCGTAGCGGCCAGCACACATGTGTGAGGTCAGCCTTAGCTGACATCACCATTGTTGCCTTTCGTTTGCTTGCGGCGCTCAGGGCAACTGCCAGCCTTAGTTGGCGGGGGCTGCTTTCGTACCTTCGAACAGAGCAACAATCATGTCACATGACCCGTGGATGGAGGACAGTAATTCACTGGACCTAACGGAAGGGTTGGAGGACAGAGTCCACGTGCCTTTTGTATATACGCGTGATCATGCGGAATGGTTGACAGCAGATGGCCAGGCCAGCTTCGCTAGGGGTACGGAGGCTAGTGTGGACCAGTCCCAGGAGGAAGCATATGCAGCGATGGCTATGAAAGACACTCTCAGCAGTCCTTTCGGCCTTGATTCTGCCTGCCCTACTCTGGGCTTGTCCGATGTTCGAGCTCAGCCACCCAAAAAGGACGAGGGGTATCCCACTCTTGAAACTGAGGGGGATTTGCCTGACACTACTGCCATCATTCGAACACTAATGTCACATCGTGACTTGATCATGAATAATCAAATGATCTACTTAATAGTGGACAATCGCATGCCAGCAGATGTCCCGCATTGGCCGGCTTTTGCAGCGTGGTGGGCTTCCCGTAGGTGCCTAGTAGGTCCCCAGGAAGAAACAACTGACATACTCTGGGTGTGTGCGGATGCTACGACTGGACTCCACAAGGTTCCATACTACTGGGCAGGAGTTTTTGTGTTAGAGGTAGCGCGTTTCTTGTATCCGGCGCAACACTTTGCACTCACTGACAATGACTGTGTACCAGTCACGCTTTTTGAGGTGCAAGATCTACTGCAGCTGGCACATCAGCAGCACCAGTGGGTCGATCTGCTGGGGCGTGCACGCTCAGAGTCTAGTTCCTGTGCAGGAATTGGTATGCTCCTCTTCACAGAGGCTCACTTGGAATATAATGCAGGACTGGTCGTTTCAATCGGCAATCGCAGCAAGCACAGTCCGCTGGAACATGATGCTACTGCTTCGACCCTGGCGAAGAGCCTCCAGGCGGGCCGCCTTGCCTTGGTATCTAGAGCCAGACCACCAGTCAATCCAAGCGATACAGTCATCAGTGGCACTATGTTTACCCCTTTTGTTGGTGTCGCAATGCAAACCGCCCTTGACCTATGTATGGTCTGGTCCTTATATGGGCTTTACATGTGTAAGCACTTTTGGCCTAGCCCTGTTACCACCCCGGATGAACTTGGTTCAGACAGCACGATCAAGTGGCCACGGCAATCCCATCCCAGGGCCCTCACCCCTGCGGGAAGAGAGCGAACGCCGTGGGTCACTAGCTGGGCTCGAGCCACCTTTGAACAGGGAATACTTTCAGTGCTTCCAATGCTTACGGGGCCATGTACAGTCGCGTCGTTGCCAGGTGAACATCTCTTTCAAGCCAGTGCACTGCCGCGCAACCGAATGCGCCCTGCCATATTTCATGCCTTTGGCAAAGCCAAAGTTGGAGCGCAAGCTGCTTTACGAGAGCTGGAGCATCAGGGGTGGGAAACGCTGCCGATTGCAATACTGGGCATGCCCAATCTCCCCCCGCATGGGCTGTGGAGACTTGGAAACCAATAGGAGGGTGCAAATTCACAAGCTATTTCTCTGGGGTAGCAGGAAACAGTGCCTTGCGCTTCTGCCTGCTCTTAAAGTGGCGGGCGATTCGTCCACAAGCAACAGAACTCTTTACAGCACAACTGCAGGGGGACAGCCTTAGCTGTCTTCCGGCAGAGTTCGGTGATACAGACGTGGAGACAGCATCCACGCCCTCGTCTGATACTTCTGCCAAGAGAGCGGATCGACTTGCTCAAGCAATCGAAAGCGACTCGACTCAGGGTAGTCAGGCACCTGACCCCCGTCCATGCACTCCCTGTCCGCAACAGCTGTCTCCTCCCCTCTTTGTGCCGTGGAGTCAAGTCGCTAAACTAAGAGGGGTAATTGCAGTCCACAAAGACATTGAAGCATGTCCTCACGAGGAATTGCAAGATGCATTAGCTCACCCCCAGTGTCTGGTCCCCGGAGAAAAAGAGCACTTCCTTCAAGTTAATAGCGATTTGCTCCTTCAACTCCGAGGCACGATTATGCCCCTGGAAGGTAATGCACCACAGGTGGGTAGGGGGATGGGGTCCCCGATACCTAGCCTGTAAGAGGGAGCGTGGACCCGCGAGGGTCCCAAGGTTGGTGGGGAGGACTGTGTGCATTTAAGATTGTCTTTAGATCCACCGACCTGGAACCATGTACGGACATGGTTACGTCATACTCCCTAGCCGGCCAGTTGACGCTGTCCTTGGTGACTTGGATGTGTCAACTGGTGCTGCGTGGTCGACGGGCCACAGCCCCATCCACTCCTTGGGACACGGGCCCTTGTGGTTGTTCCTTTGGATGGTCAGGCAAGTTGGGTGAACCCCTGCGTGGAGACTCTTCCGGCGTTCTCCTGGAGTCTCTGCTAAGGGGGGTCAGGTACACTTCATTGATTGGTTGTTGACTTGGTGGTGTGGTTGGAAATGAATGGTTTGGATGATCGGTTCCTTCTCTTGTGGGGTTGGTTCCGTGACTCCTCTCCACGTCCTCCTCATCACCGCCCAGGGAAATGAATGGTCTGGATGATCTTCACCTTTCTTTTCGAGATTGGTGTAGTGATTCCCTTCCACATCCCTGCAGGTCGACTACTGGTCTTTGTTGTGTCCTGGCTAACGGTCAAAGTTCGTGTGAGGGTAGCCAAGCTCCACACGGATCAGACCGTCGGTTCCTCCGTGACGAATGCCAGTCTTTCAGTAGTCACGGTGTCTGGGGTAACCTGGACCTCCACCTGTCTCTTCCCATTCCTTCGGGTTTGGGGGTCATTGGTGGGGTGGGATCGCTATCGACTGGGTCACCCAGCGGTCGAGGTTCTGGCTACCTCGGCTTAATGTACAGTCAGGCCCCAGTTAGATCCTACACCAAGGATCGAGCTGGGCTGCAGGGGGACCACACCCCGAAAGGGGGAGGATATAAGGTCAAGAACCGAAATTCCTCATGCGGGAACCTCTGCAGGCCACATTGGACCCAGGTCGTGGCTTACCACTGCTTGTCGGTCCTTTGTGGTGGAAAGGGTACCGCCCCTGGGTGCGCCCCAAGAGGGAGCCCAAAGGTACCAAGCGGTTTGAAGCTATATACCAACGTCAGCAGGGTGAAATACTCTGGGTCACTGTCCTATGGATGATTGCCCAACTTAATGAGTACTGGGTTAGCGGCACATCCCCACCACTGCCGTCAGTATTTCAAATCAACTGTGGTGGCCTGGGGGGTGGAGCCCTTGAAGGGGAGGTCCCCCCGCACTTTCATTGCACGTGTCCGCCGGTCGGAGAAAGTCAAGTCTATGGGCCGTCACTCTCCCCCGCTGATGTCCTTGATGATCAGGAATGGGGGGTTGCCTATGGCTGGTCGACCGGAGTGCATGAAGTCGCCACCCTATTTGCGCTCACACAGAATCCGTGCCAAAAATGGGAAGCTCTAGGGTATGGCAAGGCAGCCCTTCTGTACCAACGAACACAGCATGTGTTACAAGCAGCCAGGTTGCTCCCTGCTCATCGACGGCTGCCGCACCAGGCCTTTCTCAGTGGCCTTTGGTGGAAGCTTCTTTCGCTCCAGCCACTGCGACTTCTTGCCTACTTGCCAGTGCTTGGGTGTCTGCGGCCGACTGAACAAGCAGATCCCACCCATTTTATTGTAAATGGTTTTAGTGCTGGCAGCTACACGGGAGCAGTGATTGCCTTAGCAATTCGTTGCCTCTGGCCAGCCAGTCAGATCACAGCGCGCCTAGGCGCCATTGCAATGCCGAAGAGTGTCTTAGCGGCACTCGTTGCCACTGCAGAGCCTGACAGGCACAACTACTACCTTGTCCATGCTGCTGAAGATTGCTTGTGTGACTGGAAGCCGACAGAGAACGAGCTCGACATGTTGCAACGATCCTTACACATCACGTATGTGACAGACTCTGCAAGATGGATGGGCAAGCACAAGCACTGTTACTGGCACTGGTTCCAGTGCCAACTCCCTGCGGGCAAAGTTAGCCTCACCACACTGAAGCTCACGCACCCGGATGTTATCCCTCGCCGCGATCGGATTGCTGCTCCGATGCGACTTGCCTCCTGGATTCGATTCGAAACGGCCATGACGAGCGAGGATTGGGAAGGAGCTATCAGTTTGTTGGTGTCCAATCTCCATTGTCCTGACCAGGAATTGTTGGTGCTACTACAAAGCTGTGTGGCAGGACAGCCAATCGCCTCCATGGAAGAAGCACAGGCGCTGTTGCTCAAAAACTTTCGTGTTGGCAAAGGTACCCAAAGTGCATGTGCTCAATGGCTGACGGAGATGGCTCGAGACCTACTGGCGCCGATCCCGTTTCGAGAAGTCTTTGTCATTCTAGCCCTCTTTCTTCCGCAGCTCACTTTTGTTGATGAGGCCACCACACAACAAGAACTGTGGAGCAGCCCCACAGTGCGAAAGTTTGGCCTAGTTGTGGATGTCACGCCCACAGCCACTGGATTGCAGGGCATGCATGAATATCGCATAGCCTTTCCTTCGGGGTCGCAAACAGCTATCTTTTGCCCGGCGCACTTCCAAGGTTGTAATTTTGAACAACTCGCCAGCAGTCCCTCGAGTACAGTGCATATGGGCTCGCAGGCTGGGAAGGCTTATCGAATCGTTCTGGAGGAGCACGGCGCATGCTACTGAGTCTTGGCGCTCTTGCTTGCTTTTGTGTCTCCCTCTCGAAAGCGAAAAGGGGATGAATCGCCAAGTGAGAAACTTCGTCGGCTGAGCAGTCCTCGGCACTGGGATGTTGCCTTAGTACCGTTCCCGGAGGATTTCGTGCCACTGCCCACGCCAATCGAAACCGGACTAGCGTGTTCAGCGCCATGGGCGTTCCCACCTAGCCTCTGCGTGCTAGAACCTAGAGCAACTAAGCTCCGAGTGTTGGCCATTGCGGAAGCAGGAGACACTGTCACTGCCGACCACCTCTTGCAAATGGCCTGCTTGGCTGCAGAGCACAAACCCACAGTGCTGGGTATTCCGGGCCAAGTGCCCATTCCGTATCAACTAGAATGCACGGTAGTCCTTTTGCAGAGCTTGCACGCCCTCTTCCAGCTGCTGACCTCCGGCAATACAATGCAATACTGCCCCCAAGCATCCAGTTTTGCTGTTGCCCTGGGAACTGCCGCTCGGCAAGATAATGGGCACATTGTTTCGATGGCCGCCAGTCTTGCGCTGGCCCTCAGAGCTGGCAGATCTACCTTGGCAGTAGCAGGTGTCTTTGGAGCGGGCAAGACTAGATCCCTGACCTTTCTCCTTGCCTGGCTGGCCCTCACCACTCACCTTAAGATTGCAGTTGTGCACAAAGAGAATCCAGCAGGTCGGGCAATCACTAAGCTGCTCACAGCCTTTGACTTAGAGCCGGACCATCAACGATATTTCATTCGACCAGTCAGTAGGGAAGAGGCAGAGACTAATACAGCTTGCGCGAACTATGATTTGCGAGCAAGCGAAGCGGCATCATTCATCCCCGGCTGCCACGTGGTGATTGTCACTACTGGGCTTGTCTGGGACCAAAAAGGGCAAACCCATTCCACACTCAACACTCATATGGAGAATGTGGACCTGCTCATTAGCGAAGAGGCCCAGCAGGACATGGACCTCAAATCTGCCTTTGCGCCAACAGTCCCCCGACAACCCTTCTTTCGATTACTACTTGGTGATCCCAAACAGAGCCCTGGTGGAGTAGCTGATGGACAGAGAGCCCATCGTACGCTCCTACTCAAAGCTCCCATTGGGCTGCGAGCCCCCACCACCTGGTATACGCCGCATGAAATACCAGGCGTCTTTCACAAGCTCCTCCGACACGGCCGAGGCTTTGGCCTTAGTGACCTAGAGGAAACTGCTAAAGTAGCGGGCCACAGGCCCCTAGGGAGAAGTTGGTTTCGCCCGGAGAAGGTCCAAGCCACATCCTCTTTCGCTTGCCAGTTACAATCCACCTACAAAGACCTCTCCAGAGTAGACCTGGATCTCCCGGAAGGACTACTGGTGGGGGCTAGGCTATGCAGCCACCAGCCCAGACAGCCCGTTTGACTTTCGACAAGCGCAAACTGCGGCTGAACGATCGGGAGTGGCAGGCCCACACTGCTGGAGCTTGATGCTGCCAACGAGTGCAAGAGTTGCCCAAGAAGTGTATGAGCCGTTAATAGGAATTCAGTACCCCATGTTGCGCAGCCGAATGGGAGATACTTGGCAAATCGGTACCACCTCAATCCGAGAGGATCAAAGGATTGCCACAGGCCTACGCTTTGTCCACTGGTGCCATACTTCGCCCAAGCTGCAGGCACGGCAAAACCCAAACAACGACCCAACGGTAAGAGTGTATCAACACCTCGAGGACCAACTCGCCAAAGCAGGCTCTGACACGGAAGACATTTTGGCCCTCACAACCACTCGTGAAGGGGCCACGAACCTACGCAATTATTTCTCCATAGCTGAGAAGAAGGCGAATGCAGAGACGGCAGTCAAGGTGGCAGGCGCCACGGCTAAGCATTGCATCGTCATTCATGGTGAGTCAACATTCCTCAGTGGTGAAGGACGCCACCTAGACTACGACCAGGAATTCTTCACACGAGCGAACGTGGCATACAGCCGAGCCACTGATCTTACCATCTTGGCATGCCCATTGAACATGCAAGGAATGCCTGGGGCCCTGCAAGTCTTAGCCGCCCTCCTACATGGTGTCCAAACAATATATACCTATGACAGCAATGAAGAGCCTACTGTCTTCGGCTCGTTGGACCTTCGAGTCACTCAGGTTGCGCAAGCCACGTCATTCTTCCAACAGGCACTTCTGCCCCATCCAATGTGGCGCGGCCCTCTGCCGGTCTGTCTCGCAGAACACCATCACGGCAAGGTGAGGCGCTTACGCCTCGTCTTAGCCACGATTACGCACTTGACCAAAGCGGAAATTACCAGCCTCGTAGAAGGGCCCTACCTGCCTGGTGGTACGGTTTTGCATGACCTGGTGTATGGTTACGCAACTGATGCTTCGCTCGAGCCTGAGTGGCTAGTCATCACGGATGGGCAGCAGCCAGGAAGTTGGCGACTCCTCCACAACAGCTCTGGCCCAGGGCAACGCTGTAGCGTGGGCAGCTCCCTCCGCTATCAACCAATGCCAAGCGCGCGTGAGCAGCGCAGTGTGCAAGATTATACCTTTGAAGCACTGCGCCGGGTGTACTTCTACGACGCGTGGAGAGTGCAGCCAGTCCTTGATGACCCTGAATCTGACCTTGTCCTTCCACCGAAACCAGGCCTTTTAGAGCATGGCTGTTACTGGCCTCGGCCGAACCAGACACCTGAGGTCCTCTCTATCTCTGATCGTGACCCAGACAAAGAGGAACAAGCGATGCGAGAGGGAGACTCGCCGACCTCCCTAGCGGTGACAGATGCGGATATGGCTGAAGAAGACGCAAATGAAGCAGTCTCAATCCACAGTTCCTCCTCCAAGTCGCCCACCATTCCGAGCACAGAGCACCCGGAGGAAGCCGATGCGCACATGGCGGATGATGCTAGTGCTACCACCTCCTCTGTAGAAGAAGAGGGTGATTGCCTTAGCAATCGTCCGGCCTTTCCTGATGCGTGTCCCACAAGTGATGAAATGCTGGACGCAGAAGATGATGCAGGAAGCGTGCTACCACCACAGGACGTGGAACCCCCAAGTAGCAGCCCCACATCACAATCATCTGAGTCCCCAATCAAAAGAAGACCGGGGTCCAAGGCCAGTGCCGGGCGGGCTCAATCCAAGAAGTTACGGAAATCTCCTGCTCCATCCAGGCAGTTACTCGGCAGCATTCCTGAACATGAGCAACCACCGGCCACACTAGCAGACTTGGCCAGTCGGAATGCTCAAAATCCGGTAGTCCCTGCTGGCAGGAATCCTACGACACCACCTGGCCGCCCTGAATCAATGCAAGAGTGCCCGCACACGATGACTGAAATCGACATTGCCGGTGATCAAGAAAATACAGAGCGTGGAGGCACGGCCGACACTGATCTCCAATTGGAATCCGAGCAGAGAGCCATGCAGGTCCTATACGACTATCAATCTGCGGCTCGAACGGCCAGCGAAACAGCCAGGCACAGGGTGCCGCTCCCTGCATTACAGACCTATAGTGACCTTCCTGGGGAATGGCCGATGGCGAGACTTCCCCACGAGTACGGACGCCGTGTGGGCGTGGTGCCCAGGTCATCGTTGAAGGGAGGGAAGAACAGTCAGATGGTGGAGAAAGGAACAGAGAAACCCAACACCACACCAAAACAAACAAAACACCACAACCCAGGGCCCACAGGCCGAGTCTCCACCATCATGTAGTCTTTCCTCTGTGCAAGGTGAAACATGTGAGACGAGAGAGAGTGTCTAGAAAGGGGCCTGAATTAACGAACGAAAAGCATGTCGGCGCAGGTTTGTGCTCAAGCAAAGTCGCAAAAAGGCTTCAAAAGGACTTCACTTCATCATTATGAGTGACCAACGGCCACACCCCAGTGCGGCAAAATCATGGTCACAATGCAATTCTCCACTCAACAACGAGGTATCGCAATGCTTCAACGTCGATTGCATCCCTGACAAGTGGGTTGGCGCAGCTGAGCAGCATGCCGTGGAAAAGACCTTTCTTGTGGCACAACCCGTTCAACCGGTTGCACTTACAAGTCAAGTGGCATGCCGCCAATCAACAATCAATGGGTGGCGGCCATAATCGACGAAAGCTAGCAGGTGAAGGTGCGAAGAGACCCCCCCCGAAGGGAGGTCAGTTCAACACTGTTTGGTACTCACGGGTACCAAACAGCAAACAGTGTGGAGTGTCTTCCAGGTTTACAAAGCGCAGCACCGTAGCAAAAGTTAATCGGCAGCATGCAAGGCCCGTGTGAGAAAGGTGAAACAGGTGAAACTTTGGACAATCCTAGCTTGGTATCTGTACTTCTTTGTACAAAATCGGAAATGTCGGACATCAACAAAGGGAACTAAGGTTCCCCCTGGGCATCCGCCATTGCCACTCTCTACCACCCGCCTGTTAGGAACGAAGAGCTAAGGCTCTCACTCCTGTAGGCTCACAGCAGTTCGAATGACGAAAAGGTGGGTCAGTGCTTGCGCATCCTGCTTGCCGCACTCTGCTGTCAGTCAGCCTGTCCCCCATTCCAATCACAGGTTCACCGGCTGTATCCGGTCTAGCCCTTTTTCTTCCATGTGACAACTGGCATCTGTCGACATTCCTTAGCATTGCCTGGACTAGACGGGGTATCCAATTGTTCAGGAACACAGGTCTTTGGCAACGTGCAGTTTATTGTCGTTTGCTTGTCCCTGGCCTCGCCATGATACTCTTGAGTAGAACTTCCTATACAAGGGTACAATTGCGATGTTTCTCCGCTCCCTTTTGGAATTTGCCCTGTCATGTTCGTTGACCTGCCTTGGACCCACGCTAAGGCGCGTGCCCAGACTCTTGACGAGTATCTACGATGCAGCGCTCGCTGCAACCAAGAAAAACGTCTTGTTTTCATCCAAGACCAGGGGTGTACCCCATGTCCGAATGGCCGATGGCGAGACTTGCTATCTCCAGCAAGCAAATCAATCGCCTTGTCCGTACGTTCCTCTGGAGGAGGGTGACAGAACAAGCACTCCATGGCTCCTCCTTTGTGAACATTCCGGATGAAATCAATCAGGCCTATATGGGGGATCTCCTCCGTATAAGTGAAGCCTTTGCTGCTCCCCTATCCAACCTCTTTGCTTTTGTGAAGAGTGGAAATCCGGCATGTCCCTTCATCGCTCACAAACAGCTCGCCCTCTATGCAAACCCCCGATTCTGGCAATATGGCCTCCTGGCCTTCATTGCGCGGTGCTGTTCCTTTGATAATCAACATAGACACCAGGATCCAGGACCAGCAAAAGTGGAGGAAGGAAAATCACAGACGACGAAGGAAAAAGACGTTGATGCCCTCACCTTTATGCGCACTGTCCTCATGTCCTTTGTTAGGGGAATGGAGCATGGGGAACAGACATTGCCCACCAATGACCTCTTTATCTATCTACCAGCACAAATACTGCCTGACCTGGTTGTAGTCATGGAGGGGCAGGGCTACACGCCTGCGGAAGTGAAAGGGGGTTATGGATATCGGCCAAAAGAAGAGGATGCTGAGGACAACCCCTTGCTCGTGGTGGGAGTGCACGCCAAAGATATTGTTTATGACCGGCACCCCCGAGTGCCGGACACGTCCTGGGCAGAAAGAGCCTACTTTAGTGGTGCCCTGACCCGTCTTTGGGACAAGCTTTCTCGTTTCCCTCCCTTCTACAGTTGAGGCTGCGCATCGAAGTCCCATTGTGGCGATCTGACTACTGCCAAACACCCCAATGCAGACCTGCCTGCAGAAGAAGACTCTGACTCTGACGCTACAGGGTCAGCTGAACGGTCGCCTAAGCTTGCTCTCCCTGTGCCAGTGGGGCTTGCTGAACCACCAGAGGTTGGCACTGAAGAGGCCACGGAGGACGAGAACATGATGGCTGAACCCAACTACACCTTTGCCAAGGGATATGGACGCTTCGGCATTGACTATACCCGATTAGCAACGGCGTTTGGCAATTTTGAACAAGGGAGCATTGACGCAGAAAGTGCTGTCGTGTGAAAACACGGAAGCGTGTGCGACCCTTTTGCGAATCCCGCTCTTGAGCCAAACATAACAGTCGGTTTGACTGTATGTCTGTTCGTCCTTCTCTTCTCTGAAGAGGTCTGACTGGTCACAGTCGTCCAAAACATACTAAAAGTACAAGAAAGCATCTCCAAACACTCTCAAGCAAAGCTAGGCTATACACAGCTCATCTCAAGCACTACAGCTCTATACTTAGGGCTTCTCTAGACATGCTCCTAGCCACTTCTGGTCACGTTCCACTTAGTCCTGCTAAGGTGGTCAAAGCAAACACACTCCAGAGAGGAAGATCCCTACTCAGCTCCAACCCCAAGGACAGAAAACGAAAAAGTTCCACTACACAGAGGTACTAGGTGATCCACACACTGTACAGGCGTGCTACCCACACTTTTCACACCCCTTCTTGGGTCACCTCGTACCTTCTCCTGGTCTTCTTGTCTTCTTCTTTTCTTCAATTCGTTTTCTCGGAACAACTAAGGTTCGAGCATCAACTAAGATCTCAACTCCTGTGGTTCAAAATGGTCTCCAGGTCGATCAAACGTCAACGAATCGAGAACAACGAGCTTCAAGCAAGTTCGAATCAAGATCAACCAATCAACCATGCTTCAACCAAGCAAGCAAAGCAACAAGGATTCAAGGTCCCTCAGACAGCAGGGCTTCAAAGAGCTGCACGGAGCCAGCTCTTCGCCTCTGCTTCTGTCATCACTGGGACCCTGAAACCATACAAGGTCTCAAGTGGTCACCTGACAGGTCAAGCAAACGAAGATTCCTGAAGACAAAAACCTGTCACATTCAACGTGCCAAAAGCTTCACACAGCATCAAACAGCAAGTGAAAAGGAAACTAGCCAACCCTTGCTAGATACAAACCCTGTGCTACTGTTCGACTTCCACTGCATGTCTCAAACTCTCAAACCCTTTCTCTTCACTTCAACTGCAACCAATCGACTCGACATCAGATGTCACACGGTCCAAAGTTCACAGCAATCAAAGGAAGCTAGAATCCCTGCTAGCTACAAACCCTTTTCTACTGTTTGCCATGATCCCTTCGTGCGAATGCAGATGACATCTCTTAATCTCGCAGCTCTCAACCCTTGATCCCTCGTGAGCACGCTTCCACTGACCTCCAGGCCGTTTCCCCTTGGTCAACCTGGCATAGTCAGACATTTCTGTTGGATAAAACCCTGTGCTATCTAGCAAGGTAGTCTCACATCAACTTAACAAGAATCTTCTCCTACTCAAACATCAAAGTTGACAAGACTTCAAATCCCTTCAAAACTGCGTCTCACAAGATCAAATTGAACAACTGCAAATCGAATGGCAAAACCCTCTGAGCAATCCCTTTTTCCACCGATGTGGGCTGGCCGCTGTAAACAAGAAAAATGGCCTGGTGCAAACTTTCTAGGAATTTACTTCCCCGAAAGCCGCGGCATCCTGACCTCCAAGGTCACACATCAGCCATTTCAAAGTCATGGCAACTCAGATATCGCCTTGGCCAATTTCAGCCCAGCTCCACTGGCCGTCGGCCAGCCTCACCCTCTTGTACCCCGGTGCTGATGGGACAGCCGGAGCACTGGTTGCTCCTGGTGCGGGCGTCTGAGGCGTCCCAAAGATTCCAGCCCCAAATGTCGGTGTGGTGAACGCAGGACTTGGCGGAAAAGCCGATGGAGTTGGTGGGTTTAATGACCCTGGCATCAGTTTCGGCTGCACTGCGCCGGGAGGTGCAGTCATCCCTCCTGGCACACCCGGAGCTGGAGCATTTCCAGTTGTCGGTGCCATGGGTGGCGGTGGCATTTTCGGTCCAGCCGCCTTCGGCTCATCTGGCTTCTTGGACTGCAATTCAACCAGCTTCTGCAGGTGCCCCGCTATGGCTTTCAAGTGAACCTCAAGGCCATCAATGCCTTCTAATGAGGCCTCAGCCGCGCGGGTGCTCCTCGAGAGGTGTTGCTCGGATTGTTGGATCAGCTTGGCCATGGACAGAACGATGTCCTTCATCGACTGGTTGACAGTTTTGCCACTGCCTGATAGCTGCCATAGCATGTTCTCGAGAGTCTTATGGTTTTGTCGGTGATTCTGCTTGGAATCATCCACTGCAATGCGAGTCGCGCTTTGCACTCCCACGATGGCACCAGCTAACTCAATAAGGCGTCGACTGGTTTCGGCATGGGCCTCTTCCGTCAACTTGAGGTGGGAATCAAGCGCTGCCAAAAAGGTGGTCATGCTCTTGACGCTCTCATGGGAATCTGACATCTTTTGGGTGGTCCACCTGATCACATCTAGGACCGCGTCGCGGTTCCCTTCACGGATGTCCCCAGCAAACGACGGGAGAGAGCCCTCTTCCACTGCCACATACTTCGAGAAGTATGAAAAACTGAAAAGGTTTTCACCGTCACGCAGAGCTCGAAGACGATTCCTGTTGGCCTCCTGCACCCTCACAACATGGCTCAGGCTCCGGCCTGTGAGTGGGCCGTCTTTGACCAACGTATTCTCATCATTCGTGCCCTCTTGAGTCGCCTGATTCTGAAGATCCAAAATGAGGGCCGCTAGGGTCCCCAAATCCTTTTCCACCTGATCGCTGGCCGAATGCCAGCGGGCAGCTTCAGACTTCAGCTCCAAAAGCGAGCTTTGAGCAAACAATTCCGCTGACATCTCTGCACTTCCAAGGTTGGCTTCTTGGAGACGAGAGGCCTGAACACGGAGCAGGTCCTCATCCTTGAAAGGAAAGGTCGCCAACGTCAGCGAGGCACCCTTTGTCGTGTCCTCTGTTCCTGCCACAACAGTCAAAGGTGAGGCAGGGGGACCAACAGGCCCTGAAGCTTTCGGAGATGGTACGGCAGTTTCAGCCAACTCACCTGCTGCCGCAGGCACTTCACCCTCCATAATCTCAATCTCGGGACGCTCAACACCGGCCATGGTGCTCACAAGATTCGAGATGCGCAAGTCAAATCACACAGCGAAGCTGACAGGCTGTTAGATTGAGCATCAAACCATCAAAGCCAAGCATACCCTTGCTCTGCCACACAGTACACAGCACAAGAAACCAAGCAAATCAACACAAATCCAAGAAGAAGAAGAAATGTTCTAGAACCCTCGAACACGCTACAACCCTGGAAAATGAATGTTTCACCCTTTTGGACAACTGCTCCCGAAAACCCTGCAGCAACTGAAGTCTCAAACTGTCTTCCCTGGCGTCTCAACCCTGCAACCCTGGCATCCTCACACGAAAACTGGACATGTCTGACATTCAAACCCCTGATCTAGCCACTCATGGTTAGCTACTCCTTATTGCAGCGCACATCAACGGTTTCCAATGTCCTCAAACACAAACAAAACCCTTTTCGCCTGGTGCAAGGCCACCAGTCGACTTCCTTCTGCTGCCTTCTTAAGCAAAAATGACCGCGGGCGTTCATCACTCAGTTCCACTGTCTCAAGACACAGAGAACAGTCCTAAACAAGGAAAACGTGTCGCAACTAGAAGTCTCTACAGTTCAATCGTCTCAATTTCCTTAGGAAAGAGGTATCTATCCGGACATTCGGTGAAGCAAACAGGATTCCTCAGTGAATGCTCATCCAGATTCCAAGAAAAGTGCACAACACAAATTTCGCAAAACTCAAAAACACAGCACCACAGAACAGAAGGCTCCTAAATCAACAAGAAACAGTCATCCTACACCTCCGAACCTAGTCGGACCTCAACGACTGCTCTCGGACACGTCCTTCCACTAAAGTTCTGGCTGCTCAACAAGAGGTTCCAAATCTGCACGCTGCACACAAAAGACAACCAAAACTCTTCCGAACTCATCCGGACGGATCCGAACACAGATGGACAACAACGAAAACGTACAAAACAGATTCAGAAACTCTCCAATGTCAACTTTCTGCTGGAAAACTGTTCCGGAAAAAGCATTTTCGACAAAGTTCAACTTTCAACAGGCGCAATGCCCAAATCTTCCGTCACCTTTCCGAGCACCAACGGATGAAAAATGCAAGAAACACGCACGATGAGCATACTCCCCTTCTCGAACTGAACGTTCATCGGTCGGAAGTTCGTCGTCATCGTCGTCTCGAGACAAACCCCTCAACAATGCTGCCTTATCCTCTTCCAAACCAGATACAAGTCCTACAGCATTGCAAAGGTTCAGCCACATCTCGATGAGCTTGCAACTTTTCGTAAGACCGTCGGACGGGTTGGAAACACCTTCCCAGTGTTCCAAAGTCAAGCGACGTCGTCGATGGAGGTACTTCACATAATGTGCTCGCAATTCCATGTGCTTCACACGTCGAAGTAAACCCTCCATGGTAGAAATGGAAATAGCCGCTTTCCCATCGTTGTATAAATGCAACTTCATGCTTCCTGTGGTCTTTGCTGGCATGCCTATCTCATCAAGAGGGATTCCGTCGCGCGCTGTCTCGATCAACATCCCCAGAGCCACAAGTTCTTTGCTAGCCTCCGTGATGGCGATCGCTTCTGCTTCTGCAGACGACAACGCAGGAACCTCTTGTCTCCTACTGAAACACTTCAAACAGCATCCACGCCAAGAAATCACAGCACCAGACACGCTGGTCGCATTCCATGAAGCATCACAAAAACCTACAACGACCCCTTCTTTAGTCAACACGGGTGGTGAACTGGCGGGCATCTGCTGCACAAAATGCAAATGACCCTTCAACCAACGAAGAAAGCTACGAAGACAAACCTCCGCGGGGACATGGGGCTTCGACTGAAACCTACTCAAAAACCCAACAGGAAAAGCAAGGTCTGCCCTGGAGAGTGCTGCCCATGCGAGTTGTCCCAAGACCCTACGGTAGCGCTGGGCTTCCGTGGCGGACAGTTCGGTCGCCCCGAACTTTTTCTCTGCATCTTTAAGCAGCTCCTCCAGTTTGAGCATAGCCGAACCAGTGGATTCTTTGAGCTTCTCTTCCCAAGACACGAAGATTCCCTCCATGTAGCTTCGAGACACTCCAAAATACAGACACTCCTCGGCATCTTGGAGCCTGTAGATGGTGCGGCCTAAGAATTCAAGGAGTCCTTTCTTCCCAGACGGAATACTTCCCGTGCGTTTGAT